>JAPSGF010000046.1:5008739-5048528 GCA_035772895.1 Perdix hodgsoniae | reverse complement strand
TAATAATAATAATAATAATAATAATAATAATAATAATAATAATAATAATAATAATAGAGATGAGTTTATGGGTAGGTGTTTTGACTTGGAGGATTGACAAGGATTAGGATCAGTATTTGAGTCACCTTTTTTACTTGCAGATGACAAAATGCTTTAAAAAATCCTCAAATTCATCTAAAGTAGGTTCAAATTATCTTCCCCACTCTAGGCTACACAGTTAAGAAGAAACAATCTGCTTAATCACAGAGCAGAAAATTAGCTGGTGGCAGAACATGAAATGGAACCTGTGTATGGACTCCCATCTGATGTCTCAGAAGCTGGATCTGTTATTTCCCAAGCTAGAGTATCATACAGCCCCTGCTAAGCTTGTGAATGCCTTAAACTAGGGCACACTTGAACAGTACACTTGGGTAGAGGATCTAGACAGACAGAACAGTCTGCCTTAATGGATTCCTTGGCAAAGAAAAAAAAAAGTATTTAAACATAGTTTTCAGAACATGAATTTCTTAGAGAAATAAAGGTTAAGATTCTAATTTATATTTCACATAAGCACTCATGGGTGTTAATTACTAACTGCTATTTTTTTTCCCCCCCAGAATCGCATGTGCTGGGGCGTGTTGTAGTCGGGCCATACATGTACAGTCGAGGCAAAGAACTAGAACACTGGAATGAAATGATCAGCAAGCCTAAGGAGCTGGTTAAACAGTGGCATGCTCTCAGCTACAGCTCTTAAACAGCATCACTCTATGGACAAAATACAAATGGAGAAGCTCTCACTGCCTTTTAAAACCTGATGATAAAGGATACAAAGTCTTTGAACAGTTAACACTCCTATGCAGGCAGGAATAAAAGTATATTCTTTCTCCAAACACAATCAGAAGACGTGGTTCCTGGTAGTCTGGAACCCAACCCCAACCTGTCCTTGTACGTCTCCCCAGATACCTCTCTGCTGGAAACAGAGCATGGATTAAGGTTTGACCTACTATGGACATTCTTACACAGAAAACTCAGTCAATTGGTGGAGGCCCTTAGGATTTATGTTTGTTTTAGTGGTAGTTTCCTGCACTAATTAAATTACTGTTCTGCAACGTAATTCCAAGCAATTATTTTCTCTCAAAATAAACACAATTCTTCTCTTCCTGACTGCTCACTGGGGTCCTGACCTTCACACCTTTTACACCCTGCTGTCATAAATCAGATAGGCTACTGCAGAAAAGCATTTTGTACAACTTTGTACAATTATGTTCCAAGAGGACCATGATCTCTATAAAGGCAATTTCCTTTCAAACAAGGTATTATGTTAATTCAATGTAAAAAAACCTTTCAATTTCTCAGCATCTACAGGAAAATACAATGATTGAAAACATACCTGAGAGGAACTGTTAAAACAGAAAACTCCTCTTCACCCGATCACCCATCTGAAATATGAAATGGTATTCTCAGTCTGTCTTGCTACATCACTGGATAAGAGTGCAGCTGTTAGGATTTAATCAAATATTAAAATATTGTAACTCAATCAAATGAATATACTTCCCCAAACCTAAATTTAACTACAAAACCACGGAAAGTTTATCCAAGATACAGTATTAAATTCCAAAAATAAGAATATTTAAATGCACTTACCAGTGTACTTCCATGTTTCTCAAGCAAAATAAATGAAAAAGGTCCATTTTGACTCTTCCTGCACAGCAGTTATTCCAGTAATGAAAAATATATGATAAAATAAGAAATTACAATGCAGTGCTGTTGTCACACTGAGATGCATAACGCAGAAAACCCTCACCCAAGAAACACGCAGCAAAGAGATGTAGGATTATACAGTGTGATGCTTTTCTCAATACTCCCATTACTACTGAAAAACTTCAGTATTTCTAAAGCTTTACACTATCATGTACTCATAGACAAACAACCCCTTTCAGTGGCAGTGAGCAGCAATTTACCTGTTTTAGAGCAGAAATGAAGGATACTCTATTTTGGGGGGGAAGAAACTCCGCCACTACTCAACCAGAACATTTATCTGTACATCATACTCTACCTTAATTTCTTTGCTAATTACAATTACTCTTACACTAGTCTTCTAAGTCGAATGATCAGTCACCTCTATTAGTTCCTCCTTCCTTTAAGTGAAGAACTGAGAGGCCAGATGCATTTATTTGGTGACTACCTGCTCCTAACATAGAACATTCTAAAAACAGCATCTTGATATAACAGAAAGGGAAACACAGTGTTACAGATGGTCATGGATCAGATGGTCCCTGGGAAGGAGAACTCCATGCCAGACAGTAGCACAGAAAGACAGTGCAATGACTTCCAATCTGGAATGCATGGAAAGAAGTCTAAAGCAAAAAACATAAGACAGCAGGACTTATAATTTCCAGGAAGGAATTATTAAAGTAAAGATCAGAAGCTACAGCATTACAATAAATTAAACTGACATTGAACTGCTACATGACATAGATCAGATTTCACGAAGGAACACAAAGAGTCAGAAGGATCATGAGAAAAGAATGAGGACCCAGTTAGCCAGCAACACAACCACAATACGTGGAACTCAGCAGTTAGATGCACATAGTTCAGCAATCCAGGTGGAACAACTTCCTTCCAAAGTTACCAAATCATCCCAACGAGGCTGCATAGCAACGGGATGTTAAACAACCTTCAGAATTTCTCTAACATAATTGATGTCTGGTTTTCCTAAGTCTTATTAAATTCAAAGAGCTCCTGGAATACTTTAATTCATCCCAGATTAACATTCATGTTTACACCTCATTTAAACAAATACAAACACTGAAATTATTCTTTCTTTCTGTATGCTCTCCCCCGGCACCAAGTAACCCACAATCTGGAATCAGGCAGTGCTGAGTGAAGTACAGGTGGGATGAGGTACAAATGGTGAAAATATGAACAGGGAGGTAATACTCATTGCAACCCATCTGAAAGAGTTGCAGAAAACTGCAGTTTTAGCCTTACGAGTTAAGAGTCACACATTCAGAGATGGAAAAAAATAATGGGGAATTGTTTTTTAATAGAAGATAGCCAAGGATTAAAGCAGAAGGGTTTAAGGGGAGGGTGTGTGCTCTCTTTTTAATCAAGTCTACATTTTTGAGAACATGTTTGAGGCTTGTGGGTAGCTGAAATGTTATGTAGAGATATTTACTAACTGAGAACAACACAGGTAAAGATACGCAAGAATGCAATCTAATAGAATATAGAATGTATGATTTATACCCTACAGCTTTGTCTCCATAAGAGTCATAATAAGAGGCAATTAGTCTCAGTTGGAAGCATAATTTACATCAGAATAGAATACTGATCACTATCTTTCTATTTGATCGCTTTCAGAGTAATAGTTATCAGACCATTGCTTTATAAAGTCAGGTAACATCATCATTTACCCAATCTTTTAACAGCAATGTATTTTGACAGTGTCTTCTAAGAGCTTAAAAAGAATCAATTTAATTTCTAAATCTGATTGAACTGGGAGAAACGTGTGTTAAATGGGCTGTAACCAACTTTGAAATTGGCTCAATGTGACTATGCGTATTTATTTGCTACCTTATAGCTAAATGCATTAAGTGCAATTATTCAAAAGAATTATTTTAAAAGAAGGCACCATGTAAAATTATTTAAAACCTCTGAGATTACTGCAACAACTCGTAGCTGCACAAAATTAAATCCTCAGACAGATGTTATAAGAGAAAATGGCAACAAAAGCACTGAGGCAGAACAGTAGAAATATGTAGCTGTTGAACGACAGACAGACAAGAGGAGAGCAAGCACAAAAACAACAAATTGTAACTCGGTGATGTTTTTCTTTTATCCTGTCTGTGACTAAAATCAAGCTACTAAATCCCAATTCTCTTCCTCGATCTGCCATATGAAAAATAATCAGTCTCAACACTAGAAAACATTTCCAAAGAGAAGTAAACTGAGTTATCAGCAAGAGTTTATTAAGATTAAAAACATATATATTCACATATTTTACAATCTGGAAGTTTTACAGCAATACTGTATACAATCAGAACATACTCCATACCCGTTCTTTTGTGATTATTTATATTTAAAATATTGGCTTCTTTGAGCTAATTCATTTTCCTTAGGTTTGCAATCCACGTCTTACAGTCTCTTATTCAATCATTACAAAAGTTGATGCTTCAAAGATCAGGATGAAAATTTAGCAGGTGGAAGTCTTTTTGCAAAGGATAGCTGTTTTCATCTAGCACAAAATGGCTTCTAATTTCCAACAAGTAGGATGCTTCCATATCTGCTAGCAGTGAATGACACAGATCTGCTACTATCATGCCATAGGTTATATCCGAGGAGGGCACTGCAAAAGACAGAACAATTTCATTCTTAACTTTCATAATATGATCTAACATATTTTTTTTTGTTTTACCTCCATGAAAGCTACACTGAATTACAAGAACAAACCAGCATCCAAGTAAGGTACTATTTGGTTCTCATCTTTTTTTAAAAAAGCAACATGCAAAACGTGTTTCTCTCAACTGTTGAATTGTAACACTTGTGAGTCATGTATAAAATGATGATGTACCAATGGAAGCCTGTCTGAAACAACACAGGGGCTGAGAGACTTACCTGTTCAGCCTCAAGAAGACAAGACTGAGAGGGGGTTTGATCAATGTTTATAAAAAGTGCAGGGAGCAACTGGAAGAAGCCAAACTCTTCCAGTGGCATATAGGACAAGGGGTAATGGCCAAAAGCTAGAGTGGAGGAAGTTCCACACAAATATATGTAAGACCTTCCTTACAGTGAGGATGACAGAGCACTGGAACAGACTGCCCAAAGGGGCTGTGAGCTCTCCTTCTTTGGGGATATTCAAGGCCCATTTGGACACCCATCCATGCACCTACTGTAGGGAACCTGCCTTAGCAAGGAGGTGGACTCAATCTCTAGAGGGACCACCCAACCCCTGAAATTAAAATTAAACACTGTTATTGTTATTTACATGACTAATGTTTGGCAGCTATTTTTAAAAGCTTAAAAGAGATTTCATTATGCATATAAGGAATCCATTTAGTAGCCAAATATTTAGTTACATAATGTATATTAGATACTCATATAATCTCACATATTAGTGTTGCTACTCAACTCTGAACTTCAGAATTTTTCAGATAGCAACTGAAACATTCTCTTTAGGTTGCTTTTTTCCCCTTCATTTTTTAAGTCTCATACACCACATGAATGTTCATCATACTTATCCAAAACAACTATCTCATACATATCTCAACTGTCAGTAAGTAAAAATTTTCTTTTCAAGGAGAGCTTTGCTGCCTGTAGTGTTTGTACTACAAGTTCATTCATGGAACAGTACCTACTGATCTGTTCAGCCAGTCTGCAGGTATATTAAGGAAGATTTTTTCCATCAGCTCAGACACCACATGTATATTAATCTCACATCCTCCGTCTTCCACTGTCATCAACGCGGGTCTAGGTACAAAACCAAAAGGCTCTTGAAAATTAGCTGCTGCAAAATTTATGAATGAAAGTTATACAGTGTAATACAAACCTCCAACATATCAAGCAGAAAATTTCTATGTACACATCTGTCAAATCTGTACAGTTAGAATATGAGCTTGACATACACCAAATACCACTACACAACCTTAACATAACTTCTAAATCTACAAGTAAGCCTTACTATGAGACAACTGCAGAAAGCCAGGCTTTAGTAATCTCTTTTCCTGAAAGACAATGAGAACTGCACCAAATGACTTTTTTTTTTTTAAACCAGAAAGCATAAACATAAGGGAGATTATTTAAAAAGGGAGGTTTGTTTTCTTTTTCTTAGGAGTCTTTCACTCCACTAAGACTCCTAAGTTATCTGAAGATTTGTATAAGCAAAATATAATGCAAGAAAATTTACACATCCACAGGTTTTCTCTATGCATGCTTTATTACAGTTAAAGGCTGCCCAGAGAGGCTGTGGATGCCCCATCCCTGGAGGTGTTCAAAGCCAGGTAGGATGGGGCCCTGGGCAGCCTGGGCTGGTATTAAATGTGGAGGTTGGTGGCCCTACATATAGCAGGGGGTTGGAGATTCATGATCTTTGAGGTCCCTTCCAACCTTGGCCATTCTGTGATTCTGTAAATGACAGCAAAGGCATACACATTAAAGTACTTAAAGTCACAGCATTTCAAGAATCAACAACAGCCCTTATTTAACTTTTTACACTTGACCACTTGTGGAGCCTTACCAGTCTACTCTATATGACAAAAACTGTCAGAATCTGTTGGCAGCTTTGCAAGCACTTTGTCTCCCCACTGACACTTCCAATCACCAGGATTAAATACCAAGGAAAACACTGAAAAAAAACATTTCAATTTCCATAAAATGTAAGGAAAGTAAAACAACACTAGACTAATACATAGTCTTATTGTGCCATTACTGAAGAAACCAAATACTTGAAAATACTTCCATGATTTATGTAAGCTGGCATAGTATTTCAAAGGAGGTGTCAGCACAGTGGTTATTAATATCAGATCCAGTGAGGAGATGGTCTTACAGATTAAGCTTGTATGACCATTTGGAAATTAAAGTTCCTTTGCTGCTATCTGTCATAGGTACTTCTAATATTTACTGATCTTTAATTACTTCGCACAGTGTCCCGCATTCTAGCTGCTAGATGTCAGTAAATACCACTGTTGTCAACTGCATTAATTTCAGAGAGCACCAAAGAAGTCCTTGGGAAGCAATTTATTCAAAAATACTAGTAACACTCTATCATAATAGTAAAAACCTGTTTGAAAGGTTAGAATGACTTACGAAGAGATCATTGCCACCTATGCTGTGCTCCCACTGAATATTAACAAACTCACTGAAAATACGAAAGTATAAGAAGCAATTAATCTGCAATTGTCTGTTGCTATCAGCAAGTACCACTACTTAAAGCGTAAAGCTTTGTAAAGACAAAGGTGGTAGTAGGTAAGTTCTTCAATAGAAATTCTTCTTCCTTGTCTCTTAGTTTACAAGATTTCTTCTAACTTTCTTTATTCACATCATCACAGCCCAGAAGAATTATGGAAGTACTTACACACTACACAACACTTCAGTAAAGATGAATGTTCAGCACTCTGGTCATACAAGAATACAGATAAAAGAAAACCATTTAAGCATACATACACACATCTAAGCTTGCATCTTCAGCATCTAGAAAGAAAACCTAAATTGGATTCACAGCAGATGAGCAAAACTGGGCTCCAACAGTTCAGTGGAAAAAGTGGGTGAGCACTGACACAGGGAATGACTACACTGACCTGCAGAAGTGGAACCATACATTTAAGACAACATAGTTCTGTTAAGTGTAAAGATCCTGCCACACTGTCTATTTAGTATCTTAAATATTTGCATTCTTAAAATAACACTATATTAGGCTTATTAATTCCTACTCTTCCCCGAAGAAGCATGTCAAATTACACACTAATCATTTCAACATCAACACGCGTTCAAATGCTGATGATCCAAACACTGGAAATCTGTTTTCATTTTTCTCTCCTTTTCAGTAATTGGGCAAAGAAATGAAACTTTTTGCACTTCATTCTCCCTCATAGGATAAAAGCAGCATATAATTTTGCTGCGGTACTTGAATTTTCTGTGGGCTTTTCAAATGTAAGAGTTTAATAAGAACTAAATGATGTTTCTACATCAACGACATCTGTTTTGTTTCCTAAAGGAAGCACCCGTCTTGTCTCACAGTGCCATCTACTGGTAACTTCACATCCCTGCTCTTGAAGAATGCTACTGAAATCATTTGTTAGTACTATTCCCACCAGTTTAAAAATGTGGTTGTGTGTTCAAACATTTTCAAACTTAGGCTGAAAGAAGAGGCACAAGGAGTTTACCTCAGGTCCTTAAGCTCCTCCTTCATCCTAACTCAATGAAGCAGAACTGGATAAACCTTATTACACAATATTCAAAGGAAGGAAAAAGTTGCATTATGTATAAATGGAATTCTTTGTTTAAAACTAATACAGCAATTCATGAATTGATCTTTGATAACAGCTTAGAAAACCAGAGAAGATTAATCACACCTTAAGTACACAATTTATTACGTAGGCAAGAACTTAAAGCAAATAAAATTTTAAATCACTTCTCTAATAGAACATTTTATTCTTTTTTTTTTTTCTTGTTTACCTGTAGAATATTTTTACTTTGTTGTATGGCAAACATCTAAAACACTGCTTGTAGATCATGTTCTCATCTGCCTGAAGTTCCAAGCCACATTTAGCACAACCCGAGTATGTAATTATAGGCAGAGAAGCCAGAACACACTCCAGCGAAGTGTCAGCACGGAAGATGAGCTGCCTGTACTGACCAGTTGAAATAGTAAACTTCAGCTGTAAGACATGGGCTTTCACTTGAATCACTCCTATAGAAACAACAATTTCAAATAAAATTGCAATCAGTTTTATAAATAAAGCAAAAGGAATAGGTAGATCTGATGCAAAAACAAAATCACTAATAAGGCTTTATGAATTTTATTCATTAGAATCACACTGTCATATTTAAGAGATTATTTCTGCAGTGGAGAATTGTTTTTTGCCTAATACTTAAACTAAAAATTTATAAATGTAGTTTCTTCTTAGCTACTGCTGCAGTAAATGCCAACATTGAAAAGCCTGAATAAAGATCAAGAGAATGCAGTTATTGCAAAAATAATCAGCAAAGTCCATCAGTACCAGAAAGCAATCAAATTTATTTTCTATCAGAAGAAAGCTGACGTTGGAACACAAGTTTTCTGATGAGACAGGACTAACTGAAGCACATTATTATGTGGTTAACAGAATATCAGCTTTGGAAGTAAAAGAAACACCATCATAAGGAGAAGATTCAGTTGCTTCTATAAGCATAAATATAATGGTGATGATTGAGTGTAATTATACAGAGTGAAACAGAAACATTTTTGAATGAACATTTTTGACAAATGGAAAAATTATTTCATAAAGATCTACAGATCTCAATGCAGACCAGCAAATGGAATCTCATATTAGGCAAGTTTTAAATACAGGTTATGGATCCAGGAAAATACCGTGATGTGACAACGTGAGAAGTCCATGATCTGATGCATTAGATGCATTCACACAGTAGTTTGGTAAAATCACCTACACATTCTAAACGGTTCTCAAATGTGGGATGGGTCAGTAAAACTGAAATATAAACAGCTAGAAGTAAAAACTCATTTGCCTCCCTCCTGGTTCAGCTAGACTCGAAAAAGCAGAGCTTTAACAATTTGCCTTCCACTGGTTTTATACATACACTGGAGTTAAAAGCTTCAAAATTAATTTAATTTTGTTACTTCTACGCACTTAACACTAACTTTAGAAATAAGTTTTCAACAGCAGCAGCTGTTTTACTCTAGTTCTAGAGAATCAAAGAGTATCCCACAAGCTCTTTTAGAGGCAAACCACGTTATTACAATAGTTGGTGTGGGCAACAAAAGGCAGTACTTCTCCATACGTTCCAAAGCTATTTGTGGCGTGGCACCACACAGCAATAGTTTCTTATCTCTGTGCTTACAGAATGAAAGCTGCATTCACAGTTGGGCTGGACACCAAGCAGTAGCCTGCTGAATAAATTCAGGCTCTCAGAACGGCATTAAGTTTAACAAAATAATTGGAGAACTTGGAGAAGCATGGCAGTATCATTTTATTTAGCTATGTACTACACTACGTAGACACTACAGAGATAAACATAACAACTTTACCTGAGCATTTTTCCTCCAAATGCGCAGAGAGATTTGTCACTTTCGTAAGGGATGCTTTACTTTTCTGAAACTTTTCTTTAAATTCAATTGCTCTTTTGTCATCATCAAACAAACACTCACAGGATGACCACGGAGTTGAGTGCAGTTCAAAGTCACCCGAGACAGAACTGTGTTGGACCAGAAGGTATTTAAAGTCCCACAGATGACCTACAGAACAGAGAACAAGTAAACACGAGTTTCGTTTTTATATCTTGGTTAATTTATAGGAAACTGAAATCATGAGACTGAGTAACCTATGAGTTCTATTTCTGTTTTTCCTCCTCAGTTCTCTTCCTCTTCCTATTGGAAGCGTGGGGAAGGGAGGAAACATCTGCATGGAGCTTAGCTGTCTATTAGGTCTAACAAAACCAGAAAGATTTGCTATAAATTACATGTAACAGTTTTTAGTCACAACAATCATTTGTGCGCATCCTGAGGAAGTTTTCAGATGACACCAAGCTGAGTGTCGAAGAAGGAAGAGAAGCCATCCAAAGGGACCCAGACAAGTGTCTTATGGTATAATAAAAGTACAGGTTGCAAGCCTAATTTGGTCTTGGAACTCAGCGTTGGCATCATCTTCATACTTTGGGAACCATCCCTTACGAAGACTACCTATGACATGCTACCTTTTGCTCTTGGAAAGCCCACCTACGGAGGAGATGAAGGATACTCTCTATCTCCTTCAACTTCCCCTTTTCCTTAAGGCTATTAACAACAGTTCTTAAGAACTTAGAACATCCCTGGATCGCTCCCGCTAGCGAGATCCTATTGCTGTCTCCTGTATTTCTGATTTGGTCTAAGATCACGCAACTACTGAGAAATACCACCCAGAGATACGCCCTAAAGTAGGATGGTTATGGGTGGTAATGTTCATGGAAGGATATGGGCAGGTATCTACTATGGCTGTCACCCCCAATGGTTTCAGACTTCACCCCTGAATAACTACAGAATCCTAAGTGACAGACAGAATGTTAAAAAGAAAAAAGTATGTTCCAATCCTGGCAACACCAGAGGGTTACAGCTGTCCATACTGTGCTGGCGTATGGACTGTGCCTATCAAACAGCGGTCAAATGATATTCAACAGCCTCAAAGGAAAGAGAATGCCTCTGGATCTGACTCAGTCCCTTTAAGTGTCATAATACAACCCTTTTTCACTAAGCCAAACAAAATATTGACTGATTCATACATGACACGCTTCCTCACATTCTCAGATCCCTGCATAAATACTTTCAGGTCAATATACAAAACATTGCTGCAATGCTTTTGTACATTCCTTTTTAAACCACAAAGGTACTCCTACAGCACAGCAAAAGGAAATACACTGATTTTCATATTTGCCTTGAAAACTTACTCAGCATTTTCTCCATCTCCAATGAGTTCAGAATTTTACCCCATGTTAGTAACAGTCCCCCAAGAATGCTGGTTCACAAAAATGCATTTAATGTTTTCAGTAACCTACATCTAAAGAAGAGTAAAATATGAACTGAACGTGTGACGACTGTACAGTGGAATCTTGAGGGCTTTTTTTTTTTAATCATGAGATGAGAAACTGAACTTTTACAGCCAACAGCTGTTCGATGCTTAGAAGAGGTAGAACTTTGTGCAATTCAAGCATATACACAGCTTGAAAATCACAAGTCCCCATTCCTTGCTCTAGAAGGCTGGGCTGCCTAGTCTGTATCCTCAGCTGCTCTACCACTAGCAGCAAGAACGGGATCACGCGCTTTCCTCATGTAACCCACTTACACTGTTAGCTGCTGTGTTGTGTATTCTTGTTCAGTATCGTGGGAGTTATCTTTCTGGCTGTCTTACCTGGACCAAATGTTCATGGTTGGTCTATGATACATATTTGAACAGTTGTGAAAACACTCTTATCTTGAATTTCAGATATAATCTTTTAATCATTAAAACACCAGCCACTAGATACACAGAAATCTAGCTGGAGAATAAGACAAGTTTTAAAGAGAAATATAAGTGCACAAAGCTAGAAAGAGTTGCATCACCTGTTCTGCTTTTCTACTTGAAGCATCAGAGAATTTTGTCATTTTGTGTCTTAGAAATTACTTGTGATATTTAGTCAACTTTTTTCAGCTCCAATACATAGTATTAAAAATACATTAGAAATTCTGTATTGAAAGAAGTAATATTGCAGCACACTAAATTCCATAAAATTTCTAAATGTTTATCTAATAAAAAGCATATATCTGCCCACAGCATAGTAAGCACAAAGTAAAAGACATGCAGATTTCAAGTAATAAAGTTAATTGGTGAGTGCTTAAATTGGACTGCCTTCTTCAAGTAGTCCAGAGGTCCTGCAGTTATGTGATTTATTTAGGAGTATAAATCAGTTCTAAACTAAAAAGGAACAGGTAGAATTGAGAATCTGTATGTAAAAATTCTTGAAGTGAAAATTTATCTGAGGCTGCTTAAGCTTTCAGAGTTTTATTTTGTACTATATGACAACTGACTTTAGTAAGGTATGCTCAACATCTGAAGTGATACAGTATTTGTTTCCTAAATGTATCCACTGATGAGAAATGCAAATTCTGAGAAATCAATTTAGAAGCCTAGATTCAGATTTTCTAAAAGAACAGTAACTGTCACAGTTAAAACACAGGCTGTGTAGTTCTGCAAGAAATGCTGCTGTCAGTTAATGGCTGGGCTAGATAGCGGGACTGCTGGGATACGTAACCTAATTCTGGTGGGGCAGGAAGCAGACAGCACAAATGAGAGTTAGAAAAAACAGCAATTCATGCAAAAAAGAGACAGCAATTGGAAGACTGAGCAAAACTAAGAGCTTACTTTACACCATTTTGTTTGTTTGGTTGGTTTCTTTTGGTTTTATTTGCAGTTATGACAACTAGGCTCCAGTGCATCTTGTAACTACTCAGATTTGGGAATATTCACACTTTCTCAGTATTGTGAAATGAGCTCACTGACGCTGATGAGTTGCTGATGGCATTACTTCCAAATAGATGAGAATTGTTAAACATCTATTTCAAAACGCGACCTTTTCAAGGAGACCTGAATAGAAAACATGACCAGTTGAACATTTAAAAGGTGTTACAGTAATACAGAAATCCTATGATAGTAACTTACAAAGGTTTTACCTTTTCTCCTCTGAAGTTGAGGGCACCAAGCAGCCCCTGCTCCCCACAGCACCATCTTGTACTGCTGATCTTTGTCCTGTTCTACCGTTAGAATAATTTTTCTCTGGTAGCCTCCTCTGTAGCTATACACAGATTCTGGAAAGTTTGAAATTGTGACTTGTTATATGGCACAAAGCACATTAACAAAAACATAATACACCTCAATATTAAAATAAAACCACGCTACTATGTTTTGAGTGCAACTCTAGGTAAGCAAGAAAATACCTACAATTTCTTCAGGACAGAATGAAAACATTTTGTGATTTCTTCAGCAAAATCAATCTGGGTTGAAGGAACTCATAAGGAATATTAATTCACCTTTATCCACCTCACTACTTAGCAACAGGACACCTCCCTAGCAGGTATCTAAGCATCTTTGAGCATCTCTTAGTCATCATCCTGACTGGTGTAAGCAGAAAGAAACTGTACTCAACCTCTCAGCAACAGACTGCCATAACTGGAAATTGAAGTTAATGTACCTTCTGTGCAATATACTCAAGTAGCAGCTCCACAAATTTTCATAATTCATTAGTCATGTACAGCACAAATTAATATAAATGGTATATATAAACTGAAAATGAAGATTTTTACAGACCCTTACCTATGGGAAATGCCTGTTAGTTTCAGTTCCACCCTAAACTACGAATATTTTTATGAATTGAATCTTTGAACAAAAACTCTTGCTTTAAGTATGTCCTAATCAGATATGTACAATATAATAGGAGATTCCTATCTTCAAAAATCTCAACTTATAATGAGTAAAGGTGATTCTGACAATTCAGTTGACAAAATGGTTGCATTTTTCTCCTTCCTACCAATACAAACACTAACACAAGGTGACAGTGCAACATGATCAAATTAAGATGAAGATCATTATATTTAGCACTGAGAAACAGTTGTACAGTAAAATAAAGAAGTCAATCAGAGCAGATAGGCATGGAAAAATGGGAATCCCTTTTCCAGCAGTTAGAAAAAACACAGCAAAACACTGCATAAAAGTACACTGTGTAAGACGACCCTGATTCAGTTTGGTTTTGTTCATTTAGCCCCTCAAACTGATTCCAACTGTGTGAAATTGAGACAAAACTGTTATTTTCTCCTGGCAAGAACTCTAAAAGGCATCCCTTACTTCTGCTGCAGTAAGCGTAATATGCAGCCCTGTGAGCATTCCTGCGGATTCTATATTAAGAGCTGATGTATGTCCTGACTACAAAACAGTGGAAGCAAATTAATGATTTTAAGATGGAAAAAAAGGCTTCCGTAAAAGGAATTCCAAAATACCCGCGTTCTCTATTAACAAGGAATGTGACTATTTGAAAGGCACTAAAACAGGCTGCTCAGAGAAGCTGTGGGAAGCCCCCTTCCTGGAGATGTTCAAGTAAAGGTCAGATGGGGCCCTGGCCAACCTGATGCAGTGGTTGGCATTGCTGCTGTTAGAAATAAGTATATATTATTAAGATTTCTTCTAATCCAAGCCATTCCATGGTTCTACAATTCTGTGAAAAGCAATAGTGCATTAAATACATGAACTGGTGACAAAAGTCCTTTGGGAGTCCTCACAATACACAGGAAACTTAAATTACCAGAACAAATCATCTTAACGAGGTCACTTCCTGCTCTGTTTGCATGAAGAAAATACAAGTACTGCTGTGAGACATCTTAATGGTTTCATACTGGAAATTCAGCGTTGAAAATTATAGAGAACTTGCACAGACACACATGTAAGGACAATAAAAAATACTGCAGATATTTAAGAAATGAGAAATGTAATGCTTTAAAATCTACACTAACAAGGAAACAAACAAACAAACAAAAAACATTCTGAACCAAGCACTAAAAAGGAGCACAGTTCCATTATATAGAGAAGAAATAAAATTCTATAATAACTAAAATTGTATAATTCTGGAAATCATATGATTTACAGTTGAACCATAAGTATTGCTTTGGTGGAGTGAGGCACACATGGGAGTCAGATAGAAGCAAGGTCTGAATGAGTGAAGCCTGACTATCCCACACGATGCTTTAAACAACAAGCCATTTTTCTAAAGCAGTAGCCTACAACAAGAATGCACCTTTGAGTTTCAAGAGACATTAAAACTAATTTATGTTCTTTCACTGTAGATAAAGTATATCTGTCTTTTCAGCATTCCTACTATACATTCCTTAGTGAAAACAAATCAACCACTCAGTGAGCAGGAACATCGTGTCCATGTCCACTGCCTGCATGCTTATACTGATCAGCCTGCATACAATAACCTCACTCAGCAGCTGATTTCAGTCGTTTTCTTCCCGTTTAGTCCTACTTCTCCAACTATGACCTCAATGAGTGGCTCTTCACAAAAGTTTTATTTGTGAATCATATCAAAAATTTGAGTATGGAATAGGAAACAACCCACCATAGGTAAAATGTAAATAGCAATTTTACAAGGCGATTGTGAAGTTCTGAAATCTGAAGTTCAGAGCATGAGCTTACCTGTTAAGATGGCAATGCTGATAATTTTTAAGATGGAGTGAACCAAAGTGTTTGGCTTGAGCTGATCGAGCTGAACATACTGAACACTGTCCAGTCTCTGAACCTGCCTTCGTGGAATGTCTCCAAAGTGAGGAAATTCTGATGATACATATGCCAATAAGCCATGGAGAACATCACTATTCACTACAGGGTAAACTTAAATAAAAACAACCAAAGTTAGAGGGACTCTCCTTCTTATTTTGAGCTTAGCAGCTTAAAATCCATCATTTGTGAATATTTAAACTAACAAAACCAAATCTGTTTTGAGAATTCCAAGGCAGGAAATGCTTGAGATGTGCAATACTTCATTCAAAGTTAAACTGTACTTCATCTGCCTCCTCTTGATAACATCCCAACATTAACTACAGTTACAGTATTCTAAGATACACCAAAAAAAAAAGAAAGAATCCTGGTATTGTAACTTAGTAAGAGCAACCATTCTTGATCATTTACCCCCAACCTGTCTTAAATAGGTAACAGTAACCAATATCAAGAAGACTAAGAACAAAGCAAATTCACAGCAACCCTTGTGCTACCTTTCCCCTTTTCCCCAGCACTCCACAACTCAGTTATCTTTGAAGTCCTCATGCTTAATAGTCTGTAAATAATCTCCCCTGATCTTCTCATTTTCTTAAGCCTTACAAGGTCCTGGTGAACTTAACTACATCTTTTGTACTTTCTAGCTGCCTGCATTTCTATTTTTATCTATGTAGGAGGCATTGCCAATAAATGCATTACTTCAAACTAGTATTTTAACACAGTTTTATGAAGGAAATTTATGCACTATTATCTTACATTCTTCTGGATTGAGAACTGAGTAGTTCCCCAGATTCAGTAACTGACTGATAAATGTAGACTGCAGCATTATTTCTCCATACCAGTGATTCTCATACATCATGATATCTGCAAGAAGAAAAACAACCTTATTAATTCACATGCAAACTGTACTGAAGTACCATACTTATTTTCATGGCTATGGAACCAAAAATCTTGAGGCTGGCTCCACATCAGATCTTTACTTTTGACTGCCCTCTCTTTTTAGCTTGTTATTCCCTCAGTCTCTCCTCTGTCTTCTTCATTCTCAATTTGTTTGCCTGCCCTCTCCTTCTCTCTCTGCCTTATGCCTTCTTCATTACCAAGGACACATTGCATCTTAATGTATAAGACACCTATGGCTGACACTCATATATGCAAGGGACTTGCACAAAAATGTGGGAGAAGTACACACACCAATTAAGACATTCAAACTGCTAAATTTAACTGACTGAAAGATGGCAGGAAGATGCCAAAGCTATAACATCACCCACATTTTCAGGAGTGATCATATGAAGTAACAATTTCAGAGATATCACTTTGAAGCACAGTGATTTTTCTAATCTACCAACACCCCTTCAGAAGACTCAATCAAATTTGCTCATTTGCTTGGCTTTATCCTTCATATAAAATACTTAATAGCCCAACAGCAGGCCTTGTATAAGCAAAACTGCTAAGTTATTACAATGCAACATTTCTGGCAAAGAATATACTACTGAGGTTTCCTAGAAACACTTTTGATGTATTTTGGAGTAAGCAAGTTTAAGCAGAAAACAAAGCCCACCTTATCTTCAATTGCTTTCAAATAATTACCAATGCAATATAAGTGCTTACTTTAAGAACTCTTGTTAAGAAACAGATGTAGCCATCTTTAAGGTATCACTGAACTATTCAAACAAAAATACTTCTATACTTTTCTTTTTAGTTTTTTCGCAAAAAAACTGAACATTTAGATAGCTATCAAATTCTAATCAACTCTAGCCCTTAATTAGATGCAATATAGTTTTCTATTTTAGCGCATTATCTTAACAAAGGGAACATTCTGCTCCTAATATGTATTGACAAGTACAAAGCATTCATCGGTACTCATCTTCACATGCTGTAGAGAAGTTCAAAAAAGAAATAACTAGCACATCAGGTCTGTAACAGCACTTCTGCCTTGAAACTCTGACAGGTTAAACTGTCAGGATGACCACAATAATTCAAACTGACATTGAGTGATACAAGCGATGTTAGAAAAACTGACAAGATGATTAGCCATAATTCTAAGTTACTGATTACACACTGGTCTACTTCCAACTGGCCTTTAAGATCCATATTTAAAAACTAACCAAAACCACTTCTCACCTGTAAGCAATACGACATCTCCAGGAAACACAGTGAGTGACCAAAACGCAGCACCACGCCACAGCACCACCTTTCTCTTAGTTCCTGACTGGTCGATAACTACAATTGTTGCTACAGGAACTTTACATGAAGATTTGGGTCTGTTCTTCATCTGTATTTCTTTGATAAGACATGGGTGTACTACTGTGACCAAAACATTGTACTTTTGATTTTTGCAGCAGCAGTCCTTAAGTGGCGATAGTAGTTTCCCTTGAGGCTTGAACTCCATCCTCTCTTGACCCACTGTCATTCCAGGACCAGGTGGGGAAGAATTCAATTTAGCTCTCTTTGATTTAAGCTGCCTTTTAAATGTTGTGTTAAAAATATGAAAAAGATCTTCAGACTTGCGGGCTCTTTTATAAGAGCTCTTATGAGAGCTTTCTACTTGAGAGCACAGTATCCCCGAGCTCAGTGGTTCAATATGGATTTCATTTATGAATTGCCCAGCAGGAACTTTACATTCATGAGACTCCCCTGCATTCTCATTAAAGCTTTCTTCTCTTCTTGTATCTTCAAAGCCAATGTTTTTCTCATCGCCATCAGAACTGAAAAGTTCAGGAGAACTTGTATACTCTTGCTTACACTCATTTTCAGCCAAACAGAGACATCTTCCAGCATCAGATTCCAATTGGTAGTCATCACACTGCCTTTCTTCATGCTTACTCTGTCCTTCTGTCTCCAGTAGTTCTACTGTTTTCTGCATCTCATTCTGATTCTTAAAGTGATCCTGTGCAAAAGCAGCTATCTGACTTGAAGTCATTATGCTACGAAATTCAGTATCAGTTGACACTGCCAGATCTGAACAGTCACTTAATTCTCCTTTTGCTTTTGACTCTTGATTTTGGGGGAAAAACATATTCAAATATCGACTTAAGTGTTCATGGTGATCATTTCTGTGATCCGATTCAACATCTTGTTCCACAGACCCTAGGTGTATGCTGATCTGCTTTGTACTACCAACCAGATCAGAAATGTCAGAGCCCCTAACTCCTAAGTGACTGGATTTTCTTTCAGTGAGGTCTGAACAACCACCATGTGATTGTTCACCCTGCCTACCTGATCTCACAAACTGCTGAGGGAGGCAATCTGCAGCCCCATCTGTGTTTGCACATATGTGCCCATCTTCAGATATTTGAAAGTCAGAATAAATTAAACTTCTCACCTTTTGGGATGAAGTAGCACAAGTTACTACCACAGGTACTAAAGATTTCAAACGCTCCTTTTCTACCATTAATCTCTTCTGTTCAGACTGCTGAGAGCTGTAATCATTTGTGGGAACTGCTGTGACTATGGAGCTTCCTGCTTGAAACACTAAATGGTCAGTACCTTTGTTTTCTTCATTAAAAAGGCCGCGGATATCATAGGAACAGTGGAGTTCTTTCCACTTCTCAACAGCAGGTACTGAACTACTTTGTTCTGACACATCTAGCAGGCTTGGAATACTGGGTGCTCCAACAAAAATATGAATTTGAGGTCTTTCTGACATTTTTTTTTCTTTTTTTAAACTTTAAATGTGGTTTACACAGTAACTACAATACTAAATGCTGCCAAAAATCATATGCAAACTTTTTCCTTATTTTAAGGTATATAAACTTTGAATTTGAAGGAATATTTAACCACTGATAGAAAGCATCACTTGAAGTCTATACAACTAAATGCACAATAAAAAAATGGAAGTTACTTCCTGCTTACTTACTTCACAAGTAAGTAAAGAATACCAATTCATTTCTCATTCTGATACTCGGAAACATGTCAGATGTAGACTTGTAGTGAAGATCAGAATGTAATGAACAGATCCTAACAAAGTTCCCAGGAATCAAATTTTATTGGTAGTTTACTCATGATCTGAGCAGACTTGTGGTCAGATATCATAAACATAACTTAAAATTATGAGTAATAAAAATAGAGCTACTTACGGTTAACTTAGAGGAATTTGGTAGAAATGCATGATTTTACACAGCTATAAATTAACAAGCCTGATATAGCATAAAAACACTACACTAGGTCAAGTAATATCTTAAGGCCAGGTCTCAGGATATTACAAATCACTTTACAAATATTTAATAAAAACAAAGTAGTCACAGTGTAGATTGAGCAAATGATTTAGAAGTTAATTCAGATTTTTTATCATGCTGTCCAAGTTCCTAACTTTTCCAGCTTGTTAAAAAAAATTCAGCTCACGCGCTAAAAAGATACTTTTTTCTCTGAAGATATCTGCTAACCTATCATTTTTAAATACTCAGATACAGCTAAAAGCATTGTATGCATTAAAATGCAGGCATCTAATGACATGTTTAAGTTTTAGCAGCAATGTTAATAAGAGCTGTTGTAGCAGATATTCTGCGGAGGTAGGAAACAGAGCACCAGCTGAGAAACTCAGGAACTAATCCAGCTGCAAAAAGAAGAAACAGCATTAAAATAGACCCAGCAATCAAAAATATAGGTTGCTCTGGAAGTAATGCCTCATAACACCATTTAATAGAACAAATTCTCAGCTATAAAGCATTATTTTTCAACATAGTCAGCACCATAGGTTGTGCATTTTCACTAGCAATCAACAACAGCCTGCACACCGTGCTCACAAATATCTGCACCAGTGGAGATAACCTTCTGATCGCTGCTGAAATGTAGCATCCACCACCTCACTGTGCTCACATCCACTGTTTGGGCTCCATAAATGTCCAGCAAGCATCAATGAATGCCGGTGGGTGCCATTGCATCTGCATGGCAGAATTTAACTTCACACCTTTGTTTCAGCCGTGTCAGGCGCCATTCTGTCAGACCAACATCCGCTTCTGACATCAAGAGCTGAGATAAAAATAGGAGGCATTACTTTCGGAGCAGCCCTCATAGTAGCATTTTCCACTTAGCACTTAACTGCCATTTTCTTAACAATCCACTAGGGGTCGATCAATCTGCACATTCAAATGCTCATAGCAACAAAAAACCTACAAACATCCTGGAAGTCTAAATGTAAGGTGTCTTACAGATGCAACTGAGGAAACAGCATACAGCCACTGAAATCAGTCAGAAGACAGCACATAATAGAAAGAAAGCTACAAAACACAGCAAGTGATATTGCAGTTTTAAGCTCACCTGCAAAATAAATCACACTTAAACTGGAGCACAGTATCCACATTTCTATATTTATACGTTTAAATTACTGCTCGAAGGAATACAACTTTTAAAGGACACTTATTATATGTGTGAAAGCTGTATATTACATAACTATGGAATGATAATACACTAATAAGCAAGAAGAATTACCAGTTCAACATAGAAAATAATAACAGATCTGTCAAGAAAGGAAAGAAAGGCAGATGAAGTATTCAGGGACAATAGCAGTGGAGGGTCAGGGTAGTATGGTTAGGGTGCAGTTGGACTTCGTGATCTTAAAAGTCTTTCAACCCGAGCTATTCTACAAATCTATGACAGCGAGGCTGTATCTTTAAACAAGTTCAGAGATAGGTAAGAAAAAAAAAAACCCTCCAGTTCACAACACAAAATAATTTCAAGAACACACCCACTACAACCAAGAGAACTTGTTTCTCCTACTTTACGTGAACTTCAGAACTGCAACCACTTTTCCTGACTGGAAAGACTAAATTCTTTCCTCCATTTCAAATTTTATTAAGTCTACTGGCAGCTTTTTTTTTTTCCCCTTTAGTTACGTCAGTATCAGTCACTATAGATGGGTATCCCTCTAAAGCAAGTACCCTATAGTGTAATGTTAGGTCTTCGAGTAAGAAGGAAGAGATGAATGAGATGGTGAACCAAATTACAAAGATCTCTCCTACATGTGTTATAACACAAAAGCTCTTAAGTTCTGATGCTGATCTGTACTATTTCTGAAGTATTTAGCAGAGATCAGCAAAGTAATGTCAATGGGCTTTGTGAGGAACAGTTCCTTCATTTGAACTAACTTTCACAAGGCTGAATACAAACCTGCCACAGGTGTTCCAGTTCTACCAACCATTGCTTGTCCTTTTAACCTGCAAGAGATATCAGAGGCTTTTCTTAATTCCACAAGAAGACCTCAACCATTTGTGCATCAAACCTTAAGTAAACTATGTGTTCCAGTAAGAATAAGTTACTTACCTCTTTTCTATACCCTCAGAGTAAGCCTAAAGAATGCACAGAAGAGCTCTTAATAAAAAAATTAAAAATGGGATTTAATTGCACTGTCAGTGAGCCCACCAATATTAGTCTTTGATAAGGTCTGGGGGCATTGGAAGGGCAATTTGGCTGCTAAGGAGATATAATAAGACATTTAGAGGCTAGTTTATAACACTGGAGTTGCAAGAGCTTTCAATGTCTGAATGAGATACAAAGACACTATTTTGGCATAATTGTTTCTATAAAAGCCTTGGTACTACTATGAGGCTTCCTTTCAGACCCCTCTTCTCTAGACTGAACAAACCAAAGGACATTAGCCACTCCTCCGTATGTCTTGCCTTCACCATCTTAAGAGAGCACTGAAATAAGGGTGGGTATTGAAATTGAACCTGGGACGAACCCCAGGCTATGGTTGGAAGCTTCCAAGGCACACAGCTGGCTCACGTTCAACTTGCTGTTACCAGAACCCCTCTGATTCCTTTCTGCAGAACAGCTCTCCAGCCTCTTGTCCCACACTTCAACTTTTTTTTTTTCCCTTGTCACCTTTACAGATATGTTGTGTGCAACGTTAAGTTTCCTTCAACTTCCCAATTCCAAAATTTCTCCAAACCTTTTTTTTTCCAATTCATAGATTTCTGTAGGATATTACATCAAAACAATTCAATCTTGCTACTACTTAACAAATTTCTACTTCATTAATCAAAACATCTCCAAGTTTGATTTCTCTGTGGACCTTCAGAGCTCAGAAATGGTTAGTCTCCACCTTGCCCACAGCAGAACTTTATATAACATGATCTTTAGGTTGCCTATCAATCCAAGCCACTCTATAATTCTAGGGTATTTCCCAGCTTGACTAATGAGCCCACTAGCAAGTGACCTTGTTTGGCAATTTGAGTAACTTGCTAGATCAAAATCACCAGCTACAGTGTCAATAATAGATGATGTTTAATAATCACCTCCGTCTTGAAATAAAAAATACTTTCAAATTGTTTAGGCAAATTCCCCATAGGTAAAATTGTTTAAAGAATCATTACTATGCTATTTTTAGAACAACATTAGTATTTAATGAATTTTGCTACCAAAGTTCACAGCCTTGCTCTAAAGAGAAAGATGAACTACTCTTTAAAAAATGCCGAAAACGGCCAGTCTGACCATATTACAGACACACTACTATCACAAATTAAGTGTTTGTTTTTTAAATCGTGTATTTAAGTGATCCAACAAGCTGAGGGAGCTGGGCTTGTTCAGCCTGGAGAAAAGAAGGCTGCGGGGTGACCTCATTGCAGCCTTTCAGTACCTAAAGGGAGCCTACAGACAGGAGGGGAGTCAACTCTTTGAAAGGGTTGATAACTACAGGACAAGGGGAAATGGTTTAAGTTGAGGGAGGGAAGATTTAGGTTGGATGTCAGGGGGAAGTTGTTTACTCTGAGAGCGGTGAGGTGCTGGAACAGCTGCCCAGAGAGGCTGTGGATGCCCCGTCCATCCCTGGAGGTGTTCAAGGCCAGGTTGGATGGGGCCCTGGGCAGCCTGGGCTGGTACTGAATGTAGAGGTCAGTGGCCCTGTCTGTGGTTGGGGGGTTGGAAATTCATGATCCTTGAGGTCTCTTCCAACCTGGGCCATTCTGTGTCTGATTCTGTGTGAAATTTGTGGATAGGAAGGGGTTAACTACAAATATAACAGGAGCTAAAGCTTGTAAAGATAACCAAAAACTGAATGCACATATCCATTATACCTGTTAATTATTACACCATTTCTTAATTTGTGAAAAGGTGCTTTATCTGTAGAGCCAATAAAAGCCAACCTTTTTATCTCTGAAATGGTCAGAGTCTGATTGATGGGTCAATGATCTTTTAAAAACTGTAGCTACATCAGCAAGTTTCACATTTGCAAGACACTGCAACTAAACATCAGTACACTTACAGCAAGAAATACACCATGGTACACAATATTCCTTCAACGTACACAGCGAGACAGGAATTTTTAAAATTAACAGTTTTTAAAATGCACAACTACATCACTAAAGGTTAAATCAGAGTAATTTGTTGTGCATAGGACAAGATATCCAAGACTTGCTTGAAAATTCCTCTTCTCTTAGAGGTGCTCCAGAAAGCTTTTGTGAAGCTAAGTGCCCCACAAACTACCTTAAAAACAACTGCTTTTATTCTCTATTTTACTCCTCATTAAGGATATCCACTCACTACTATAATCACTTCATTTGAAGTTGCGATGTTGTTTGATGCTGAACACCTTAACCAGTATGTAAGTTCATAACCTGCTTCCTACAATGTGAAAAATTCATTGGCCATTACCTGTTGAAAATTTGTCTATTTAGAGAATAAATACATATAAGCAGGATATTTTAAATCTTAAATGTGAGCTTTTTTACCCCCTCTCTCATTTACATAGTTGATTCTACACTTCTATCTATAGTTAGAAGACAGTGGCACTGACCTAACAGAAAAACAGCTCTTAATAGCCATCTTCACAACATTCACTTCCAGTTAAATTCACTCTACAGTTTCTTTTTTTGAATAAATTTATACTGTATGACTGTTAAGTAGAAAATCTCCTAAGACATTCACCAGCCAAAGGAAAAATGGATGCAGAATGCTAACTATATCACAGGCTTACTATTACACGTTTACTATGAAGCTCAAGTCTCACTCTAAAACTTGAATGCCTTTTAAAAAGCCAGGTACTGTAGCAAGACGTACAATAACCTCAAAAACCTGAACCAACTGCATGCAATGTAGTGACAGCTTCACACATCTTTAAATTCTGAACAACAACACTGGGATAAAGATATGCACATACAACATGTCTGTGCAACTTGGGCAAGAAAAGAAAAAAGCTCCAATCAAAAATATTTCTCTTAATCTTCAATTAAGATGTTTTCTCTAATGTTTGGACTGTATTTAGCTATTTATTCAACAGCTGCATTAGATATGAATATAAAATTTTTTTTTTTTGCAACCAAAAGATGCAAAAAAATCTGACAACTCAAACATTACACATTTCCAGTTCAGTCACTGAGATAATCCCTCCTGCCTGAGAACTGGAATAAAGGTAAAGGTAGTAAGTTTTTTGATTCATGTGATAGTTCTTTGCTCACCACCTTTGTGCTTTGCAAGATCTTGTCTTTGAAGCAACAAACATTACTTATTGATTTTTCTTTTGCAACTCACTAAAAACACATCATTAGAGACGAACAGTGTCTGTTACCAACAAAAGAAGTTAAAAGTTCTTTAGAACAGTGACCTTATGAGTAGGAAGGAAAGATAAAGGTAAAAGGTCGAAGATACACAGAAGCAACGTGCATGCTTTAAAGAATGTGCATCCCATAAACCCTTCACTTTGAGAACTACTGCACACAATTGAGCTACTATACTTTCTGCCAAGGAAAGATACTCCTCCAGATACAGCAGTACAGTCCAAAACCTCACAATTTAGAATTAAACTGTTGGGGGGGGTTGATTCTTTTTTCCCCCCCTTAGAAAAAAAAGTCAAGTCTGCAGAAAAGTATCCACAAGCTTAACTACTAGTGAAAGCCTATTCCACAATTTAAATCTTCTGATAAACTGAAGTTGATTAATAAATACAGGACTTAAGATGAAAACGAGGCAGTTTGTCACTGTCAAAGAAACAAGATCCAGTAGCCCTTTACACCAGACTAACTGCCTGTTTATTTATTAGAATAGAGGTTAAAAAACATTCAAGGCTTGCATCAGGTCTTTATTTTCTTATTGTAAAAGTTTGGCTATTAAAAAAAAAAAAACAAATTATTTAATCAAAAGAACAATTAGTTTCCAAACTGAGTAACAATTCATTGACCTTTGATGTAGTGAGGTTCTTTTAAATCTATTTTTAAGAAAGTAAATGCCTTTCAAGTTAATAATAAAAATACCAGTACATCACTATTATACTGTGCAACAGACAACATGAATCAAATACATCTTCCCATATAAGCTTCCAAATTTAAAGGGAGTTTATAAAAAAAGATGGAGATTGACTTTTTATACAGTCTGATAGTGATTGGATTAGAGGGAATGGTTTTACACTAAAAGAGGGGAGGTTTAGGTTAGATGTTAGGAGGAAAATCCTTACTCAGGGTGGTAGGGCACTGGAACAGGCTGCTCAGAGAGGTTGCTGATGTCCCATCTCTGGAGATATTCAGGGCCAGACTGAATGGAGCTTTGGGCCATTTGATCTACATGGCAGCAACCCTGTCCATGGTAGGGGACTGGAGCTATACAATCTTTAAGGTCTCTTCCAAGCCAAGCAACTCTATGATATCTAATGCATTTCTCAAATAAACCAAGATTCCACTTAGGTTCAAAACATGTGAGCTGGTATTTCATGTTTCACAGAAGTTACTGGTATCCATCTTCCACAACATGTATGCAGCACTTTGATTAACTGGTTGTAGCATACAAATAGCCACAATTGAAGGTGGCTCTCACAACTGCACTCACCAGAGCGAGTCAAGAAATAGAAGTTACTCACCCATTTTGCATGTGGCTCCCATCCTATAGCAAGCAAAAAAAATTGCAATTTTTTTCTTTACAAAACACTGACTCAAAAAAGCAGAAGATTATAAAAACTGGAGATCAATATTTCAGACAAGAGCTGTAGGTAAGACTGCTGTGCTTGTGCCTTTGCACTGTGGGAGACAGGGTGCTGAAAACCTGTTTTTCCTAAAATGAACCAAGCCTTATGCAAATCAGTTGTCTGTAAGTGTTACTAAAATACCTTTCACTCTTCACAACTGGATACGTTAGCACTGGAGTTTAGCAAAAAGTCACACTTCCTCTTGCATTCTGAAGTCAAGTGGTATATTTTTAACCTGTAGGAATCATTAAGCAACTCAAGTTACATGTTTGTTAACTCAAAAGGCCACCCACTCACCTAAAGGAGTCATAATAGCCATCACTAGGATCAAGCTGCGCTCAAGGACTGAGCAAAAACTAGAAACTACTTGAACAGTTCTAGTAGCAACCAGATAACATATGTGCCCACAAGACCTCTGTACACCATCAGCTTAAGAGTTTGTTCTCTTCCTTGCTCAATATGCAAGACCCCTCCATAAGAACACTTAACCTTTCTATAAACAGGAACTAGTATTTCTTGACCAGACTGAGGATGTGGTACCAGACACCATCAGAACAGCCACGTTCTGAACATTTTAACTACTTATTCTGTATGCAATTACATCCTTCACGTAGGGTCATTAGGTTACTTTTGTGTGGTGCACCGTAACCTGCGATTTTATGTATTGAACAGAACATCTCTTGTGATACTTTCATAGCTCAGCAAGGAAGGAAAGGAAAGGAAAGTTGGCTTTATACAGTTTTCCTATAGATCTAAGACCTCAAAAGCATACAACATGCTTCTGATGTGAGCGTTGCACTTTAAACAAGTCAGATTTAATACTTTAATATTAATATTAAATTAAATTAATAATTTAATTAAATTAATTAAATTAAATTAAAATAATTTAATACAATCGTGATACAAGTCAGCTTTCATTCTTGAAAATACAGAGAAAATTTGAGGCTAATTTGTACTCTCTTCTTCCTTCTGACTCCAAAGAAATACACTTCAGCCTTAGCAACTGAAAGATATGATCTTAAAAGACAGCAAGACTCGTTTCAGAGATAAAGCTACCTTTAGCAGCTACAGCCTTCAGAGTAGGGCCAATCTGGTTCAGTACAACGGTGAATGGCACTACAAAGATCACAGATGGTTCACTGCACATCCTTGTTTCTTACTGCGGCTACAGAACCAATGTACCTGCCCGTTTCTTTATAGGACTCCATGAACATCAACCAAGCAAACACTTCCACCAGCATTAAGGATAAGGAAAGAAGTTGTTAATTTACTACAGTGCTGCAGGGAAAAAAAAAAAAACAAGATAAAATTTCAGAGTATTTTAAACTGCTTTAAAACGTCAAGACTTAAAAAGTTTAGAAGGTCCTTTTTTAGCATTTGCCTATCAAGAAATTAAGAAATGATACATAAATGAAATTAATTGCCATTAGCTTTTTCACAGATAAGCCTTTCCATTTCAGTGGTTTAGATAGATGTTGGTTTAGCAAACTAGTTAAGCTTTAACAGAGAACAGGTGACACTGAGTAACTATCAACACAGCTGACTGAACCAAAGGTGCCTTTTAGACATAAATTTCCCCCATTTCAAAGGCAGGTAAGTTCTTGCTCCCCAGCCACCCTTCCCTAGTAACTTGAAGTAATTTGTACAACTTAGAAGTTGAAAATCACAATTTCTATTCTACTCAGTAAAAAGGTATGTCCATAAATTTGCTAGAAGATGTCAGCATAGAGAAAATCCATCTGTCTACCACTGTGCACAAAATGCTTGAAGCATCGATATATACAGCCTATACAAACATCTATTCCCACAGTAATCTAACAATCCAAACCTACCTCTGACAAAATCAACAGCCTCAAGATGAGGTGTTAGAAATCATCTTTCATCTTCCTCTACTGTTTTAAGTTCTCAGCAGCATAACTACTGATTAAAGCCTTCTTGTATCTTTATTATTCTCAGTAAAGATATATCTTCTCCTCGCTGTATTAACGTCGGAGGCAACACCTCAATTACTGTTTGCACCAAGATAGTATTACTCCATTGTTGGGCACTCAATTGCCTTTAATTCAATAACTTTGTGACATAAAACTATTACTTACAGTACTACACAGCCCTCACTATTGAGCTGTATTACATTAAGGATGAGAACAGCTTTATCTACCTTCTGCATTACAAGTAGCTTATTTGAACAGTCTTTAAAACCATTTATTTCACTTACATTATTTTCATCCTTGGGATGATTCTAGACAACCCTAACTCTTCCCTCAAAGAAGCTTGGGCTAAAACTGAGCCACATATCTGCATGCTCATCACATTCACTCACGCTAGCAGTCCAATTTAAGGAGAAATTATCTTTACTGAGAGAAGATGGTGCTCTGCATAACAGATGATGATCAGTCTTTGTACCAAAAGTTGACAAGACCAGTAGTAAAACAAAACATGAAGGAACTCAAAATGCCTGAAGGACATGGTGTGTAATCAGCTATTGTCTTGAGTACAGAGCAATTAATGAGTAAATACACACTGTTCTTGTTTTTCCCATAAAATTGACAATTAAAACCCATTTGTGAGCTCTTAAGAAGATAGCAGATTAAGCAGAAAAACAAAAAGCTACTACATTAAACATACAACCTACTATCTTTTTCCCGATATTTGCAACCTTTACAACTGATCAAAGAACAAAATGTTCTACTTGTTGAATTCTTATCTCTGCTGATATTCTGAGTTATCTGACATGCCACTGCAAATCCTATACTGATGTTTATAATTCTATACTGAGAGACTTATCTTGCTGGTAAAACCAACATACCGTGCAAACGAGGGGCCATGAGCTCCTAACAACTTAACATGAAATGAAAGGTAACCACGTATCATTTAACACAATCATTTTTTTCTGTTCCAGTGTCTCAAAATATCTAAAAACTAAAGACAAACAGCTGAAGTATCAGCACAAACCTGAAAAGCAAGTAGAGATGCCGTTTATGGTACGGATATCAGAAGTGACTGAAAAGATCTCTTTCCCAAAGCAAAGATTAATGTCCAGTATTCAGTAACAAATGAGCAAATGATCATTGACATTTGAAGCTTTTGTCAAGAAGAACTCCTATAACATCACAATATAGGGTATCATGTATTATAAGCGGTGGCTGCCAACAGAAAAACCATGCAGAAAAATGAACATCTGGGTCATAGTAAAAAAAACTAGCAATAAAACAGGAGCGCAATGATTTAATCCCCATGAAGAATGAGCAAATATTTGCTTTGATAGAGAATGAAGAGTAAAGCATCCAAAGCACTGCTATCTTAAGCTGTATTGCTGGTTAAAAGCTGCAAAAATGTGAGAGGGAAAAGGTATCAGCATAACACTGAAAGAGTTAAGGACCTCGAAATCTGACTGTGCATTTAATGCCTCTATACACTGACATCACTTGATGTTTTTTTCTCAACCTGTAAAACCCACATTTTACTCTTCCAGCTGTAAAGGAAACTAAAATTCTAATCCCAAATGGGAACGACCTGGCTAACCCTTTTGCTTGTATCTACCCCCTTCACTTGGGAAATTAAATGTTTTAAAGAATTACCGTAATCCAAATACTTTTCACGTCTGACATTCTGACCCTGGAAGCCATTTGACACCCAAACACTACTTTCCAAGTATTCCTCAAATGACATATTTTTTAGGAGACACCTTGAACATTTTCACTTGGCAAGTAAAAACAGAAAACATTCTTAAGCAGCATTCTGCACTGATAAGAAATGCAAAGCCATGTGTATTGCTTTATCAAAAAGTGGGGTTACACCAAGTTAGTATTTCTTCCCGTAGTCATAGCCTTACTTAAGACAGCTTTATGAAAGACCATAAAGAAAGGTCTTGACTCAAACTTAACTTTCAAATACCAATCTCACTGAGATGTTAGTATTTTGCAAAGAGAAGGAAAAATCAAGAGGCTTGAAGGGACTGTATATCACCTATTCAGCTGCTCATCTTATATGAAGCAAAGCAGTTTTAATGGGGACCAAAGTTGTTCCTGTTAAAAGGTTATAATAGGTTTTCCATATTCCATTAGATTGCCAGTGTAGATCCAGGCTCCACAACAAATCTGCCACCACACTTTGTACTAGTAACACTACTCACTGTAATCTAAGACTGGTCCAATTCCAGTATCTTTAGAAGGAAATACTGAATTCACAGGTCAAGAGTTAGATGCCAACAGCAGTACTACTGGTGGAAAGCCTGCCACTGATCTTCCAGATTAATAATGCTTAACAAACATTGATGAAATAAAAGATTTGATCCTATTCTTGAAAGGAAAAGACCTCGTGGCTTACAAATCAAAGCTCTGCCTGCTGAGGTCACCTTGCTGTACCCTGGAAGATCAGGGAATAACCAAACTACACCATGTTACTGCAACAGGTCAATTTAGGATTGGCAGTTAATGATCTGACAGGGAAAGTCACTTTGGTCTCTATGTCTCCAGAGTTTATATTCTAAGCATCTACCTTGGATGGCAAAACAAAACAGAAAAAGAGTACAAATGCAGCCCAAGAAATGATGCTGTTTTCAATTGATCTACCAGGACTTCTCAGCACACTCAAAAGTCACAATCATATCTACACTGGCATATTCCCAAGCAATTCATGCCAATTCCAATATTGATTTCCTTTGAGTAGTTTCACCTCACTCAGCACATTAGCAAGTAAACTTTATAACAAAATACAGCCATAGATCAAGATATATTACCCTCCTTCCACCCGTCATCCTCTGAAGTGGTAGATAAAGACTTCCTGAAAAAAATACTATTTCAGACATGCTAAGCAAACACAAATAACTGAAATCTATTAGAAAAACCTACTCTGTGTTTGACAACCACTCTCAATCAAACTAATGCACCAAAATAACTTACAGAGGCAGCTACAGGGAGCATGTGCTATTCCCATAGGGAAAGCTTTGCTCATTTCCCTAGCGCTTATTTCAACAGACTCTTTCAATCCAACAGAAGCTGGAAATTTTACATAAGCTAATTTTTTCATCAATACTTACAAAAACATATGTGAGCTCTAGTTTCATTACAGCTCACTGATTCTGTTCCAAGCAAGGAAACTATCTGAGAAAATTTACTGTGCTCTGATATAAGGAATAAACATTCAAGACAAGGTCACTTAAGAGAATCTAAGACTTCGTGCCTTGAGAAAACCTATGTGTGTCAGAAAATTTGTATTACCTAGTTATAAAAGTTCTAAAAAGTTATAAAAATTCCATGGCTTCCTCATTTCTCAGAGGATAAATACTGCAGTCGCTCATAATTTCTACATCTATTACTAATCCGAAGTTTGCAAAACCAGCTCAAGTTCTAAAGGATACTCAGTGTATTTGTCATCTCCATATCTTGAAGCAGAGAAGACCTAATTACCTTTTTCTTGTGGGAACTGAAGATAGGAAAGTAATTTACTCCAGCTCACACAGTATGGTGAAGCTAGTAGTGAACTTACTACAAGTATTTAAGGCTTATACTTAAAATACTGCATTACTATTGCTCCATACTAATCCTCTGCCTTTTAGATAATCATCATCTTTTCACCAATGTTTCAGGTGCTCACATATAAAATAATCAAATAATTCAAAGTTGTTATTAGTGTGCCTGATTTAATATTATTTTTTTTTGTCCCGTTCTTGAAACTCATACTATTTGAAGCAGGTTCTCTCCTACCTGATGTACTGTGAAGGACCAACCCACACAAGTATGTCTTGGTTTTCAAAATGTTAAGAACTCCTTTGAGAATTAAGTGCTGAGGCAGTGTACTGTGTTCTGATATGACTAAGACCTGCATGCTCTGGGAGAAAAAAAGGTGATAAGAGTACAACACTTTGCCAAATATATATTTCCTTAAGTTAACAGGCCCATTAATTTCCTTGACTTCAAATAGCCTTCACTGAGTTAGTCATGTAACAAAGAATGAACTAAATCTAGAACTCAATAACACTAATAGACTTGCATTACAATTATGGGTTCACCAGTGAGGCATAAAGTATACGGAGGGAACAGAAGCAATGAAGGAGCCTGGCTTTTCCCTTGCCTCTAATCTCCTACCTTCACAAGGCATACAACAGACAGAGGAAGCAGCTCTATTTCTGCTTATATAGCACAATGTTCTTACACAGCCCAATATTACGCTTGTATTTATACAACTACCACAATACCAACACGCCCTACAAACTTGGTGAACACACAGGATGTACTCATGTTCAAGAAAGCTGACTTCACTAACAGTAATTGTGTATTATTTGGACTGCCAGTTAGATCTTTACTGAAGGCAAACCCCGCTTTATCTGCAAAACTGATAAGGCAGCAAAAAAAAACAACATCAAAGTAAGTGTTTTTGCAAATCCTTGATGTTTTTAAGCTGACAGTCAGATGACAACAATAAAATACTCTTCAAATTAAGGAAAATCAGCTACCAACAATGATGCGCAGCTCATCTTCGACCTAGACTTCCAGTAAAGAAAAATAAAATCAGAGGTGATAAAATAAAACAGATAGTAAGGCATTATATTGCCAACATTGACAGTCTTAGACAACAAAGAATAATCAAGAAAATGATCAGAGAAAAGGAGCTCCAGTATTTCCACAGAAGGACATGACTGAAAAACCAGTTCATTTAACTAGAAGACAGACTGAAAGTACTGAAAATATCTAGCTTGCTTTTTGAAATAAATTATTTCAAAATAATTCTATTTTATAATAATTATTATAAATTTTCCAATAATTATTATAAATTATTATTCACAAACGAGCTCAGCGTGCGGGACACTAACTAAAGCAGAACTATCCCAATCTGTGGTTCCATTTGGATGAGTTAGATCAAGTTCATTTCCTGTTTTAGATCTTTAGATCCCAAGGCCACCATGAACAACGCTGAGGTCTGCGAAAGATAACTAAGGAAAGACATCACGTGCACTTACAGCACTGAGCATAGCCACTGAAAAGTTTTGGAAAAAGCCATAATGTGTTGAAAAAAATACCATCTAGCATTCTCTCAGGCTACTCTGATGAACAATAGCAATATCAAACACATTAACAAACTTATTTCTTCACTCTGCACTTCAGCCACTACCTTCTTCCACAAAGGACACTAATGCCATAAATCTCCCTTGAATTAAACATTAAAACATTCTAACAACAGATTCAATAACCAATGTCTTCCTAAACAAAAGGATAAAGCCGACTTTGTTCAAAGAAATATGAACAGAAGACTAGTATCCTCTAGTTCATAACAGCTTTACTGTTTATCCTTAAAACAAAACGACTCTTGGTTTATATCAACAAGAACTTCTGATTATCAATTCAGTATTAAAAGCAAGAAAAAGCTGGTTTGCAATATCTGATGCTGGGATTCCAGGCTGTTAGAATCTCACGTACAATTTTCAGCCAGAAAATTGCAGAGATGCAAAAGATATATTGTACATGCTATTCACAAATAATTCCTAATTTGCCCTGTCAAGCTATACTTCACACCATGTTATGCTGACTAAAACAAACAACACTGACCTTAAGAAATATCTCAACTCCTGGTAAGAAAATTGACTAAGCACTTTTCCTCCTACCAGTCTTCAGGGCAGAGAAGCTTGCAAGCTCACAGTGTATCTGCGTATGTTTTTATGCATGCGTACCTGCCAGCTTTCCCATTGCTGGCTTTTTCAGACACATCTGACAGTTGGTGAGGAGCTCAAATATACTGTTTGGTAACTGTATTATCTCCTTTTTTGTTTTTTAAAGTGGACATGAGAAAGAACCAAGCAAAATGCAGCCATTGTTGCACAGAGTCAAAACAGCTGCTTTAACAGATTGCTACTAATGCAGGAAGTGAGAGAAGTCTTTGAATTGACCTGCAAAAGCCTCTATTGCTTAAGGAATGCCATGTTGACTGGAAGGTCACTGAAAACAGATTAATTTGTTGTCAATCCCAGTATGCTTCAGATCAAACCTGAAAGCTGCTTTGTCCTGCAAATCTGAAGACCTGAAATGAATTTACAGAAAATAAGCTTTATTAAAAGAATTTTATATTTCCACCGTGTTACCTGGAAAACACCTACTAGTAAGTAATGCATTGAGAGCAACACAGTACCAAAACATGCCCGCAAAAATTTTTGCATATCTATGGACTGTCTAAACAAGTGATGAGGAAATTATCTCCTGTGTACTTGAAGGGCTTTTTATATCTGTTCTGTCACAGAGCTGAAGTAAGCAGTTGGCAGCCTCAGTCATCACGCACAGCAACAATATAAACAGATGGAGACAGAAGGTCTTTCAAAGTGACAAACATAAGCACCGCCACTTTTCACAGCAATCAAAAGCATATTTACTCACGAGGCAGTTATCAGAATCAATTCAATATTTTCTGACTTCTACAGCAGAATTATTAACATTTAAAAAGCTCAGAATGCTGCCCTCTGACACGTGCTCTGACAAACTGGCTGAGGATGTGTTCCACTTACTGAGGGCTTTTCTACTGCCTTTCACTTGATATAATTAGGAAAATCTCACATTTACATTCTGCAAAACTAACTCTATTACCAGAAACAAAAATAAGAATGATACCTTCTTTCAGACTTCCAGACCAAGTAAAAAGCATTCAGATTGTTTCAATAATAAATTGAATTATTATTTTGCCCAGCTGCCCTTATTTTTGTGGCAACATTTCCAGCTTAGAAAACAAGACTCTCACACTTCAGACTCTCCTTTTCCAAACTCCCTAATAACCTGAATCTGACAGGTTCCTACACATACAATTAGCACAGAGTAAGTTCACAGACAGTACAAAGCTGTGAGGAGTAGCTGACACAGAAATCTGTGCCAACCGTTCAGCAAGACCGGCAAGTTGGACAGAGAGGATCCTGGTGAACTTCAGCAAGAACAAAGGTCCTGCACCTGAGGGGGACTAATCACATACATCAGTACAGGTTAAGGACAGAACTGCTGGAAACAAGCTCTGAAAAAGATGATCCAAGGATGGGGTTTGGCCTGGTGGACAACAGGCTGACCTTGAGCCAATGCATCTGTGGCCAAGAAGGCCAATGGTACATTAGGGTGCATCTGTGGCCAGCAGAAGGCCACAAAGAAGATGCGGGGCGTGAAGCACCTCCCATGCAAGGAAAAGCTGAGAGATCTGGGTCTCATCAGTCTGGAGAAGAGAATGCTGAGAGGGGAGCCAAGCCAATCAGTGGTACGCAGCAATAGAACAAGGGGCAATGGGCACAAACTGCAACACAGGAAGCTCCACACACACACAAGGAAGAACTCCTTTACAGTGAGAGTGACAGAGCACTGGAACAGGCTGCCCAGACAGGTGCTGGAGTCTCGTGCTCTGGAGATATTAAAGACCAGTCTGGACACTTTCCTGCTCAGCCTATTGTAGAAAACCTGCTTCAGCAGGGAAGGTGGACTCGATCTCTAGAGGTCCCTTCCAACCCCTGCAATTCCACAATTCTAAGCAGATATGTTTAGGTATTGGTACCTTACACTGCCTACAAAACATCTTCCCATCAATTCCAGCATCTAACTGGTCGACAAGAGATGACTGAAGATTTCTAGTCAAGAGTTCATTTTATAAGAATGCTTATGTAGTAAGGTCAAATTAATTAGAAGCCTAGAAGACTACACTTTAATTTGTTGCCTGTAATGGCTTTTCACAGAGCCAGCCCTCCAGCAATGGATCTTGAAGCCAGATGACTGTGCCACACTTCTCACTTCATCCCTGTTATAGCAGGTTCTGGCTTTGTATAAAAAGAACACAAATAAGAAACATGATACAAAGATTTAACTCTAAATGGCAGTGCAATTGATTCACAAATTGTGAACGAAAACTAAGCTTAGATCAGTAAAGCTTCCTTACATATTTAAACCATGGCATACCTTATGAAAATTATATAGGAGGGCTGCTCCAAAAGTAATGCCTCTTATGTTACTACATTGGCCTGCAGCATCAGAGACAGGTGTTGATGATACAGCAGTAGAGGTTGAACCTTCCCATCAATATTCTCGTTTCGCTGCTGTGTGACAGATGGCAGCAGAGGGCCAATCAGACTAAATGACACGTGACATGGAAGTGCATGTGGAGCAAATGGGCAGAAATGAACTCCTCCGTGCAGAAGAAATTGCACCTGTTGACAACCACCAATGCCTGCTGAGCATTTATAGAGCCCAAACAGTGGATGTGAGCACAGTGAGGTGGTGGGTGGCACGTTTCAACAGTGGCAACAGCAACACGGAAGACAAGCTATGTTCCAGAACCACCACATAGATTTTTATTATTTTTTTTTTTTTTAAATAAGCACGGCATGCAAGCACTTCTTCATGGCTGGCAAAAATGCATAACTGATGGTGGAGACAATGTTTTTTTGCTGAGAACTTGATCCTGGCAGATCCTGTTATTGCGCTCTTCAAATCTGCCTTAGTTTCCATGGAAAAAGGAGGAAGCATTAATGTCAGAGAAACCTACGTATGTAAAAAGGAATGCACACTTAAACAGCTGCCCCCAACTTTTCTGAAGACATTGCTGGTACAAGATTTTCAAGTAGAGACATCCATGCATTCTACACTTTCTTGAACATGAAACTTAAAATCATTGTCGAGGTAGAAAACAATTTGTAAAACTAGACAATGCCTCAAGATCTGCAAAATAATTATTAGATTGCTGTCTGATAGTACTGCAATATACTTTGCCACAATATGCAAGTAATTCCAATGTCACTGTGAAACTTCACATGCACACGGCCTACTGCATACCCTGTATTTTACAGACATGCGCAGTGTTTCAAACAAAAGGAATATGACTGCAGTTTGTACTCCTGACAGATCCATGCCCTCCTGTTGTACCAGTAGCTATCATTCAACCATTCACACATCTCAGAGACTGAGCAGTTTTCCTTCAAGGCTACAATTACAGCCTCAACCCTTGCAGAGTAACTGTGCCAAGTTCTATGCTTACCCAGTCTTACTGAGCCACCACATTGCCTCTACGCCCTGTGATCTTAATGGCACTTGCCATACCCTAAAAATAAAGTTTCAAATTTACTTCCAGAAGACCCCAGAATACTTTGAACAACATAAATTTGCTTTCAACACATTACTGTATCCACAATAACGCCCATGGTTTTATGCACATATCCAAAATGCAACTTTGTATGGCACTGGTTTTATGTTCCTCATGAGAGATCCACCTGTGCATGTATTATTGCAACATTACCAGTGCTGTATGGCATGTCCAAGAGAAGTAAGCATTTTCTGTGATGTGTGATGAAATAAGTTAGGGATACAAAATTATTGATACATGGAATTAAATAAGGAACAAGACTTTGTTTCAACTTCAAGAGATGCTTCATTACCCCACTGGACTACAGCCTTAATTTCACAAAACAAGTCATTTTTAGAATCTCTAGAAAAAAGTTCTTAGATATGCAAACAAACAATATTTGGATTTTATTGCATAATCAATTTACCTGATAAGAAAAGCATGAGAAATGCTAAACACTTTGTGTGCTAAGGCCAAATACTCAAAACAAAGCTTGCTGACACAACTCTAATTCCACGTGCAGAGCATTTCAAACTGCATTTCTGTTACCAGAAAGTTTCTCAGTTTAGCACACGAAAGGATTAGTTCTCCGCTCAAATGCACTGAATGAACATGGGCCAATGGATGCTCATACTGAAAATTCAGAACTGAGGGCAATCCTGGGTCCAAATGGCTCAGCCAAAAGAAGGAGTGAATTTGCTAAGTCTTGCACAGAGTCCTCATTTCCACTTTGTGTTCTCTCACCTGCTTTGGTGAGCCAATAGGGATGGTAACTGGAATGCTAACTAGTAGTAGCTATTCTAACTTGAGATAATGCAACTCATCCTAGGGACATTTTAGTTCAACTGAAAAATACTGACAGAAAATGCTGTGCTGAATCTGACTGACCTCTTCGCTTTTTATTTTCACTTACAAAATAGCTACTAATTACACTAAACATAGGAAAGAGATTACCTTGGTCAGCAGTACATTTTCAAATAGTCAACCATGTAATATTCCAGTATTAAGGCAGAAAGGATAGGAGACTCAGAATTGATTCTATCCGACAGGCTTTAAAATCTGACACATAAGATTTGATTTTGTTTGCTTTGAAACCATTACACCTTAAAACTGCATTTCCTCACGGAGGCACAATACAGTGCTTTTTACTGCAGGCATAGCTAAAAGTAGTACATAGGGATGCTTCAGAAGCTTAGATAAGTTACATCAGCTGGTTCATCTCCCTCAGAGCACATTTTTAGTACAACTCAGGGCAACCTTTCATACAGAATGTTAAATGACCCCATTGCAAAGTCTGATTAATACTCAGCGCAGACCCACAGAGGTGAACTTTAAAAAACATAAATATAACATACATGTGTGTATGTATATTTTCACATATGAAGAAAGGTACATGTAATAAGACTAATATTTAATAGGGAACTGAAAGTTGGCGAACCCCTTGGATGTGAAGATGAACTAAAGGTTACCTTGGAAACCAGCTGGTTTTTCTTAACAGCGCTACTCACAGACGAACCTCCTGATGGCACGCTATGGAAAAGAAGACGCTGTTAACCTCTGGTTACTACAGCTGCCACTTCCACACCCGGCAGGCTCTTTATTAGCACCCTCTCTAAGCAGCTTACCTTCGCCTGCCCACCCCTTACGATCAGGCAACGCGGGACGGCACACCTAATTTTCGGCTCCCACCTCCGCAGGTGGTTTGAAGCACTAAGACGGGAGGGAGCCGCTCGTTCGCACGAGCTCGTCCAGCACACAGGGCAGCAGCAGCTGCCGGCGCTCCGAACGCAGCGGGACGAAGCTCAGAGCCCCACGCCGTCACAAGCGGCGCCGCAGCGCCGCTCCGCACGGCGCGCACGCGGCGCCTCACCGCTCGCGCCACAAGGACGCAGCGATCGGCCAACGGGAGCGGAGCTGCAAGGCGCCGTTACCCGCGGCGGAGGCCGAGCGACAGCAAGGCGGGCCCGCGCACGCGCACATCCCTCGCCGGGCGCGCAGAGGGCGCCTTTGTAAGGAAGGGCCGCGGGGGCGCGCACCGCTCCCCCCGCGTCTCGCCGGGGGCGGGGCGGCGGCGCGGCGCGCATGCGCGGTGCGGAGGAGCGGCGCGTTCCTGCCTCTCCGTACCCCCCCCCACCTCCCCCCCCCCTCCCCCCCCATCCCGAGGCCGTTTAAAGGCGGCGGCGGCGGCTCCCCGCGCCTATTGTGGAGCGGCGGCCGCAGCGGCACCGCCACGCGTCGTCCGTGCGCGTCCAGCGGAAGCGCCGGCGCCATGTACCGCTACCTGGGGGAGCAGCTGGCCGCCCGGCTGGCCGGCAGCAGCGCCGTGCTGGCGGGCGCGGAGCCGGGCGGGCCGGCGGCGGTGGCGGCGGCCGGGGG
>JAPSGF010000046.1:4676725-5008339 GCA_035772895.1 Perdix hodgsoniae | reverse complement strand
GGGTGCGGCGGCGGCAGCGGCGTGGGGCGGGGGTCGCTGCCCGCGGCGGCACTACTGCGAAGCGGCCGCCAAGGAGGACGACCCCAACTTCTTCAAGATGGTGGAGGGCTTCTTCGACCGCGGCGCCAGCATCGTGGAGGATAAGCTGGTGGAGGGGCTGCGCACCCGCGAGAGCATGGAGGAGCGGCGGCACCGCGTCCGCGGCATCCTGCGCATCATCAAGCCCTGCAACCACGTGCTCAGCGTCTCCTTCCCCATCAAACGCGACAACGGCGAGTGGGAAGTGATCGAGGGCTACCGGGCGCAGCACAGCCAGCACCGCACCCCTTGCAAGGGAGGTGAGAGCCGCGCCGCGCCGCCCCGCGCGGGGCCCCGGGCTCCGGGCAGCGCCCGCCCCGGAACGGAGGGGGGGGGGGGCGGTCAGCGCCGGAGCCGCGCTGCCCGCTATGGAGAGCAGCGCCCCCGTCCTCGCGGCGCTGCCGGCCCTGCTGACGCGGCTCCCCCTTCCGTAGAGTCCCGCCGCACGCCGGCCGCCCTCGCTGTAATTCTCTGTCGGACGCCGGCGGCCGTCGCGCTGCTGAGCTGTCGCTGCCTGCGTTACGCTTGTTTGCTGCTGCCGCTCACGCAGAGCCCTTTTCGGTACTGCCTGTGTTACTCCTGAGAGCTGCGGGGGGGGGGGGTAATGAAGCACGGCTCGGGAGCAAATGAAATTGTAAGATGCTATTTAAGATCGGACATGACGTATTGGAAGCTGTCGGCTCTGCTCAGAAGCAGAGGAATGTTTGTTTGCTCAGTGAAGAATAACAAAACACTCTGCACGTGAACAAACAATCGGTTTGGCCATCAGTTCCTTCTGTACATCAGCATCTCTTTAAATCCTCAGCAGAATTCCCTGATTTCCAGCAGTGTCTCTTATGCCTGTCTGCTGCGAGCCTGGAGCCAGCACTGGAGCATGTGTGGAAAGTTACAGCTGTGCCCTGCAGGCTGTGGTCCATGGCTGCTTCCTCAGTCCAGTAGGCTCCTGGATTTACTGCTTGATGCTATGGACAAGTGTGCTTCTTGCAGTCTCCAATAAGATCCAAAAGATGCAAGAAGTAAATAACGTGGCTCTTGAGACACAATTCTCATGCACTGAAAATTTCAAGGCGGTTAGAAATTACAGCTAAGGAAATAGCCAGCCCTGAGGGTTTGTCTTTATTCTTCCTGTGCCATTCCCTGCCACGGGTTAAGGAAGGAGTTGCCAATGATGTTTCCTTTACCCTCTGTTCTCTGCAGTGTGACTGCAAATGGATTTTACCTTCTAGTGCTGTGTAGGGATTTGCTTATTATCAGATGACAGACCTGGATTTATAGTTTATTTAAACAGGACACGAGATACAATATGTGTAGATAGGCTGCTTGAAACCTGCTGTTAAAGAGATGGGCAACCCAGAAACATTTCTTAAACTGCTAGGAAAAGGGGTGATAAAGTTCTTTCTGCATCCGTCTGGGGCTTTAGCCTAAAAGAGATTTTAAAACTAGAATCTCAGTAGATTCCACAGGAGGAAAACAACAACAACAAAAAAACGACAAATACACAAAGCCCAGTGCAATGTAATTCAAACTCCCTAGTATGAAATGGAAAAACTTGCTGCAGTGAGTGTCCCACGCACTGAGTCCAGAGTACAGCCTAAGCGATTCGCACCAGCAAGAAGCAGCAAGGGACATAAGGTCACCTTTTAAAAGAAGGGGGTGAGCTGGCAGCTGGAAGGCTTTCAGGGCAGTAGGAGTTGCACAGCTCCTCACATCTCAGATGCAGGCTTGTGAAGTCTGGCTTTGGGCTTAGTGTGAAGTAGCTTGATCAATTGTTCCCCATACCAAATGTTTATGCTGAGCCTTTAGTTAACTGCTAGGTAATCACTAGCAAATCTATATGCTGTCATCTCTGTCACTCTTTGAAGGAGCACTACTCATCTTTGTGTTCCTGGAGCTTTAGGTATTGTACAGTTGATACCAATTGTAACTGGTTTGCATCTTCAGGGACACCTACAGAAAAAGTATGCGGTATGCATATTAATAAGCTTTGAAGAATATTAAATACCATTGTTTGCAGCTTAGACAGTTGATGGAAGAACACTTGAAGATACAAGTATGGGTGCAGAAAATAAATGATTTTAGAATTTTCAGGGTTGTTATCTAGTTTTACTCCTTATTTCTGGACACACATCCATACTAAAATTCTTCATGAATGATTGATTACCTGGTGTAGGGAACCTGCTTTGGCAGGGGGGTTGGACTTGGTGATCTCTGGAGGTCCCTTCCAACCCCTACGATTCTGTGATTGTATGACTTCTGCGTACTTTCCTGTTTGTGTTCATTCACAGGTTTAACCAGGAACTAACCAAGGAAAAACTAAAAAAAAAAAAAAAAAAAAAAGCATTTGATTTACAATTATTATTTAAACACTAAACCTGGAGAGAGCTCAGTTACTGGGGGGAACAGAAACTGAATTATTTTTAATAATTCTGCACTTTAAGCAGTGCCTTACCATTTTTACTGAACATCTGTGTTTATAGCTTAGCACTGTAGCAGTCAGAATCTTTTTTCTTCAGTTACTGATGTCATCTTCAGCTTTTTTTGCCTGCACTTTCACCCCTGTTGAAACCTCAGTCCCTGCCTAGTAGTCCAGCCCCAATCTGGAAAGTGCCTAACTTCTTAAAGCAAAGGCCTTTATAAAGCAGATTTAAAACTCATAGTGCACGCAGGTGATACCTGCCAATAGAAACTATTGGTCATCCATACCTCCTTCTGTGGTCATTTCTGTTGTCTGCAATGAGGCAGAACTCAGCAGAGCAAAATGTCATAAGAGGGCTTGCCTTCAAAGTCAGGGTTCCAAGCATGTGAGTGGCCTGGTGCAGAGATGGGATGGCAGAGCACATGAGTTGGGCAGGATGATGGCAAATTCAAGATCAGCTCTTAAGTTTTTCAAAAGACAAACTTCCATACCTCAGTGGAAGCTTGTCTGTCATGTTCCTGAACAAGTGTGACGCCCTTAATGGCCTACTTCTAACATCCTAATACACATTGAATGTTATAGAAAATTATTTAATAGCTTACTTATTTCACTCTCCCACCAAGTGGGTCTAGAAACACAAGCCAACTTGATTGCGTCAGACACTGTCACTGCACAGTACTGCATGTAACCCTTCTCTGGGTCAAGAGAAGCAATTTGAGGAAATCCGTGTTTGGAACTTCGGTATTTGTTTTTCACATCACTGGGAGAGAGAAAACAAATAACTTTATGCATCTTTTAATGCTGAATTTTTAGATAAAAGAATTCTTGACTCTGAGAACCGCAAACCTTTGCAACTTGGAAAGGTAGCAGTTGTTTTTCTTTTGACACGCTTCTCTCCTGTGCTTGGGAATCTTTCCAAAACGGTCACAAATTTAAGCAATAGATCTCACAATACTCAAATCTAGGGTTTAAACTCTCCATGTTATGTAAGTCAGCTGTCAGCTGGACTGGAAACTGATTGAGTACCTCCGCATCCCACTGAAAACATATTACAAACCTACAGAATTGTAAGGGTTGGAAGGGACCACCGGAGATCAGAGTCCAACTCCCTTGCTGAAGTGTGTTCCCTATAGCGGGTTATGCAGGAAAGCATCCAGGCAGGTCTTGGCTATCTCCAAAGGAGACTCCATGGGCTGTCTTGGCAGAAGCTTTTCCTTACATTCACGTGGAGCTTCCTTTCTTCCTCTTTGTACCCACTGCCTCTTGACCTGTTGCTGGGCAGCACCAGAAGGAGCCTGATCCCATCCACTTGCCACCAGTCCTTCCGATATTCATGGACGAGCAGTTTTCTTGCACAGAGGATCTCAAATTGCTTATCATCCAAACAGAGCATTGCTAAGATGGGACTAATGCTCGTGGTAGCTGGATCCATGCAGTGGCTCAGATTATTCTTTCCCTTGCTTATGTAGTGGCTTGCATGCTAGTGGCCAGAATTAACAGGAAACCACAGCTGCTCTTATTCATTGCACTGACAGCTGGCTAAAGAACTAAAACAAACCAAATAGAGTACAGGAAACGAAATGGCTGAATACAAATGACTCCATTGAAAAGTATCCACGCAGTTACTATTTAAAATAATGAATCTTTGTAAATAATTTTATCAGGTTCTATGGAAGGTAGACAGTTGGTTAAGCTACTTTTTCACGTGTCTGCTGACAACTGTCTTCCTTCATAGGTTAGCATGAAGGACTAGAATAGTGAAAATAACCATTGTGCAAATGTGAGTAAGCTTATTGAGTTCCTACCTGCTCAGTAGTATGGAACTGATTCCATGTTTGCTAGGTAGCACTTACTGTGGGGATACAGCTATAAAATGGTTTTTAAACTTTTTAAAGCCTTTTCATGTTAGCTGACTGCACAATGGACCTGTTATCAATGAAACCAAATAAATCTGAGTTGGGAAACAGCCTACCTTTTGTTTGTGCTCACCCAACTTGCCCCGAGTCTTATCTGCTTCCTCAGTTCTGAGAAATTTTAAAGTCTTCTTCAGTTCCAAGGTAGATTCTGACTTCTGTTTATATAGGGGTCTCAAAAAACTTTGTCATATGTTACTTTAAAATCCTGTTTATGATCTGTATTAGAATACAGATGATCTATTTCACTTGCTCAGTTGACTTGGAATCGGATGAATCTGATGATTTTCTGCATGGTGCTGCTTTGGCTGGTTCATGGAAGGAGATTTTTTCAGTATTACAGAACTATCCTATTTTCTGGTTTTGGCAGCTTTTCTTCTGCCTATCAGCATTTTTCCTTCTTACTTGTCCCAAGTTCATGTTAATGAGCTCCGTACTGCATAAGGTGACATCTATTTGTCTTAACTTTGCTGCAGTTTTTTCATTGCAGCAATCTATGGCTAAAGCTAATCTCAGCATCCAGTCACCAAACAGCTGCAGTTGTGCACATAACCTTGTTTGAACAGCATGCACAGATGCTGGTAGCCTTGCCTGCAACAGACCAATACAATCCCTTGTGATGGCTTGGCTGCCATGACAAGTTTTACTCCCCTAAGTGGAAAAAATAAGGGATAGTAACATAAGGAGCCTTTACTTCAGTTTTACTTCAGTATCGACCTGAGGTTGCTTTGTATTTTGCTTGAGAGTTCTGAGGTCGTATCTTTGTCCCAGTTGGTCTTAGAGGGTAAGATACGGAAATGTGTCTTAGGGTCATATAAAAGATAGAACAATAAACGGACCATCAGCAACCTGAAATAAACCATGGAAACAGGTCTAATTTTGAAGTAGTCTGAAAGTTAAACAAAAATAAAAAGGGTAATTAGCCTAACCCTGGTAACACTTGTTAGAGCTAAAGCTTATACAAGTGCCTTATTTTCATAGGTTTTTGTTTTCTTATTGCAGGATAACAAACTTTTAAATTAGACCAGTAATGGATATGTAGATAAATTGAAGAACAACAACAAAAAAAAAACACCAAAAAACACCAGGATGAGGAACGTGCAGTCTATGCTTTCACTATTCTCTTCTAAACTAGTTGCATTTTTCAGTGGACCATTAGCATTGTTTTTTACCAGTGATACTGCAGTTGCAGGCTATGCCTCCTTCTGGCTTTGAATCTTTCTAGTCTCTGCTTTCTCACACAGTCATCTCCCACAGTTTGTGTAGTAGCCAGCTTTGTCCTTGATTTAAATAGTTGTTTTCCCTTGCTACTGTGGGCTCCTTATCTATTTATAGAGAAAGCTCTCAGCACTGAGCTTGCTGGATAAACACGTGGGGGAGTGAGGAAGGGAAACCTCTCGCCTGAGTTTCCCTCATGTTCTCTAGGTCATCCTGGCAGGTATTCTATGCATCTGATTTGCACAAATTGCATCAGCTCCACCTCGTTAGGATCTAAACTCATAGGCACAGCATAGAGTCCACCTGCATGGCTTACTGTTTTGCAGCTCCGATGGCATTTGAGCTGCCACGGCCAGCCTGTTATTTCCTCCCTCTGCACACACTCATGCTGATGGTATTCATGTCTGCGTGGAGGCAGTATCACTGCCTCTCCCTATGTCAGTCCTTACCTACCACCATATTGTCCTTAGTGCAGCTGGTTGGCAACATCATTCTTTAGGTAGTGCTGAGGTAGCTCTGTAGGTAAGATCCAACCTCCTAGCAGTATGCTACGTGTATTCTTTCAGGTAAGATGTGCCTGCCCAGTGCTGTATTCGCCTCCAAATGCAATATCTTACTAGTTCCCCCAGAGGCTTGTTGTAATACAGTGTTCTTGGCTTTTCTCTGCACAGAATGAAATAAACTTACATGCATGTATGTTTATACACATTTCAAGTCATAGGACAGCTTGTTAATAGTACACAGGGAGCTGTATACTGAAGAATTCTGCCTGCTTGAGTGCCTTCTTAATGCTCACTGAAGAGATGCTTCTGAGCAGATCAGAATGGTGGGAAGCATATCCACTGCCCCAGGTTGTAGCTGGTTAATGCTGTACATGAAGAACCAAACACTCCTCCCTTGACAGTTAGTGAATTGAATTTAGGGATGAGTAATTCTTGGAGCTGATTGTTGAACAATATTCTTATTTTCCAGCACTGAATTACTCATCCTGCTTTGTTAGAGATTCGTCTGGAATTTCTTAGTCTTCCATAATTACTAATTTGTCATTGTACTGTTTACCACACTTTTCATATGGTTAAAAAAGGTTGAGTAATTTCTTAATAGGGAAGGCTAAAAGGGTTGCTGGTATTTGGACTTAGAAAAAATGTACTTCTTTTGAAAGAGCTTAGGAATTGCCTGGGAGATCTGTTTCTACTGTGTTATATATATCCTTGTAGCTGATACGCAGTTTGAAATTAGTACAGCCCATAGTCTCACTTGTATACTTCCCAAACTTCTTCTAAATGAAAATGATATACACGATCTTGAGATGAGGAACTAAGACACTGCAATAAATGCTGGAGTTGATTTATGGATTCTGTGGAGTGGTTTTAACAGCATGGGCATTCTTACTCAATCTCTAGATACGGTGTCAGCCTCTGGGTGGGGTCAGAGCTGCTAGCTCACATAGCCGCTGCAGAAACCAGCATTGCAGGCTGGGAGAGTGATACAGCCATAGCGAGTCCTAAAGAAGTTTCAGACAAGATCATAAGACTTGTTAGCTGTGTTGTATAGATAGTATAGGGTGGCTGTGTCCTGAAATGCCTGCTGTGATGAGCAAGCATTTTGCAGACAGAGGCGAGCAGAACAAATGCACCATCTGAACAGGAGTACTGACCTGTAAAATGCCCACTTAAATTTCAAAGCTCAATTGATAATCACAACCAGAAGAGAACACTGAAGTCAGCGCAGGACAAAAGCCTCAGTTAGGCAAGAATAATTTAGACTGAGATACAAATCTGTTCCCTGTTGTGGTGAAGCTGAGAGACTTGCTTAGATTAGCTCAGAGCAGGAGGAGCAGCTCCCTGAGTGTTTTGCTTGGTTGCTATGGCAATGCTTTAGTTTTGAGACTTGGCTTTGAGTGCTTCATGCTTGGTGGTAAGAGCATCTATTGGTACTATCATTTGACATCGCTGCGCTAGAAGATCAGGAAACAATGACACCAACTTTCTTGAGTGTGCAGTATTACATTTAAACAGATCCTTAGGCATGATAGGAGAGCAGTAATCATCCTCCAGTGGTTGATGATTCTGTATGCAATATTTACTAAGGCAGCATAACACACGCTGAGTGTGACGGAACAGGCTGGAATCTATACAACGTAAAATCTAGGAGGGCGTGTAGCCTTTTTTAAAACAAAAAGGTCTTTGTTGCATGCCTGTTGGTACAGACCTGCTAATTAAAACGGTAGCTGACTTGTATAGTCACAGCACCCCAAATGCGGTCATGCTGGTAATTACTGCTTTGACATTTGTTTCAGAAAGTGCCGTACTTTGAGAACTTCGCTGCCTCTTTTTGGCAAGGTGAAGATGAATGCATAACATCTAAGAATCTAACTTTATACCATCAGCAAAATTTGCTGTGACCAAAGTAAGCTCTGGGCTCAGTGCAGGAGGTAATCGGGTAGAGCATATCTCACAAGACAGGTCAGAAAGTGGAAGCTTTAAAAGCTAAGACAATGCAAAGCCTGACCTTTCTGCTGACCAGTAATGAAACAACGCTAAAATGAAAATATTTCCTCATATGGAATGTCTCGCGCATAGAAAAACAAACTGAGGCTTAGCACACTGTTTAACTTCTTGGGGTGGGGCAAGGAAGAGCTCTTAACTAGAACAAGAATCTGTATGTTTTTGCTACGAAAAGTATTTTCCATGGCAGTGACTCATACTGCAACTGGAGGCTTTCTTCACATTCTGTTGTCTGGCTAGCTTGCTGTGAGAGCCCCGAGTTTCCAGAGACTTACTGTATGGAATGTACTAGGGTTCAAAAACCAGTAAGGCTGTGTAGTGGTTACTTTCACTGATCATGTATTAAGAGTCTTTAAAAGCAAACAAACCAAAAACAACCACAAAAAAACCCCACAACAATTCTTTATCCTTGTATATGGTCCATTTTTAGAATCAGGCTGTTGAATGCATAGCAGTATTGCCAAAAGAGCCATACAAATGAATGGCAATGCTCTCCTCCTGCCAATTTAGGAAGCTGTCAAACTAAATTCCACTCACATCTAAATAGAACAGAAATTAAGTCTTTTATCCTTGTGCATCCCCTTGCAGTTGGAATGTACAGCATTCTCAAATGCCCGGTTCTCATCAGTCCTACCAGTGTAGCACAGAAAACATCCCTGGTGAGAGGTGGGCCTGCTGCAGAAGAATGACAGCTCCTGAAAATTAATACCTAGCCAAGCCATGAAGCAGAACAAACTGTTGGCACATCCTCGATGTTATCCACCCATGCCACAAAGGGCAGGAACTTCCTGTCAGGGAACCAGAGACCCACACTGTGAGCTATACCCAACATCATAATAAAACATTTTAGCAGATAACCTCGAACAGAGTGCCTGATGAAGTTGGTTCAAGTCAGATTTCCCTAGTCTCTCATTTACAACAGTAAGCCACGTGACAAGCCATTTCAAGTACAACTACTTAAGGCTCAATTCTGCTCAAAATATAAAGTTGCCCAGGAAAGGATAATTTCAGCCTCAAATCTAAAAGCTGTCGCTATTCTGATGTATGTATACGGGTGACAAGTAGGTGTTTCAGCTGAAAGCACCTTGATGCTTTATTAGCCTTGGGGCTTTTTCCCTAGTTCACTTGGTATAAAAGTTTAATGTTTGTTTCAATAAAATTTACAGCAACCTGTGACTGTACTGCAACTTAACAGGAGCTCCTGCATGAGTCTTCAGTCAAACTACACTTTGTTCACCTGTTCATACTGCATCCTCCATACGGAGCGTGAGGAGCTAATTTCTCCTTTTGTACTTTGGTTCCCTGTTAAAACTGTACAAAGCAGCTATCCTGAACTATTTAACCTCCCTACTGATCCCATATATCACTAAACGACACGTTGGGTGCCTGCAGGAGTAGTACTGGCATCATTCTGGCAGAGCAGCTTTGTGTACATAACCTGGTGAAGTTTGAGTAACTATGTGGGCTGAATCAATACGCAGTGTCCTGGTTATGGTGAGGCTGGAGGGGCAGAGTTCAATCCTGCTTGGCAGGGTTTGGGGCTTCAGACTTTCCTGGCTCCAGCAGTGCCCTGGAGGAACCCAAAGCATACCTGCATGGCCAGGACCACGAAGAGGACAGTCCGTGACACTGTGGGGTTTGCTCTTGCTCAAGGCTCCACAAAAGCTCAACTGTGCCTCTGAAAAATCGGAGTAAGACCTGCTACAAAAGCAGATGTTTTATCTTCAGCTGTTGTGGTGGACTTTAATAGATCTCATATTTCAAAGATTACTTCCTTGGAGAGAGGCTCCTGAACCCCAGAAGTAGCACCTTCACATCTGCCTAAGTCAAAAACTAGTTGACTTGCCTTTGGAGGCCACCCTTCCCCCATATACACACTAAATTTAAATTCTGTTCTGTGGAGGACTGGGCCTTTCTTTTCCCAATTGAACAGGCATAAGAAAGCAGAGCTTGGCCCTCAATTTTGAGCAGCATTCAGTTCCTCTGAAACCGGGATGGTTTCCAAATCATCCAGGCCTGGCTTTCATAGTGGCACAGTGCTTTAGTCTGGATAATGTATGCTGGCCTTTTTCACTCTTAAGGACCTGAACATGGTCTTCTCTTTACATAATAAGGAATTAGTGATGCCTTGTCCCAGCATCTAAAGGACACTCTGTGCCTGCTACAATCCACCGTGAAACTTGGCACAACCTACTGCCAAGGATTTGGGAAGCTGAGGGAGAATAAATCCTTCAGAGTTCAGTTGTCTAGTTAGTGATGTAGGAGAAACTTGGATAGAAGCTCACACATTGCTAGAGGTGGTTTTTTTTCGCTGTCCCATGACATGGGGCATTGTGCTGGTCCTAAATTTCATCTTTAGGCTTCTGTATATATGCATTCTATTATTTTGGCTAGAAAATATTTTCCACTATGCAACTACCACCATTTTAACATCAAATTCAATCTACTGGGGAGCTACAACCCATTTTTAGAAGATGAGCAAGAGTCAGGCAGGTGACAGGTCTCCCTGCCGTTGTGTAATCATTTCCTTCTAAGTTCCGAAGAACTTTGAAGGCTGTGATCTCATTTTTTTTTTTTGCTGTCAACCCACAGCAATTTGTTTGAACTTGCACTGAGACCATTTGTCAGCGCATGCTGCTGGATGACTAAGAGCAGGAAACACAAGCAAGGGCAGTCTTTCACACAGTGTGGGGTGGGTGGCCTAGTCACACACGAGCTGGCTGAGATAGTTATTCCATCAAATTGTTGTGATCTGTTTTGAACAGATTTGAATTGGAGGAGTGGCTTGCAGCTGTCTGTTACTTGGCAGCACCCAGCAGTGAGAGCTCTGATGCTACGTATGGACTACAGCCAACACGTGGCAACTTAGCAGGAGCTTGCACTACTCTAGCAAGATCTTGATTTTAACATGTACTAGTAAGTTACATTCAGCCACACAGTTTTTGTATAAACAATGAAGTGCAAAGCTAAAGATCTTACAGAATGCTGGTGAGCCTTATCAGCCTCTCAAGAACTCTGTTCTAGGTTACCTATCAGCCTGGTTTGTCTTCCTCTCGAGCTTGGCTGCTTCTGTTAAACTACTTAACAGAATTGCTGAAGTCTTGAATTCTAGCTAAAAGGTGGATAAACAAGTAGGAGAATGGAGGATCGAAGACTTAAAGCAGTTAAGTTAATAAATACAGGCCTGGGGTTAACATTCTCAGTTTCTAAGTGTCTGTGAAGTTGTTCAGCGAATTCTTGTTTTTCCTCCTGTCTTTTTCAGGTATTCGTTACAGCTTGGATGTTAGTGTGGATGAAGTGAAAGCCTTAGCATCTCTGATGACATACAAATGTGCTGTGGTTGGTAAGTGATGATTTTTCAAGCAAAGATACAGTCTTTAATTGCCATCAGCACTGAAAAGCATCCGAAGGATTAAGTTTTAGACACTGATCTGATTAAAATATTTAGCAAGTTAGGAAACAAAAAATATAGGGACCAAAACAAATTGCATATATTCCCTCTGCTGTTACTGCTGGCATCTAAGCCTGAATATAGCTGCATTTTCATTTGTTAAGTCCAAATTCTTGTAATTTCTTCCCTGTAAAGGTGCTTCTTCAACTCAAATGTGTATCAAGCTCTTATTAGTAGGCTGCTAATTTTAGGGGGACAGATAGAGGCTGTAAAGAATTTACACACAGAAGCTGTGGAGATGGAGGAGTGATAAACTTTTCTTGCAGGTTATAATGAAGTACAATTCATGTGTGACTGCTAAAGTGTAGGGCAGGTTGGAGAGAATCTGTATATTATCTTATTGTAAACAGTATCTCATTGAGCATAGAGGTGCATCACTTAGGACTCCTAAATTGAGATAAAACAGTAAAACATAAGCTGTAGCACCTCATGGAAATAAGTTAAGCACGAAACCTTGCAACATAGAAAATTCAAACAAGGAACTTTGGAATTTGAAAGACAAATTTCAAGCTGCCCTTGAAAGATTTCCTGTTTTTAATAGGATCCAGATCAGATTATAGCTTACACTTGAGAAGACCTAAACATGGCAAAAATCTCAATTCGCATCAGAAAAAAAACCCAAACATATTTGCTCACACATTATTGATGTGCTCTGCCTTTACTGTCAAAAAAATAAAATTATTTTCCTTCGCATTCCTGTAGATGTGCCATTTGGTGGAGCAAAGGCTGGTGTGAAGATCAATCCCAAGAACTACACAGTAAGCTTAATCATAGATGAAAAAAAAGTTAACTGCAGTACTGAAGCCTTCCAGCTTCAGTACTTCAGCTCCTACTGGCTCTAAGGGTATTACTGACCACTTGAGACTTCCTGCCACTTCTGCCTCTGCAGAGGCTGAGTTTAGCTTGTGCTTGCAATAGGTACAAAACAGATCTGCGTTTCCAAGGTTGAATCCTTCAGTTACTTAGTTGTTACTTTTTTCTCAAAGTCAGAAGAAGAGAACAAGTAATTTGGAACCTGATTAGTAACAATACCAACAACTTGAAAAAAATAAAGGCTCACATTTAATTGTTTCTAGAAAAGTTAGTGTTTTTCTTCATATTGACAAATAGTGTTATGCTTCATTAAACCTTTTAATGCATTGTTCCAGTGTACATGGTAACAAACCTGGCTTATAAAAAGCTTATTGCAGGCTTGCCTTCTTTCCCTAATTAAAGTAACTTGCATAGAAAAGATTCCTAAAGTAGGTAGCAGATATTCTAAGCTCAGAAGTCTGTAAGGATTTGTGCAAAGTAATTAAACTGCATTGATTACATAACGTAACCCCCAGGCTGGCTATTGCTGTCACTAGGTATAAATCTCTCACATAGGATATCAGATTTGTGTGATGGAAATCTTTGCACAGGTGGTTCTTCCTGTGCTGCACTCATAACTTGTCAAGGATCAGAATGTACAGAAAGAAAGTCAAACATTTCCTTGTACTGTCTGAATACCAAGGGTACGTTAGGAAATGGCATATAGACTGTATAGGCAGCACATGAATCATCCTTCTAAAAAAAAGAAAAAGGAAGTGTCTTGGGCATAGGCTTTAGCAAATAGTTATGAACACTAATGATTTCTTGTAATGTTTATTACATTTTCTCTATAGGACAATGAATTGGAAAAGATCACAAGAAGGTTTACCATGGAGCTGGCAAAAAAAGGTTTCATTGGTACGTTGCATACAATTTCCACTGTAAAGATTTAGGAATCTGATTTGTTGCTCATTAGAAGGAGCCACTAAACAATATGCTTAAATTGTATTTGAGATCTGTAAATAATTTTGATAAAACAGTTCCAGCAAAATGCTGCCAAGAATTGAGTCATGGCAATTTAATTGTAAAAGGAACTGTATTTAGCTTTCCTTTGTGAGCTGTATTCTGCTCTGAAAAGCCACAAAAGCTGAGCTCACAGGATCCAAAGTTACCCACGTTTCTCTTAGAAACGTTATAAAAGTTGTGACCAAACCTGTTGCAATGCTAACTTCTAGTATCAAGCTGTTTCACTGTAACTGTAGTCTCAGTTGAGGCTTTTGGCATACATCTGAGGAAACAGAGGAAGGAAGTGGAAGGTCTGCACCAAAGAAAGTTGGTGACTTCACCCATGACAACCACAGGCTGCAGGGGAAACACAGGCAAGAAGTATAGGTGCCTGCTGCAACAGAGCCTGTGGTTGTTGCTATGTAGTTTTCACAAGCCTCTTCCAAATACTTACAAAACAACTTCACAGAGACTGGGTTGGATTTAAGATCTTGCTGAGTGGGACATCTTAAATAGGTTGTGTAAATGCTAAATTTAGTTACCTGGAAAAACAGAACTTGCTTCTATTGCAACAGATGTGTGAAAGTACTCTCAAAAGCCAAAGAAAGATGTAATGTCTCTTGAAAGACAAAAATCAAATGTGTGTACTACAGTGCAATGGCTAGGAGTGGCCTGTCTTCAATTTTTAGATAAAAGTTTTCAACTCAGTCAGATGCAAAAAGAAAATTCTAATGCAAAAATTAACAGCATGGTATATAGACATCATACCTAAATATCGCCCTTCTTGTTACAGTGATGATCCCTAAAGAAGTAAAACTATGCTTTTGATGGATTATTTTACTCTGTTGTGTCTGGACTTTATTTTACCGAGCATCTTGTGTGAAAGGCTGATGGTTTTGATAATATTGTACAAAAACATGGTACAACACTTAAAACTGAATCCAGAAGAATCAGCTCCTTGGGTAATGAACAGAGGATTAAGCAGGAATACAGCTCTCCTCTACCAAGCCCTGTTGAATTCCCAGGGGAATAATGTTTGAAAGTAACTGTTAAGGTGTGATCCTTAAAAGCTGTTTTCACTGCTGCCAACAGGTCCCGGAGTTGATGTGCCTGCACCTGATATGAGCACAGGGGAGAGGGAGATGTCCTGGATTGCTGACACTTACGCCAGTACAATAGGACACTATGTAAGTTTTGAGCAGAGGCTTTTAATTATGAAAACTTTCTTAGTCTTTGCAGAATTATTTATATCTAGGAATTTATTACCATTATGCTTAACCATATTGTTTTATTTGATTTTGTGGATCTAAATATATTTTCAAAATGTATCAACTTCATTGATAGAAGATTTTTAGGGTACAGTTGAAAAACAACTTCAAAGGCTAACGCTTTATATATTTGGCTTTAATTAAGCTTGTTTGTAACTAACTGTGACTGTTCAGCAAAAATAATGTACTATTTTTAAAGGTATCATTCTGTTTTTATTTTTTTTTTTTCCATTTCTACTGTTTGCTCCTAATTTTTCATCAATGCTATAATTACAAACTTAAACTTGCTAAGTATTGGTTTGATAATAGTGGATGTAGTCTTAGAAATATTTCACTTTCAGACTACTCAACTGACAAGCATTATTAAATAAAAGAAACAACTTTGAGCACTCCAGACCATAATCTGGAGTACATTCTCATTTATTAGTACAACACTAAAATAAAAACCCACATTATTTGACCTTCATCTTTATGTTGCTTTATTTGTACCTGTTTTGACTGTACCAAAACTATTTGTTTACTAGGCACACTTTAATATTGTATATTTGACAGGGCAAAAAAAAATATCAAGTTTTTTTTTTAAACTCTGCTATTATGCTATCCAGTCTTTCTTGCTTCTCTTTCAAACATTTTCTGCTATTTCAGCAGGTCATAATTTCCAAAGGAGTCTTGCCATAGCTTCATACTAGGGTGTAAATACGCTGAGCAACTGCATGTTTGCCTAACCAAGTGACTTCTGAATTGTGAAGATGCTTTCTTTTCACCTTTTGCAGTTATTTCAAACAGGTTTTCAGTACAGCAGGTGTATGCTCCCATTAGCAAGGCGTTAGAGCAACCTGACACACATTTCTCACTGGTATATCTGTACAGGACAAGCCTGCCTTTCCTGAGAGAATAGGCCCATCAGAATGCCTGCCCTTTAACAGCAGGAGGAGGGGATGGCATGCTTTATTCTAGATCTGAAATACAAGTTAACTTACAGGAGGAAAAAAAATACACCTTGAGGAAGAGGCCATAGCTTGCTTGTTAGTCAAGTTAAATAGCATGTGTACAAAGCTTTGGGGTCTCTAAAACATTACTTGCTTTTTGTTGCTCACATGTAAATGCTTTAAATAAAATTTTAGTACTGATAAAAAGCTGGAAGATGTCAAAGACTTAAAAGGTGCAAAGCTTGCTCCCCAGTTACAACTTAACATTCCAACATTTAAGGGAAGCTGTGTCTAGGCATTCTGTTTTAACATTTAACTCATTGCACTGAAATGCATATTCCACTGTAATGCAACATTGCTCTATTAAAAGTGACATGGAAGGCTTTCAGCACACAGCTGGTTTTGTTAATAGTCAGTTCATACACTATTTTGTACAGGAATGTGTTTTAAATGATGTGGATTATTACACATTACACAAGGAATGGTATTTCTTATTCTTTCCACTCAGTCACATCAGCTTGTTACATAGTCCTGTGCATACATGTATCGCTGAAAAAAGCCACTACTGAGGATAAAATTACAATTTTAATTACACTACAACAGCTCCCTTATTCCTAGGCCCTCTTTGAATGGCAGTGTCTTATTCTTGACCAAAAACAAGAAGGTTTAGATGCATTTTTCTGAGAAGTGAATTAAAATTTAAATAAAAAGGAAAGGTTAAATCAAATGTACTTCATTTTCTGAGGTTGACTCTACATGGAAGAGAAAACAGTAGCTATAGTGAGACTTGGAAGCTACTGTGGAAAATGGCCAGGTGTAGAGAAAGAAGGCAACACCTCTGGCACAGCTGCAGGAAGGGATCTATAAGAAGTAGTTTAAAGGAATATCTTTCAATTAACTCTATCTGACTGAGACAGCAAGAACTCAAATTGTGACTGAAGAACTATGAACTAGATTCAAGTGACCAAGGCAGAAGGAAGGAAGCAGGCTAAGAGACAAATGACTACTGAGCAAAACTGAAGCTAACTGTAACTCCGGGAAAAAAAAAGTTGGAAGCTATGAAAAGAGCTATATTCACTTGAGTGGAAAGATTACTCTGGAGAATGGGAGATATCTGAGATATCTACAGACTTGATTAGTTAGTGGATGCACAGGATGTGTGCACTGAGATTGAAATGAAAAGGTAAAATCAGAAGAATTAGATAGGGAGAGCCTGTTTGAAACCTAGCATATGAAGTCAGAAAGTTGGAGGAGCAAGGAGAACATTACTGCACCAGAGTAAAGGGTTAAGGGTCAAGATACAAACAAAAGTTCAGTGTCTGAACTTCACCAGCTAAGTCCAGAGACTAATGCACAAGTCTTTAATTCCAGCCAAAAAAAAAGAAAATACTGTACAATCTCATAAGAATCTTGGAATTGCTTGAGTTGGAAGGAACCTCAAAGATCTAATTCTGACACTGTGCTGCAGGCAAGCCTGCAACCACTGAATCAGGCACTAGATCTGGTCACCCGGGGCCCCATCCAACCTGGCCTTGAACACCTCCAGGGATGGGACACCCACAGCCCCTCTGGGCAACCTGTACCAGCACCCTACCACCCCCTAAGTGAAAAATTTCCCTCTGACATCAAATCTAAATCACACGTCTTTTAGTTTAAAACCCTTCCCTTTTGTCCTATCACTGTCTACCCATGTAAATAAGGGAGCTTATAAGTAGGAGAGAAAACTTCATAATCAGAAGGCCTTCTCTTCTCCAGGCTGAGGTGTGCTCATTTTCCACCCTCTCTAAATTGACACTGGTTCGTATGTGACTTTAAAATAACTGGATCCTACCCTCAGCTCATGCTGTGTTTTCTTGCCAAACCATGCAAGTCTTTAACTACCACATTAACTGTTCCAGAAAATCCATCCCAAGTTTCCAGATCACTGAACTGAATATGACTAAAGTTCTTGATTAAAGTCATCCTTTCCACTCTTCCGTACTTCCTGTCCCCAATGTCTGATATGACATGTGAAGGAACTTTAAGTACACTCTCCTGCATGATGGAAGACTGTATAAAAACTACTTTCTCCTTTGTGAGGACAAAAAAATGTATTTTCAGCCTAAACAGAACGAATATCTGGTAATACTTCAGAACACTGTGCAAATTTGTTCCCTTGCAGACCACCAACCACAAATCTCATTTATAGTGGATATGCCACCAGAGGGAGCATACAGCTTAATGAGAGAAATGCAGCTACATCTAAGGAAATTGAATTAGTAAATTTACGTCAAGTCCACCATTGCTTTTATTGCTTTCAAAAAGGGGCTGTTAAATACTACGGTTAACTCACTATCATTTTCAAACAATAAACAGTTCTGGCTTCCATTATGGCTCCTAGTTGTTTCCTGCCATTTTGCCACCACTTTTATTCGCTCCTTTCCTTCCTCTCACCAAGCATCTTGCACTCAGACCACTGGCATGCAAATGTATTTGGCACAAGTGTTGGGAGGGAGCCTCCCAGTGTCTATGCTGCTGGCAAAAGAGACGCCCATCCGGCTGCTGGCAGACTCCTTGCTGTGGATTCCCTTTCATCCCTGCTCTTTCACTCACATTAGGTGCCAAGGCACTGTCTGACCGGGCCTGGAGGGTGTGGGAGCATGGGAACCGGTGGTGACAGAAGAGCAAAGCCCAGCAGTGCGTAGCTTAGGAGAAGTTTTTCCAAACTACTAATTTCAACTGAAAATTTCATTCTGGTTTTCAGTAGTCTACTGTTTCCTTGGCTGACTGTCTAACACGTATGAAGTAAGAGAGTCTTGGTTGTATTGCTTTTCTGAATGAAAGCACTAAAATCTTACTTTCCTGTATGATCTTCATACTGTAAACTTTCCCCAGAGATCAAATTATACCTGTATTCTTCCAACAGGAAGGTATTGGACATGTAGTTCATAAGCTGAATTTGTTATAAAGGAACACTAAACACTGCTTATAAATGATTAACTAGCTTTAGTTGGGACTAGTACAAGAATAAGTCTGAGCCCTTTAAAAAGCTGAAACGTCAAGAGTAATGATGAAAAGCGTGGCTATAATAGGAGTGAATATTGAAAAACATCCCTCAAAGCTTTTTGATGTATTAAAGACCTGCTCTGTGCTGACAGTGCAATAAGATGTCACTACAATTAGCTGCAATTTTACAGTAACACATGCACTTTAATGCAGCAGAAAATTTGCAGAACACGTCCAATTATGCAACTTCCCTGACATCTGCAAGAGTACTTGTGAAGAGCTGTTCACAAAAGCTGAGGAAAGAAAACCAACTTACAAACCAGATGTATATACACACTAAATTATGTTCCAGTTTTCTCAATACTCATTTCCCCTTACCCCTGAGGTGTACAGAGTTTCCCATTCCAACTATTATTTGACTGCTTCAATAACTCACAACCCCTTCTCTGTTTTACAGGATATTAATGCACACGCATGTGTAACTGGTAAACCCATCAGCCAGGGTGGGATCCACGGGCGGATATCTGCAACTGGCCGTGGTCTCTTCCATGGAATTGAAAATTTCATCAATGAAGCATCATATATGAGTATATTAGGAATGACTCCAGGATTTGGAGATAAAACATTTGCTGTTCAGGTAATTTTTTTTTTCTTTCAATGGCAGGGAAAAACGTGATGAAGAAAGTTTCAGAGCTACTCTTAAGAAGGACTGTAGCAATAAACCCTGTTAGCATTTTATGACTTCTGAGTTAACCTTTACTCTCAAAGTTTAGAAATGCTTTTCAAGCAACACAGGTGCCCTTTAATTTGGACTGTTTTATAAGAACAGACCTTATAATGGCACTGTGTGGGCATAGAGCCAAAACTCCACTCTTTATGAGCATGGGCTGCAAAGAGCAAAGTGAAACACTATTACAGGAGTTCCAGGAACTACTGCACACTTTTAAATGAGCTGTGACACTTTCTGCCTATGCTGCATTTATTGTAATAAAAAAAGTGAGGGAGAGAAGAATTCTCATTATACTATGGAACGAACAGTTGGAAAAGTAAAAAGCCAATACATTACCCTAAATTTTTAGGGTTGAATATTCATATTCAGCATTCATAAAGCTTCTGGAGGCACTAACTGTCGGATTTTGAAAGGCTTAGGTATTCAGTAACACTTACTATAATTCTTAAAATTTTCAAGAAATGTTGTGTTCTATTTACCAGCTTGGAACAAAAAGCTAAATATAGGATTTGAGGGGACTGCTTTGTTTTGAGTTGTCTTTGGTACCAGTTTATCAGTTCTTAGAAACACTGTAATTGTTACCTTTAAGTTGTCTTCTGGTTAACCAGTGGGCTCACACAAACATCTCTGCCCTGCACTGAGACAGCATCACACTATTGCTGCACTTCTAGAATATTGAATATATGACTTTATAGGACTGAAAGTTAGCTTTGTGGAGGGCTTTAGGTTTTCCTTGCTAACAGAATGCAGGATTACCTACATTTAAGCAATCTGTTTTGTACAGGACAGTTCCAAAAGCATTAAAGAAATAACGTAACCTTTCATACTAAAAAACCTAACAGGAAGCTATATTTATTGTTTCTCATTCCAGGAGAGTTTTATACTTGTAAGCTTTAGACAAATTGAATATTTCTTGGCTTGCAAATGTTTGTCAGAACCTGGAATAGTTACACAAAAATCCATGAATTCCTCTTAGGACCACACCATTTGTAGGGTACATAGTTGTAATTTTCTCACATTGATAAAATGTCATTTTGAACCTTTCACAGTAACGTTAACAGTTCCCTTGTCTTTATCCAGTACAAACAACTTAGCACAGTTTTGCACTGCCAGCTAAAATACATAATTTCTACTATAGTATTCAGACCAGTAACACAGATTTCTTCCATCATTCCTATGCACAATATCAAATGCTAAGACATATCAATAGATAAGGAACTATTTACAGCTTTTCAAATCTATATAAAGCCTACTAATAATCATTTCAGCTGAAAGGTTGACTGTTTTTCCTCTCTATTTTTGCTTTCAGGGATTTGGTAATGTGGGCTTGCATTCTATGAGATACTTGCACCGTTTTGGAGCAAAATGTGTTGCTGTTGGAGAATTTAATGGTTCTATATGGAATCCTGATGGGATCGACCCAAAGGAACTAGAAGATTACAAATTGGTATGAAACTTAGTTATGCAGAAATACTTTCATTTTTACTAGCTCTGCAAACACATAGAATGACTATGAACTGGTATGAAATACATAGCTTGCTCTGAAAGTAATGCCTCATAACTACATTGACATCTGCTGAAAAAGCGAGCTATAGGCAATCCAGGAGGCTTCTAGACTCTATCAAGAATAACTTCCTGAGCCACATAATAGACAGTCCCAGTAAGGGGGATGCAATGCTAGGCCTGTTGCTCACCAGATCAAGTGAACTGATTAGTGACATCAGGATTGGAGGCTGCCTGGGATGTATTGACCATGTAATGGAGAAGTTCACACTCCTGAGGGGTATCAGGCAGAGTCAAATCAGGAAGCTTAATTTTAGGAAAACCAGCTTTCAGATCAACCAGAACTTCAGTTGGTCAACAGAACTCCCCAGGAGTTTGTCCTCAAGGACATGGGAAAGCAGCAGAGCTGTCAGATCAGAATTGCAGACCTCAAGAGATCATTGAGTCCAACCCCCTACAAAAGCAGGCAGCCTACAACAGGTCACACAGGTGGGCATCCAGACAGGTCTTGAATAGCTCCATAGAAGGAGACTCCACAACCTCCCCAGACAACCTGTTCCAGTGCTCCCTCACCTGCACCGTATGCAAGTTCTTCCACATTAGTATAGAGCCTCCTGAGTTCAAGTTTTAGGCCATTACTCTCTGCCCTTGATATTCAAGGAAGCTTTTCTTAAGGCACGAGAGCTCTCCACACTCCCTGGTGTAGGAAGTCAGAAAAGGAAGGCAAGAGGCAGGCGTGGCTGAAATGGGATCTGCTGGTCAAACTGGAGAGCAAGAAAAAAATGCATAGATAGTGAAAGCCAGTGATGGGGTCAGGAAGGCGAAGGCTCAATAGGAACTGGACTTGGCAAGGGGCACAAAGAAGAATAAGAAAGTTATCCAGAAAAATGAAGTCCATAAGGGCATATCCTCCCTAGTGAGCAACACAGGCAGAGTAGTAACAACAAACAAGGATAAGAGAGGTATTCAGCATTTTTGCCTCCATCTTCACTAGCATCTGCTCTACACACAACCCTTGAGCAAATGGTTCAGAAGGTGGGAACTGGAGGGAGAAAAAGTAAACAAAAAAAAAACAGATTCACAGCAGCCTGAGGATCCTAAGGATCCAGAGAGGTCCCAATGACATGCATGCCAGAGTCCTGACAGAATGGGCTAATGAAGTTGCCAAGCCATTCTGATGGCATTTGAAAAGTAACAGCAGTCAGGTGAAGACCCTGGTGACTGGAAAAAAGGCAATATGGCCTTTAAGAAGGGTAGGAGAGATGACCAGGGAACTGCTGACCTATTAGACTTACCTCAATGCCAGGGAAAATAATGTAGCAGATTCTCCTGGAAGGTGTGCTAAGGCATATGGAAGAAAGGATGGCGATAAGGTATAGCCAGCATGGCTTCACCAAGGGTGAGGTCCTGCCTGACCAACCTTGTTGCTTTTTTATGATGGTGTAACTGCATTAATGGACAAGGGAAGAGCTATACACATGGTCTGCCTGGACTTCAGTAAGGCCTTAAACACAGTCCCGCATAATGTCATTCTCTCCATATTGGAAAGATACAGATTTGATAAATGGGCAGTTTAGCAGACAAGGAACTAGTTATGAGATGACCTAAAGAGCAGTGGTCAGTGGCTTAATGTCTGGATGGAGTTACTGACAAGTGATTGAAGAACCCCCGAGGGACACATTTTCATCAGTGACATCAACAGTGGGATCAAGTGCACCTTCAGCAAGTTTGCAGATGACACCAAGCTGTGTGGTGCAGTCAACACACCCTGGAGACATACAAGGTCAGGCTGGTCCAGTCTCTGAGCAAGGTGTAGATGTCCCTGACCATTGCAGGGGAGTTGGACTAGATGACATTTAAGGGTCGCCTCCAACTCAGACAATTCTATGATTCCACATAGAGTTCCTAAGAGGGTTATTTCAGGTGTCATCTTTACATGGGGAGTATATGAATGTCTCCACCCCCCCTTTCTCAGAAAGCTGGAAAGTCCCTCAACTAAATGAAGGCTGTCACTGTCATACTGAATTTTCACAACTGGTGCTTCTGAATTTCATGTGATGCAACTTATCCTGTGCATAACAGACTAGTGGAGCATTTGAGTATTTGAAAAAGATTGCATTTGTCTTGTATTTTAAGAGTTGAGAGAAACAGCAGGTTTTTTTTTAATTCCAGAGCCCAAGACATTTATCAGTGTCTTTGGCCAGAGAGCAATTACACCTTGATCATATTGGACTGAGGTACAAGACATAGATAAAATGCAAAAAGCAAGCTAAGCAAAGATAGCACATATCATCCCTGTCTTTCTAGAGTTTTTGCTTCTTCCTTCTCTCTCTTTAAGTTAGAGAAAGGGAAGTAAATTGAGTACATGCACTAAAACCACCCTGGTTTGTTTCCTTCCAACAGCAACATGGGACAATCATGGGCTTCCCTAAAGCACAGAAGCTCGAGGGCAGTATTCTGGAAACAGACTGTGACATTCTCATCCCTGCTGCAAGTGAAAAGCAGCTGACTAAGGCCAACGCTCACAAGGTCAAAGCAAAAGTAAGTTGGAGAACTCAGAAGCAAATGAAAAATAGAGAAAGACAGTATAAATACTAGTATTCAGTAATTAATATGGACAGAAACATACACTTGTCAAGTTAGCAATTACTCTGTTGCAATTCCTTTTAGATTATTGCTGAAGGTGCCAATGGACCTACAACTCCTGAAGCTGATAAAATCTTCTTGGAGAGGAATATCATGGTTATTCCTGTAAGATTCTTTTATGACCTTTGATTTTCATTAGTAAGTAATATTTCAGTGAACTATAAACAGCTAGTGTCTGGGAAGCAAGCATTAGTGTTGCTCAAGATTTGTAATAATTACTTAGAGACTCCATTACAACTCTTAAGTGCCAAAGATAATTACATGGAAGTTACATGTTCAGAAGAGGTAACTACCCACAGTTGTTTTGTGAATCTGTAGCTTGGCTTGTTTGTCTGTTACCTGACATTTGGTCACCTAAGTAGTGCAGTAAGCAAAGAAAGAAGGCCAAGTTAACACACTGATCACTTTGTAAAAATTTGTCTGTGGCTTGAACCCCCAATAGAATTGTTTGTTGCAGGCTGTATAGTGTAAAAGTTGCCAAGAGTGGTAATTTGGAAGAATGAGATCTTGAAGTATGACAACATCCTCTTCTACAAATGAAGAGAGCATCCTGATCAAGTAGTATACCTAAAAGGTGTAGCTGATCAATCTTAACTCATTGACTTAGCCTAAAAAAATTAATTCTATTAAATGATTATGCTAAAATAGAATAGTCAAGCATTCCTGAACTTCATATATTTTCAAGTCAAGTCCTCCTTAAATCAGAAGTAATCCCTAGACATCAGAAGAGATATACTTTGTCATGTAGGAACATAACTGGATTGTCTTCCCATACTGTGGTTTAGTATTTTGCAAATCATACTTGCTTCTCCTTAGCAGGATAACTGTCTTTATCTAATGACCACATGTTAACACACTGTTTCTTCACAGGATCTTTACCTGAATGCTGGTGGTGTAACAGTATCCTATTTTGAGTGGCTGAAAAACTTGAACCATGTCAGCTATGGACGCTTGACTTTTAAATATGAAAGGGATTCAAACTACCACTTGCTCAGTAAGTGCACAGTTCTGCTTTCAGTCACTGTTAATTGGTAGGATGGAGTACCAAACAGCAAATTTCTTATTTAGTAGGAAACAGAATTAAGATGACCCTTCTCTCAGAGTCTGCATTTCATGCCATGGAACGCTGGAAGATTTGGAGACAAATCATTTTGTTAGCTGTCCTTTCCCTGTCCATTACATTGCCTCTGCTTTTTTTTGTTTGTAGTGTCTGTACAGGAAAGCTTGGAGAGAAAATTTGGGAAACATGGTGGAACTATTCCAGTTGTGCCTACAGCAGAATTTCAAGATAGGATATCAGTAAGTAGCTGCTCTGTTTGCTTTTTCTTTAACTATAGCTGTATTCTGATATTATAAGTACAGAGTTTTACCCTACTATGGTTAGCTAGATGGCCAAACAATTGAAGGAAGCGAGTGATCTGAACTGTGTAAGAATACAGGAAATAAGCCATTTTTTTTCCCCTTTTATTTGGCCACATGTGAATTATCTCCAATATTGTTATAAAGCTACAATTTTAATACAGACTCATTTTGTTTATTCTGCTCATGAAGAAGCAGGATTGCTTCTGACAGATCCTTGGCAATACAGGTGACATATTTGCAGGTAGGCCAATAGTCATATACAGAAAGAAGAATGGGGTGGCACTCACCCAGCTGGTGAAGGGGATCTCTGGCTGTGCCTCATTCCTTCTCAGGAGCCAGCCTAGGTCAGAGATGCTCTCTGTTCAGTGGCTCGCCCTTACACAGAGCCCAGAAAGGCTCCATTCTGGTCACATGGGGAGCACAAGTGCAAACAGTTTGCCCATGCTGCCTGGGCCAGCCAAACCCCTTCACCAGATGCTCAATCAGTCGTGACCTAACAGTTCCCCTACTGTGTTCTGTAGTGTTAGATGGGTATTTAAAAGTACTACCCTGCTTTCAGAGTTAGTACTCTCCATAGTAGCTGTTACAGTGTTGTGATTTGCATTTAGAATGAAAACAGTGGTGATAACACTGGTGTTTTAGTTGTTCCTGTGTAGTGCTTGCACCCATCTCCTATTAGAAAAGTATGAAGTACCATCTCTTTTTGTGCAAACAATGCTATGGCAATTTGGATATTTTCCATCTATTACTACCTCAGATATCAGGAGGTAATCATATGAAAGTTGCATGTTACTGTTTACCTAGCAGTGTGTTGTTCTGAGGAACTCCACCGTCTCCATCCATTGTTCTGAACAATGTTCAGATAGAGATGTGTGGACTTCTGTTTTTTTTAGCCTGGGGAAGGATGAGGAAGGTTTTCTGTTGGTTTTAAAACAAACCAGTGTTCTCTCCCCCCCCCCCCCCCCCCCAAATACTTTTGTCTACAATATACTTCATATTTCTGCTGGTTAACCTGATCAGTACATAGATTCTACAGTCTCTTTGATTCCTGGCTATCAAAGTCTGTCAAGCATTTATAGCAAGAAATACTGCTTCAAAGACCATCAGAATTTGTTCTGGAAGTCTTGTTAATATTGTTTACAAGGGTTTTCTAGCAGCTTTCAACAAGACCAGTGGTGGGGCATTGGCACAGTTACCCAGAGAAGCTGTGAATGTCCCATCCCTGAAGGTGTTCAAGGCCAAGTTGAATCAGGCCTGGTCTGGTTGTTGGCAACCCTGCATGTGGGAACTCAGTGATCATTAAAACTGCCTTTCAGTGCAAGTTAAATTTGACAATTCATTCGAAGAACTCATACTACAGAGAGCTTCATATAGCATTTCTGTAAATTCAGGATAATACAGACAAGATTATAGAATGTTCTTCTAAGACTTGAATTAATGGGCAAAATAAAGTCATCTAAATTAAGTGTTATCCAATGTGTACCAATACAGGGTGGGAAAAACCTTAGTACCAAATAAAAAGTTATGAGCTCACCTATCTGAACTCAAAAGGAAGATCTAACAACAAAACATAGAATCATAGAATTGCTCAGGCTGGAGAAGACCTTAAAGGATCATCAAGTCCAACCACAACCTAACCGTACTACCCTAACAGCCCTCTTCTAAATCATGTCCCTGGGCATAAAGTTAGAAATGCACAGCAATTAGAACATAAATGCAGTGTTAATAATCATTCTGAAATGAAAAGAAGATTGGCAATATAAGACTGACAGTGCCATAATTTAAGTCTGGAGTGTGCCTACCTTCTCAGCTCTGCGTGCAGATTTCATCTCCGTATCTTGTAGTGTTGTAGTGTAGACAGTTCAGAAAAAATTTAATAGTCAAAGATACAGAAGTTCCACGTGTATAAAACAAACTACTCCTATTAATTTGAAATAGTACAGAGATAGTAAATGATAAAGTGATTGATGTGAAAATGGATGAATAACAACAGCCATCGTTGGATGGAAGAGTGAATAAGATGCTGTCAAACAAAACCAATAAACAATCCCAGCAGTCAGTTAAGCTGTAGAATATGTTGCCAAGGGATATATGGAAAATAAACTGATAATTGGTGTAGTGGGCTTTTTTTCTTATACATAAGCTCAGGAGAAGATAAGGCAAATAGTCAAGGGGGAAAAAATAAATTACAAAAACTATCAAAACACACCCCCCTTCCTAAATCAGGGGAGGTATGTGTGAACTTGGTTTGCTGTCAGATAACAAGAAAAGACTGATCTAGTATGGTGCTGGCACTTGCAAAAGTGCTATACTGAAAGAATAGCATAGTAAATACATTCAGTGGCATGAAATCAGTATTGTCACGTCTTCAACACAAGCCTTACAAACTGGCCTAGTAATTTCTAAAGACCAAATGAGCATTTGAGGGAAAGCATCTGTTTCATGAAGCCAAGTCTCAAATTAGTAGTAAGTGACAGCAGTCAGAATAATGGAACACTGACACCCTAACATCCCAAGCCAGGCCATTTCAATTATTTATTGTTCAGTGCATTTACATTTCAAGGGAAACCAAGTAATTTTGTAGCTGCACAAAGCTAATACACTTCAGTCTATGAATTGAGAATTTATGCCCTTTCTAAACCTGTCTTCAAAATAACTGAAATAACTTCTGTAAGTTCCTAATTCTTGAGAGTTTTTGTTTAACATTATGAGATGTTTTGAAGGCCGAAAGCAGTAGTTACAGCATCACTGAAAATGCTAGCATTACACAATTGGAAGCTAGATTTCACTGACTTACATCTGAAGTTTTACAATCAGATTGGTCGTAGTTAGTACTTCAAGTAATAGTAATGGCAATTCAGTTTCTCTTAACATCACTACGAAATAAAATGAGAGAGCAAGCTTCAGTAGCTACAAGAATCTTATCTATTGTTCTTAAAATAGGATTAGTACCTTCTTGTGTGCATGAATAAGTCCTGACTGTACTGTGTATTGTTGCAGGGTGCATCTGAGAAGGATATTGTCCACTCTGGGTTAGCTTATACAATGGAGCGTTCTGCTCGAGTAAGTATTGCTTTAATAAGTCTACACATAGGAGGAGAACTTATGGCTTTGCTACATCTTTTTTAAAGCTGTTTCTCCCAAGCAGTGAGACTTCTTATAATAAGTTCTTTACAATACCAGGAAAAGTATTATTTCAAATACCAATAGCCAAAAACAGGAAAAAAGCTGACTCACCCAGCTGGTGATATGGGTCTCTGGCCATGGAGCACTCCTTCTCCAAAAAAAGATCTTCATCAACAAAACATTCTCCTTTCTGAGGCTGGCCCTTAAATGGGCTGGAGTGTTGAGGGGATGGACCCAGGGTCCATCACTTCTAGTCACCTGAGAAGCACAGATAAATTGCCTGCAGCTGTGCTCCCTAGGCCAGCCATACCCCTTCACCAGGTGCTCAGTCATCAGTTCAGGCTGTGACCTAACAGTTCCCTGACAAATGTATTCTGCAGAATTTACTGAGTATATATACAGTTTATAGCTACTGTTCTCAACTGTTTCTGTTTTGTGCAGCGATGACCCAAGTTTAACTGGGCATAGAAAACATTAGAAACTAATGTATGATATCTGGAAGTATTTTCTAGAGGAAGCGGTGGTGATTAGAAGCATATTAGTTTTCTTTTTGTACCTGCCTAATAAGTACTTGAGAACACCTTAGTTTAGCATCAGCAGTTATAGATTGATCCCTTTATAAAGTATTTCTAATTAGCAGGAAAACACTACTTGAAACTCTGTCTTTCCCTGTAGAGATTAGAGACGTCTTAAATAGTAGATAGTAGACGTACAGAGAACTGAGAAATTTTAGACTTTATTCTCAAAGAATCTGAGCTCTATTAGCAGTGTTCGAGGCTTTTACGCTCCTACTTGGATCCTGCAAGCAGAATCTGATGTAGTTCCTATAGGAAACGTGCAGAAATCTCATACAACCTTTTCTATTTCAGCAAATCATGCGTACTGCCATGAAGTACAACCTGGGTCTGGACCTGAGAACAGCTGCGTATGTCAATGCGATTGAGAAAGTCTTCAAAGTGTACAACGAGGCTGGCCTGACCTTTACATAAGCAGGCTGTCACTGCTCCTTGTTGTATCCCATCCCTCTTGCCATCAGTGTACCCTCTTCTTGGAAAAGCTTATCACAAGTTTACATGTAACCACAAAAATTTCTTTTCTTCTGACATTATAGTGGATTCTATTCTCAATTAGTTTCAGTCCAGACTAGTCTTTTTTTACAATAAAAGTCCATGGATTAGGAAATTGTATACAAGCATGTATCTGAAGATAACAGTTCATCAGCACTTGTGGGGGACGTTCTGGGTATTTCACCTACAAAACAAAATGGTACATTTTATGTATGAAAGAGTGGTCTTGCCACCTGAGCCACTTCTCAAACTTCAGATCAGATACTGTACTGGATGAGCACTTAGCTCATTATTACTTCATGCACTTTTGTTTAATGGTATAATTTTGGCTTTGGCACTTTCAGTAAGGCCTTGTATGATCAATGCTATGGCATTGTCAAAGGAAGAATGGGCCTCCAGCAGGGATTAACTTCGATAGGAGTCTAATTTTTTTTGTAGTAAAGCTTCAGGCCTGATTCTCTCTAGGCAATGTTTTTTTCTTTAACTGCTGCTGTTATAGGACTGCGCCCTATTGCTTGTTCAAGTTAGCTTGGCTACCACCATGAAGTATGTAGAGTTGACAAACTAATATTTTTATAAGCTGAAATTATCAAGCAATTATAGTTACATTTTTAAATCAAGCATCTATGTAATTATTCTGACTACAGATTTTCTTCTTTTTTTTTTTTTTTTTTTAAGAAAAGGGATAGTCTGTATTTGCTAAGCAATCATACCTGTTTTTAACATTCTTTGTCAGTCTTTTCCTCCCAGAGGCTTTTTCAAAATTAGATACTGCCTCAGTGAACAACTACCGTGAAATATAACCCAGAAATCATTGGCCAAACTACAGAGGAGCTAGAATGCTGCTGTAAACTTAATCCACTGTCTTAACACATAGCTTCTTTTTTTTTTCTTTCTTTTTTTTTTTTTGCCATCAGAAGGTCGTGACAGTTTTGAATATATTCAAATACAACAGAATGGACCTCAACACATTACTGGATCAAGCACAGTTTATAAAGTGTAAGGCTTTTGTCCAGCCATGTCCCCTTGAAGTGCCAGTTGTTATTTATGTAATGAATATGAGTGTTTTTTTCTAAAAGACAACTAGTCCCTCCCAGAAACTTACGTTTTTTTTCTATCTACTTTGTAACTGCATAACATAACCTGGAGAGAAGAGCAGTTATTAAAAAAAAAATTGACCTTTCCAAACCAACTATGCTGTTGTTTTACTGTTTTCTATTTCATGCAAAAGCTTTCACTGGTTACAACCAACTCATGGATCTTCACCACACACTTGCTGATTTGTTGCGTGGTTACTGGTAAGATACTGTCAATAACTTCTTGTAAGGGGCTCACTCATACAGGCAGTCCCATGAGCTTGGCAGACAAGATGGTTGAAGTTACATACATGTGTTGCTCCAAAAGTAGTGCCTCCTATTTATTTCCATAGAAACTACAGCAGATACAAAGAGCACAACACTGTTCGATAGAGCAAATTCTCAGGTACAAAGCATCGTTTTTCAGCATAGTCACCACCATTAGCTACAATGAACAAAAGCCTGTATGAGCCACATTCATAACAATCTGCAGACTGTTGCTGTTACCACTGATGAAACCCTACCCGCTGTCTCACATCCACTGGTAGGTCTCCATAAACATTCAGCAAGCACTGATGAATGTCAGTGCATGTCAGGGTGCCATGTTTTCCACATGGAGGAATTTAATGACACACCTTTGCTTCATCCGCACTTCCATGCCAGACGCCGTTTTGCCAGACCACCTCTCTGTTGCCGTCTGTACACAACAATAAATGTAACAGAATATCTGGGGGAGGGGGTTTCTACCTCTTCTACCTCTTCTACCTTTCTACTACTGCTGTTGCATTATTGAAAAGAGAAAGAATCTTATGAGTTGAGTTGTGCTATCTGCTGGCATGGTTGTTGAAAATTTGGTCGATAGTTTTCTTCCTGCCTGTCCCCTCATTTCCTCTGCTTCTCTCCATCAGTTCAGCTGTTCAGACCTGAAGAGTGGGGCCTTGACACTGTTGGAGCACACAAACAGCTGGTGTAGATCGCTAAGAAGGATCTTGAGGACCATCTTGTTGCAAGTCCCTGTGTGGGCTGGTTGCCACCCACCAGATGAGGCAGCCTGGGGCCTCATCCAGCCTGGCCTTCAGCACCTCCAGGGATGGGGCACCTACAGCTTCTCTGTGCAAACTGGGCATAACTGAAGGGTGGTGTGAGGAGAATCTGGGATACCTTCTATCAGAGACTTCAGATTCTTGATGAGACTGACATTTTCAGATTACAGCATATTGTCTGATTTGTCTTTTGCTTGTCAAGCTGTATCAGTGAATCCAGACTTTTTGTGATAGATATCCTCGTCTGAAATTGTGGCGTACATTGTAGGCTATGCTGGTGCTGAGCTAAGTGCAGTGCAGAGGTCAGCTCCAGCAGCATCAGATGGTTAAGAACAAGATGCCATGCTTGCATCACATCTCTCCCAAGTTCAGGCAACAGCAAAAGAAGGAAAAAAGCAGTAAAATTTCACATAGTTGCTATGGGCAACACCAGCCTTTTCAAGGAAACAGCCATGCGCTGGGCTGTAGATTACAAATAACAACCATTGTGTTTCCTTATAGCAGCTGTAATTTGAATTGGATTTTAGCTCAAACATTTTGGAGAACGCTCCCCCCCCTTACACAGCCATAGAGCACACACACAAGTGTTGCCTCTAGCTACTGCCATGATCTCTGTTTGCATTTGTTGGCATACCACTGGATGCTCCAGCAAGAAAATTGCTTGGATTTTTGGAAAATTGCTTGGGCAACAGCGCAGCCAATACCTGAAGTTCCATGTGAGCACAGATTTCTAATGGCTCTGAGCCATGCCTACTGCCTACAGCAGATTGTGTGGTGGGCACATGCAACCTCCCAAGAGCATGGATAAGGGTACCCACAGTTTTCACAGTTACCTCCTTCCTGCCAGCTACTAAATGCAAAAGAACCTGCCATGCAGAAGAGCGAGCACAACCACCATTTTTCATGCCAGCAATGGAATCGGTACTGCATCCGCTGTCATTGATGGCACCTGTCACCGTCAGGAAGAAGTGCTTACACAGTGACAATTCCTGCTGTCATTTCAAGATACCAAGTAAGTGACCTCTAAGTTGTGTCTTTAGCAATGGGTGAGAAAATAGTATCCAGTTCCTTACTGATTGCAGCAGCAAGTTCTCTTCTTCTTGAAGTTCATGTGCATGTAGGTTTTGGTTTTTTACAGCTCGGACTTCCTCAGTGCTCATCCTTTCACCACGTTTGATAACCGCCCATCTCCATGTTTAACCACAGCTGCTCTGTGCTGCATCAATGCTTTGCTGCTCAGAGCTGTTGAAGTCGCACTGAGGATTTAGCTCAGTGGCACGTTAGGCACTTGGCCAGCAGTTTGTGCTGTTACTGTTTCGGTGCCAGCATTGGTTTGAGTGTCACAGTACCATTTTACGGTGGTTCCGTACATCGTAAACACACTCGATCCTTCATCTGTGTAATTCCTAATTGCACTTTTACAGGTAAGATCAAAGCACAGCAGCATGCAGGTTCTTACCTTGAAGTCAGTGTTGAAATGTTCAGCTTGTGAGACTTGCTCACATGGGGTCATGACTTCAGCTCACAGACTAAGTGGAAGAAAGCCCCAAATCTCACATCCTCAGCCCATCTGGAGTAGGCCACTTATGTCACATCCACTCAGAGCCTTCCCTTAGCTCTGACAGTGGTTGGCTGCACTAACAGCAACTTCAGCAGTCTGCTGGGCAGTAATCCCACCTTTCTACATCGCTGACTGTCCTAATGTGTGCAATCAGAATAATCCCAAAGAATGCGTGCCAGACATGTACACTGTAGGGGTTTTATTTATTTAAGAATACATTCAGTGGTGTTACATTATCTTCATTGTCCAAAGCTTTTGCCCCAGGAAGTTGCTTGATTTGCTACATTTTTTACAGCTTTTTCACCAGTTTCAGCGACCTTGTAGACTTCATCGAGAGCTTTTAAAAAAGAAAAACAAAGGTAACTGCAGCATCACTGCAGCGTGTTCCCCTTCCCTGCCAGGTGTGGGTGGGAGGGGAGGTGGAGAGGAGAACACACTGAAAAGTTGTGGCACAGTCCTGCGTGGGCAGGGAAAGAATGACCTCATTGCTGTTGGCTGGCCGGCCCTAGCACTGCAGCACAGCCCAGCTTGGAGTGGGCTGACGCTCCTGTGGCCCTGGAGCCCCCAGATCAGAGCAGAAGTGCTGTGCTCTGGAATGGAAAGTGCTAAGAAAGCTGGGCTCTGCCCTCCCACTGCGGTCACTGAGGGCAGCAATGTGGCTGGCAGGATCTCACAAGAGGGTGGGTGTTGGGACAGGGGCGAGGGACCCATCTGAGATTTCACTGGAATGACAGTGAAAGCATCAGAAACATGACCGTACCTTTCTGACCAGCATCCTTGGCCTGTTCCACTGCTTGCTGCACAGTCTGGCCCACTGTGTTAACTGCAGAGTAAAACAGCATCAATTAAGCAGTCTTTGTCTGTCCCCCCTAAACTCAGCAGTCACATCTCAGAAGATGATTCTAAGAAGAAAAATTAATCAAATACAATTTTGGGTGAGTGACCTTCAGCTGAACCTGTTTGTCTCATTTGCCCTGGCTCCATGTCGTACCATTTTTACCCACTGCCCTGCCCAGCCCCACCGGCTGCGTGAACAGCCAGGCTGCTCGTGGGGGAGGGCATGAGCACAGCATGAGGACAGACGTGTGGGAGAAAGGGCAGCATTTCAGTGGACTGGGGTTGCCCAGAACTTCAGAACTTCTCCGGGGCTGGGCTGAATTGCTCTCCAGCAAGCAGCAGCTCTGGCGTTAAGGCTGTCTCAACCCGGTGGCCTACTTCACCCTGGGTTTGTAAGACATTTGTACTGCATAAAGCTACACTAATTATCATCATGCATCCCCTTCTGGCACAGATCACCAGCTGGTGGATGAGGTGGGCTGAGGAAGATGCCGTTTACAGCTCCCTTAGGAGCTATTGGGCGGGTGCTAATTTTAGATAACTAGAAAAGGCCAGTTGTGCCACTCCAAACTTAGGAAGGCTCATGGGACTAAGCCTGCAGGGCACAACTGAAGTACTTTGGAGATGACGTAGTTAATAGTTGCAGAACCACCCGTTGGACAATCTTGTTCTAGTTTAAGAACTGGCATAAAAACCCTTTTTGTTTACATTTAAAGAGGGATTTGGAGAATACCTCTGCTGATAGCGCTTCCAGGGCTGGGTGCGCTGTGGGTGATGATGTCAGTTGAGCACCCCTGCTGTTACCTACTGTCACTCACCAAGGCAGGCATGAGACCGCCTGGGAGCCCTGCTGGGAAGAGGGTGTGCTGCGGTGTGGAGCTGCTGGGAAGACGTGTGTGGGGTTCAGGCCAAGGGCTGCCGAGGGCGTCTGAAGGGCTGGCTCAGCTGCCAGCATCTGGGGCAGAAGGGGAAGGACTGCTGTAATCTAAAAGCTCTGCTCTCGGTGTTGGTTGGCACTTAAACAGTTCAATTATCTGAACACTGAGATAACTCCTCAACCTATTCCAGAAGACAAATAGCATGTCCAAAATTCCCACACCAGCCTTCTAGCACAGAAAAAAAGTTGATAATGGTCTTCTAATGTAAAGCAGTAGAGCAGGAACATGAAAATCTCCACAGAATGTGCATGTCTAGGGCTGCTGTAAAGCAAAAGCAAGAGGAATTTTTCATTTGAAAAGATGAGTGCTTGCCTATGTGGTAGTGTTTTCCTTCCATGCTTCAGCATGAAGATGTTCTGAGAATCACCTCAGATTCTTTGGAAAAGGGGCCGCTAGGTGTGGTGAGGGGTCTTTCCCTTTCCTAGTGAGCTGGCCCAGGGATAAGTAGTAAATAAACAGCAGGCTTCCCATTTGCTTCATTGATCACTGCTTAGAGGATCTGCACGTTAGGAGATAATATTAAAAAATAAAACCTTAAAGTAGTATTTCTGCTGCATTTGAGGTCACCTGCAGTGCCCAATTTCACTCTACATGGCATTAGGTAAACTCAGCTACTCCCATTGTATGAAGCATAGAAGTCTGAGGAATTGCATCACAGCAGTCTTTGTGCGAGGGCTTCACAGACAGTGGCTCACCTAAATGGCACATTGCTTCATCCTGGGCAGGGACTGGAAGCATCACAGCACCAAGCTGCAGGTGCTCCGAGCCCAACGACTGCACCAGGGCTTGCGATCAGGGATCAGCAGCTACAGAATCATCTGGGCACAGCAAGGACCTCGGAGCTTCAAGAAGCAAATCCATCGTGGTGTTGCAGAGCTCATATTTATCACAGCTGTTCATGTTTTGAAAAAGTTGTGAAAAAGTAACGCAAAACCTAAATGGCCTCACTTTCCCTCTCAGCTTTCTGCCATCCTCTTCCCTTCAGCACATTATCCATCTGGCACCCACTTGATAAAGGGATGCGAACAGCACCGGGAAGCCAGCATTTAATTCCGGTCCCTCACTCGCTTTAGCACCAGTGGGGATTGAGAGCAGCAGCCACACCAACCACACCCTCAAGAAGAGCATCTGCAAAGCTGCATTCATGCATGGGACATCCACCCACGCTGCAGGGCCAGAAGCCCACAGCATGCAGTGGGGCACACACCTCCCTGCACAGTTGGAGGCACGGGGAAAGCAGCCCATGGTATTTACCTGCCGCCTGCGCAGCACTCTCAGCCTGTTGCGTTGCTTCCTCGGCGAGCTTCTTCCCAATCCCAAACATGGCTCCTGCTGCTCTGCTCTCCCCACAGAGGATGGGTGATCGAGTCTCTAAGTTTGGTTCTGTTACAGTGTTCGGCAAAGTGCAGCTTTATATAGACAAAGCAGAACTCCTCCCCGTAGTTAGAGGGCAAACACAGGCTGAGCGGGACGCGGCGAGCCCTGCTCGGTGATTAATACGCCAGGCATAAAAGGGAGAAGAGGCATTAGTGTTTGTTGTGCTTCCCTCCCCAGAGAGGGGGTGGGGATTCATCGGCAGAAGTTTTCCATGGCCCAGGAATCAAAGCTTTGTTTTCCATGGCAAGAAGTTGGTAAACAGAGTGCATTCCACAGCTGTCCTTACAAAACCTTCCCAGGAGGCTGCCGGGGCCAGAAAACATCCCAGTCCTCAGCTGAAGAATTGCCTAAACCAGCTCTGGTATTTCAAAGCCTTACATAGAAAAGTATCCAGTTTCAGAGGATTCTCGCTTACTTTTTTTCCCCTCTGGGCAGGCTTAAACTCATCGTTATAAAACAAATGGGAGGAGCTAACCCTGCTTTTTTGAGGAGTACGTGATGAAATCTTTGTTGTGTGAGATGAGCCCAGCAGTTTCATACTGTGTCATAACACTGCCCAGCAGCCTGCCCCTGCTAGCCCTGTGCCCGGGGAGCTGCAGGCAGGAGGCCAGGCGGTGCATCCATCCCCCTCCAGCCTGCCCCAGTCCCTCTGGGAGGGCTCCTGGTGCTGCCCAGCTTCTCACACCCCGAGCAGCCAGCCCGTGCCCTGTTGGAATCACCTGCTTTCTGGCAGAGTTAGTTCTTGCACCCTTTCACGCTATGTACAAGGATCTCCCACTGCTGAGAAGCAATTATTGCTGGAGTAGGAGGGAAAAGAAACGAAAAAAAGAAAGCATAACCTGCCCCAAAACAAGATGCTTGCATGTCAGCCTGCCCTGCTCACAGCAGGCTCCTGGAATGCCTCTCTCCACACCAGGCAATGAACTGCTTCAGCAACAGTTCCTTTACCATTTGCCCACCTGCATTTCAGCAGAGTATCACTTTTCTTCCAATCACTGCAGATCCTCGATGGCATACAACAGGACATTGTGCTCAACTAAATAGGGTACAGAGGGATGTCTCCATATCATGTTATCTTCTGTCAGCAGAGATTACCTTACCATGTTGGAAAACAGCTTCTACCAAAACACGCTTCTGAAAAGCAAACAAATAAGCACGACAAAACAAAACTGCTTGAGACAAAAGTAACCATTTTGTTACAAAACCCGAAGCCTTTGACCTCTTGAGAACCTGATGGAAGTTCAGAATGGTTCTACAGTGCAGCAAAAAACCCCAAATGCTTCAGACAGCCCAGAGCAGTATTAGGTCTGTGGAACCCATTGCACAACAGCAGGGCCATGGAACATTCACCTATTGTTCTCCACAACATCCTCAGCTATCTGCAGCCAGATCCATGTTCAGGAAATGGCAATTTCCTGGCTCTGTGCTGCTTCCTCACTTGCTGATGGTGACAGCTGATGGTGAGGGCAGCAGGTCCCACAGCCAGCAGCAGGCTCGGGCTCTTGTCACTTGTCACCGTTGGCCTTGAACAGAACCACAACTCCTGGGTTTAGATGTCGTGCTAAGGGACATGGTTTAGAAGGGAAATATGGGTGGTAGGTGGGCATTTGGACTGGGTGATCTTGGGGATCTTTTCCAACATCGGTGATTCTATGATTTGAAGTGTCAGGGGAGGTTCAGGTTGGATATTGGGAAAATTTCTTCTCAGAATGAGTGGTGATGCATTGGCAGAGGCTGCCCAGGGAGGTGGTGGAGTCACTGTCCCTGGAGGTGCTCAAGAAGCGAGGAGGTGTGGCACTGAGGGACGTGGTCAGTGGGCATGGTGGGGACAGATCGAAGGCTGGCCCTGATGATCTTAGAGGTCTCAACCTTAACTGTCCTGTGATTCTATGAAAAGCTATTATGAACAGCCAAGAGAGTGGACTGGGTTCTGACACGTCATCATTTTGGATTATAGGCTGAGATGTCCTCGGTCCTACCGCTGATGGCAATCAAGGGAAGAACCCTGAGTAGACACACTGCTGCAGGCACAGCCAAAGGCTGAGCGCACGCTTGGCCCCACCATGCAGCAGCACAGGGTGCTCACAAACTCAATTCCTCAATAGTCCTCAGGCATTTAATGACAGCGTTGGTCCACATAGGCAAGGTGCCCAAATCCCCTTCGTGCGGCATCTCGAGGCTCTGACAGCTGAGGGCTCACTCAGGAGCAAATGGGAGGAAATGTGAGAGCTCAGGTGTCAGATAAGTTCGTGTGTCCCTCTGGGCAGCGGCACGTGAGCTGGCAAGGGCTGTAACTGGCTGCTTGGCTTTCATGTGCCATCTGGAGCCATTGGGTGGGATGGGAACATATTGTCCTGGCTGTGACTCAGTCACCTCTGTGATGCATAGGGGAGGGAGAACCCGAATGCTTGGAGGCCAAAGAGCGCTATGAACAAAGCTATGACCCCATTTGTGGAGCAAAGCTCTACAGTTTAGATCTAGAAATTCTTGCCAGCAAGTGACTCAGACTCACGGGTGCCTGTGCAACAGCATCTGCCCTGGGGACAAAGGGGCTGTGATGTGTGTGTCCCACCTTGCACTGTGCTGGGATGCATCCAGTGAGAGCGCTGTGGGGACATGGAAACTGCAGGGCAAAGCTCCACAAGCTCAAAGCAGTGGGAAAGGTATCTAAGGGAACTGTCTCTATTTTCTAACGTAACTGTTCTGCTGGGAAACCAACCACCATAACTGCTTGGGTTTTGGTAATGTGGACTGAGCAGTGCTTTGTACAAAGCAAGGTACTCTGAAGACCTGTGTGTGGGCCACCACAAACACAGCACGGCACTGTGAAATTCCAAGCCTGAGTGATTGTTCTCTGAAGATTTCACCGTCGGGGAAGTAACCATGGAAAGCGCTAAATAATTAAGTACTGTGGAGTGTTGCCCAGTAACTGAGTGCAATAGTGCAGCACTTTTTCTGTGAGCATGCACTTGGGTAAATATTTAGGCTTTTAGAGCTTTAAATGACTGTGGGCATTGCACTGGGATGCTGTGCAAAGCCCTGGACTATGTTTACTCACTGGTGCTGTATCACCTATAGGTTCCTGTGAGGGTTTTCAGCATGTGCAGTCCCTGGGCAGCCCACAGCCAATCCCTGTGCCAGTGATGAGCGGCCATTTTCTAGGGCTGCATTAGTGAAAGTCGGTGCTCCTCATAGCCCCACCACCCCCAGCTCCTGGCTGAGGGCTGTGAGGCAATGCTGTCTGAACCTGCCCATGCTGCCCGGTTTCTTGACGCCTTTGTGAGGTGGAGCAGTGGATGTGCTGTGCATTAGGGCACAAAAAACACTGGGGCTGGCTGCTAACTCTGCCATGGGACCTGCAGTGCTGTGCTGGCCATGCCAGGCTCAACACTAGCAGAGCATGCAGCAGTGCAGCACCCACCTGCCTTGTGGGGTAGCCATATCATAGAATCATATCATAGCATCATAGCATGGCCTGGGTTGAAAAGTACCACAAAGCTCATCCAGTTCCAACCCCCTGCTATGTGCAGGTCGCCAACCAGCAGCCCAGGCTGCCCAGAGCCACATCCAGCCTGGCCTTGAATGCCTGCAGGGATGGGGCATCCACAGCCTCCTTGGGCAACCTGTTCCAGTGCCTTACCACCCTCTGTGTGAAAAACTTCCTCCTAATATCTAACCTAAACCTCCCTCTCTTAGTTTAAAACCATTCTCCCTTGTCCTGTCACTATCCACCCTCATAAATAGCCATCACACATCAAGCCAGCAATCAAAAGCAAAACAGATCTGCAGGACATGCTGCTGTCCTTTACAGGAAGCCTGATGATAGAACACAAGCATGTAATGAGGCGATGTATTTCTGAGGGGTGGAAATCTTAATTAAAATTTTATTTACGTTAATCTGAAGATACAGCAAAATGGAATAAGCGAACAACTGACATGAAATACAACAGCATCATGTGGATATTCTTGTATTCCAGAATAGTACCAGTTCTGCTGTTTTTGTGAGTACATTCAACAGATATGGCAATCACTATTGCACTGCTACAAGAGCAGGGCAGTAACACTGCTGAAGCCTTATAGTCCACTTTGAACAGAACACGGTGAGCAGATGTTACGAGATACACTGAGATGCGTTTTTCCTGTGGGAAGGATGAGGAGAGCATTCTGCCTTATGATTTTGTATGTGGGGAGAGAGTAGTTATCCAGATCTCAGATAGCTTTTGCTTTCTACACAGAGGAGTCAAGAATTGCAAAGGTGGATTCGACATGCAGTACTGTTTGCTTACATCAACATCATTTCTTAAATCCACATTTTTTCCCAAAGCCAGACATTGCTTCTGCAGCCTGCCCAGCTGCTTTTTCTACACCATCCTGCGCTGTCTTACAAGCCTTATCCACAGCTGAAAGAGAGGGAGAAATGCAACATGTAAGCAGAAAGCCTGAAAAAAGTGCAAACTAGTTCATTCAGTATTTATGATGGGGAGGGGAAGGGAGAAAATATTTCCACTATAAAAATACAGAGGTATATCTTGCCAGTGTACAGTGATAAGAACCGGGCACAGGGCTCAGTGCTGTGCATGAGGCACGGCAGCTGGACGGGAGCCACTTGCTGGGGGACATCTGCTGGTGAGCAGAGCTACCAAGGAACACGCCTGCAATCTTTTCCCATTGGTGTCGTGAAAGGCCAAAACAGTCACCAAACCTACCTTTCTGGCCGGCATCTGTGATCTGGCTGACTGCATCCTGAGTGGCCTGTCCCAATGCACTCGCTGTAATTAAGGACAAAAGGGTTCATTTCCACATGCCCTTTACAGACAGATTGTGTCCCTGTTAGACATGCAGCCCGGGCTGTGGGGTTTCACTCGTGGTCATATGGTGAATGTGGGGGCTGCTGTGGGATGGCATCAGCACTACCTGGGAGCTGGGCACCTCGGTGATGGAAAGAAGATAAAAATATAAGGAGAAGAAGAAGCAGAGGTTAGCAGTGAGCTGCAGTGAGCCATTTGGCTGTGAAGTTGCTTACTTTGCCCTACACTTGCTTTTATGGATTTTTAGAGGTTATTAGCCCTGGAGATATTTGGTCGCACATGCACTGTCTTCATGGGCTGCTTGGGTACAGGGCCTTTTTTCAAATGGGAATAAAACACATTTAAAAGAACGGGACAGGGCAGGAAAAGGGAGACTTTACAGATTTCTAAATGAGCACACAGAGAAGCGGGAGCTAGCACCAGAGTGGATCAGCTGCAGAAAAAAAAAAGCATTAAAAGAGTGAGATGCTGCACGAAACATAAGCTGGTGGTGGCTGCGGGAGAAGTGGCAGCCATCTTATCTCCTCTGCCAAAGGAATGCTCTGCACACACACTCTGTGAATAATGTGCTATCATGAGCTGTGCATACAGCGATTTGTTTCATTTAAAGGAGAAGCTGTTACACATTGCACAGCAAGGTTGGCTCCCAATGCACAGTACTTGGTCCTCCAATGTGGGAATACTTATGGTAGAAACAGACAGGTTTGTTAACCCTGCAAAATCTGGTGGTCACTGATGAAGAAGAATATAGCAGGAACACGCTTGTATTTCTTGTTTCAGACAGTGCATTGCAATCAATATAGGTATCACCAGCAGGCATTGGCATTCAGGCCAAGAAGCAAACAGTAAGGGCAAACTGCAGCTCTTGGAAGCAGAGCAGCTTAGGACACTCCACAAAGCATGAGAAAAGAAAGACCACAGTGAGCAATGCAATGCTAGACACAAAAGGTTACTACCACCAAGAAAAGCTCCAGAGCTCCCAAGCCACCCAGTTTAGGGTCTGTGTGGGGAGAGCTGAAGGCTGACTTGCTCAGCAGAGCTCTGTAGGCTGGTGGGGGCTGCCTGTGCCCAGCTGAGATCTGGAACTGCACCTGGGGCCAAATGTAGCTGCAGGAACAGAGAGGGAAGGAGAAGCCATGCCCTGCCTCAGTATGACCTGCCCACCAGCAGGGCAGCAGCTCTTCACTGGGATCTTTATGGCCCAGTCTGTATTGGTGGTGGTGAACTGGAGGTCTTATCAACTCCAATGGAACTAGCAGCATAGCTTCAGATTTAGGTTTGTGTAGGTGAAAGCAGCAACTGACCCCCTGCACATAGACAGTGATGCTCATCCTCCTTACCAGCATCTTTTGCTGCTCCTTCTGCCTGCTCCTTCAGCCCCTGGAAGCCTCTACCTGACATGGTGGCTCCTGATGCCTCTGCCACAAGAAGTCCAACACCCAAGGATGCGCAGCACGCTGCCAGGAGTGTCCTGGCCTGTCTGCCTTTATATGTGTGCCAGGAGTTCTGATGGTGCTCTGGGGACGGTTGGTGCTATGGGTGGGGTTTGAACCTGAGGAATGAGAGCTGAAAATCTAAACAGATGCCTTTACCCTTCCCAAAGAGGGTGCGCCCAGGTGGAGATTTCTGCTTCATTGCATTGTCTTTGCTTATAAATTTGTTGTTTTTTAAAAATCAAAGCAAAAATGTCTCACTCCACCAAAGCAGACAGAAACCACTGAACTCCTCACAAAGAGCTCTGGAAAAGTACCGCAGCTGCAGCACCTGAGCACATCCTGCACTCACCCTGCCTGGGCTGCTGCCTGTTCCTTCCACAAGTGTGGTGATGGGCTCACATCTGGAGGCAGCTGCAGCCCCAACTTCCTTTGGGTTTTAGCATCTTTAATCACAGTGCACTTTTCTGGTCACGTGCAACACTCTCTGATGGTGAAAGCCCCAATTACCTGAGTTTTTATACAACTTCCCAGTTATCAGCTCCTGCTGGGTTGCAAGAAGCCAGCGCTGCTGGAGGCCGTGCCAGGCTGGGGGGAGGGCAGCTGTATCAGCTTTGGCAGTCCTTGGGGAAGGGAAAAAACAAGTCCAAACAGCAAAGCCTGTCTACTAGTATAACTTTGTATTACTGATTTGATTGGTACAGCGATATTGTTTAAAATCATTTCCTTGCCTAACATCACTGCTTGAATAAAAGTGGCATCTCACGTGTCCCTACCAGCCTTTGAAATGTGTGTTTTCTGTCACCAATCCCGCAGACAAAGAAACTTGGCACCAATAAACCACTGTGTTCAGAGCAGGGCCAGGGCTCTGCCAGCAGAGGGGCTCCAACTCCTCATTACCGCATTCCAGTTCACAAAGCGCCTGGTTCAGATGTTCGCATACCCACATCCATCTTCCTGAATAAAGCTTTTTGGTGGGAAATGGGCACGAGAACAAGACACCGCGGGTAAGCCAGGGTGGGAAGTGACAGCTCTTGTAAGCTCAGTGCTTCATTAGTACCCAAGTGAGCCTGAGCAGCAGAAAACAAGCTTGAACACAACCGCTCCCCTCCATGCCATCAGCCTGGCTGGCACTGTGCAGAGTGCTTTTCAACTTCTGCACCACTGGCACTGCTCCTCTGTTACTTCAGACAGTAATCCCCCTTCCTCCCAGACAAGGCCATTAGTGTTTCAGTTATGATTCCCATCACAAACCTTTCTCAATTCCTTGCTGATTTCTTTTTTTCCCAAACAGTTTTGTTGCTGGCTTTGCAAAACCTCTGATAAAAGAAACCGAATATTTTGGGTCTCTTGGCAATTTTTTTCCAAAAGCATTACTATAGGCCCACTTGTCTTGCTCAAACCTGAGAACCTAGCAACAACAAAACTGCCTGAAACGGGCAGATCTTGCCAATTTTCAGCACTCTCAGCCATACTGCTGCCACCTCCATTAATTTTGTGCAGCGTTGTGTTAGTGAAAGCACGAGAGAAGCCTGAAGCTTCCACTGTCTACCAGGGCCACCACAGCTCCAAGAGGGATGCTCAGACCCTCACTGTCTGGATATCCCCTACCCCTTAATCTGTGCTATTGGGATTTCAGCTCAAGGGCCCCACTGGCTCTGGCTGTGGAGTCTGCACAGAGGGGAGAAAAGGAGTTTGGGTAATGTTCACAGCGGTGCACGTTTGTATGGAACTTAAAACATGCCCTGTGTTATAACAGTATTTTAGAGACAGCAGAGCATGGCTCCTGTCATAATGTAATTCTTATCCTTAATATAATTATCCCGATTCCAACCAAACAAAAATCCTAAACTCAAAACCAAAGAAAGAAACTACACACGTCCCCTGCAAGCTGACATGTGAGGTCATTATAATATAAACCAGAGTAGAAGAAATAGTCATATGGCACTGATATGTACCCTATCAAATAGAAATGCCATCTAATACATACCCTACAATTACTGCACTTGTACACATTAGGAATAGTCTCACATGATAGGACCAAGAAGTTTGTGCATCAGTCGGCTTGCAGAGTTATGAAGCCATGACAGAAAATTATTGGAACATAATGCATCATCTTTATTTACTTTGTGAGATAACACTGCTTTTTTGAATCACAGAATGGCTTAGGTTGGAGGGGACCTTAAAGACCAACCAGCTCCAAGCCTTCTGCCATGGACAGGGCTGTGACCCATCAGCTCAGTCTGCCCAGGGTCCCATCCAGCCTAGCCTTGAACACCTCCAGGAATGGGGCACCCACAGCTTCTCTGCACAGCAGCAGTGCCGGCGCCTCACTGCCCTCTGAGTACAGAATTTCTTCCCAACATCTAACCTAAATCTCTCCTCTTTCAGTTTAAAGCCATTCCTCCTTGTCTTATCACTACCAGACTGTGTAAAAATCAGTCCCCCTCCTGCTTATAAGCTCCCTTCAAGTACTGGAAGGCCATAGCGAAGTCTCCCCAGAGACTTCTCCAAACTAACCAAGCCCAGCTCCCTCAATCTTTCTTCATAAGAGAGGAGTTCCAGCCCTCTGAGCACCCTTGTGACCTTTCTCTGAATCCACTCCAACAGCTCAGTGTCTTTCTCGTGTTGGGTACCTTAGATCTGGATGCAGGACTCCAGATGGGGCCTCACAAGGGCAGAGCAGAGAGGGACAATCCCTCACTCTCCCTTCTATCCACTGCTCTTTTCATGTATCTCGGGATACTCTTGGCCTTCTGGGACTGCAAGCTCACACTGCTGTTTCACGTCCAGTTTTTCATCTACCAGAATAAGTATTTCTCTGAATAACTTAACCTGTCCTCTATGCCTGGGTAAAAACACGATTGTTTCAACAGCCTGTTCATTTTGTTCATCCCAGACTTCACTTTGACTCTGTTGTACACTGTCAATGCCTGTAACCATCACAGAGGTGATCTATTCCTCACTTGACAGACCCAACCAGCAAGTACTGTGGGACTGCTCATCTTGCTTGTCAGCTCTCAATTGTGCTGTCTCAGAAAAAGAAATCCTAGGGGTGGGGCAGGGTATTATAAAGCATTTTGAATATATTTTGAAAGCCAAAAGCCAACACAAATGCCTTTATGCTCCAGTCTCTTGACTTCTGATGGTACTGACCCACTGCTCCAGCCTCTGAGCACATCTACAGCTTTCTATTTCTCTTATTTCTATGGATTAACTCTTCCTGAATGGGTTTCCTGGGCTGAGTTGCATCACTCCATGTGTTGCAAGGTCAAGTTGAACTGCTTCAGGTGGCAAGTTAGTTTGGACTTTTGTCTCATTCAGTCCCCTGTGTTTGCTGAGGCTGCAGACAGACCCTGGATACTGCCAGCCATGGTACCACACTACAGGCAGAGCCGCATGCTGAGGCTTCCTCGGCATTTTGGACTGGCTGCCCAGACTGCTCTGTACCTGCGCCTCCCAGCCTAGTACCTCCACAGCATGACCTTTGGTGAGCAGCGTGTGGTCTGCTCTAAAGAGAAAGAAACCCCAAACACCTGCTCCTTAATGAACCTAATGAACCAGGTGGCACCTTTCAGCCCACATAGCCTGGAGTCATTTTGAGCTACATACAAAGTGCTGCAGGGAAACTAGGCATTGCTCTAACTCTGTTCCCACCTCATCCATGGCAGAACGCACCTCTGAGCACCCTGCTGTACAGCAGTAACACAAGCCTCCCTGCCTGCATCACCCAGCAGGGGTGAGAGGCCCTTTTTTACACGTGAAAATGGTCAAACAGGGTTAATTAAGTGGTAAGTGTTCATATTTGTTTGTTTTTCTTTGTTCAATTATACTTTCACCAGGACTGGGGTTTGGGGATTGTGTTTGCAGCAGCCAGGTAAGCATAGTAATAGTAAAATAAAAAAGTAATAGTATAGTAAAAATCCACCTCAAGAAATAGATCTGTTTGCTGACGAATAGATGGAGTTGCACTAAGTCACGCATTACTCAGATATAAGATCAAACTAAAGCTGTTCTAGATAAGATAAATTAGCCCTCCAGACACATGCAACATTTAATACAAATTTAATGGATCTTAGCTCCCTTCAGGGCAGACCCTTCTGCCTTCAGGGACATGCTTTTGGCACAGGCTGTGTCCTCCGCTCTCCTCACCCAGGCTGGGGCCTGGTGGTGGCCAGCCTAAGGCAGCAGTGGGAGGAAATGGCGGCCGCCCGACATGGCGGGGTGACACAGGGTGACTGTGTCCCAGCCTGCCATTGTAAGGCTGGTGCCGGCCCTGTGCAAGGCACGTGAGCACCTAGCAGCAGGAGCTGAACCCTGCCTGCCCAGGAAGCTGCCCACATTCAGGTATTTATGCAATAATTGAGCAATGCTTTCAGGATTACAGATCGAGCTACAGGTATGTAAATATCAGTTACATCATTTCCTTCCCACAGGAAAAGCAATGCTGCAGCGTCCACAAGTGGCACACTGAGAGCTTTTCTGAGCACAGAGCTCACTGCTGCAGAGCAGTGCTTCTGCTCTCCTCGCTTTGCAGTTTCAGTTTTCCTCTGTTAAGTTGCTCTGGGGGAGGGCAAAGCCTGTACGAGAGAACAGGCATTTTGGGGAGTGGCTTTCCCCTTATTCTGAATCACAGGCTGGCTCAGCATGCATACCTGCCTTCCTGTGTGCTCCTCTTCCTCTTGTGCCCAGCTGCACCACCATAAAGAAAAGCTGTATACAGAGCAGGGACTTATTTTCCTGCCTCTCCCCAGCTTGCTCCTAGCCTCCTGCTGCTGGGTGTGAGCATCACGACCCCTTCTGTCCCTTACAGAGTGCTTGAGTTTCGTTATTCTAATTGGCAATTCTGAGAATGCTTTGCAGAGCACCAGAGAAGAGTGTGCACCTGCGAGTCACAGCTGCCTTTCAGGGACCTTGTTACCTCTGACAGTGCTCTTTGGTTCTCTGCCTTTGTGGAGATCAAACACCCCCTGCAATGGAAATCCTGTGCCCTCAGGAGGGCAGTGTCTTATATGTAGAGCTAATAAGTGAGAGAGACCATACCTCCCTTGCTACACCCTTTCATGGTACAGCAAGTCTCTCCTGCAATACCTCCAGCAGCTGCCATCATTATGCACCTCAGTGAATGCCAGTAATCTGATTTCAAGCAGCCCAATCTCTGCAGTTCACGCTGGCTTCTCTTGAATCCAGGCCGTGATTAAACCCAGCACTTTTAGATCTATACAGATTGATGCATTTTAAAATCTTCCTTTAACCATGAGTTCTGTTCTGAAACATGCCACCAGTCCCACCTCACTAAATTGCTCCTGCCTGGACCTACAGTCACACACGTCAGATCCCACCAGTCTGTGCCCATCATGTTTCTGTCATTACATACTCAAAGACAGCAGGAGGTTTTCATGCTCTGCTGTGTGCAGGGTACACAGCAAACAACAAATGCCAGCTGAACTCAATACGACTTTCACATTCCTTTATAAAAGTTCATTTTTTTCCAATTTCCCCTCACATGCAACCTCTTAAACACAAGGAAATTCTTAAGAAGTGAATAGCCTCTATTTACTTAACTTTATATTCTATTTACTTCAGAAGAAAAAGTCCCTATTTTTTCAACCCTGACAGACAGCCAGCTGGCCTATCCATACCACTGCCGTCAGAAATAACAAGTTTTCATTATCTCCCTAATTGATCCCATTACCTAAGGTCCTCACCGTCTGGAGATGCCTCCTGTGTTTTAATGGCACGTTTGCACGGAAAGAGCTCCTCAGCTTGGCAGGACCAACATCTAAACCACGCAAATAAAACTGACATAACAAAAACTTGTTCAAACACTTTTTTTATTAGTTAAATAAAAAATAAACTCCACAATACCTAGAGACCCCAAGTGCCAGTGGTGGTGGACATGAGCCATGGGTCAGTGAGCCCACTAAAACAAACCGGAGCACCAGAACACGCAAAGCTGGGGGTCAGGAAGCCACGAAGGACGTGGGGGGGTTGGGGGAGAACCCCCAGTACAGTGTCACCCTCTCCTTACAACCAGGAGCTGACTTACGTTGTATATTAAGGTTAATGAGGCGAGTGAAAGACTACAGTGCTGAGCGCAGGCTGTCCCTGCTGCAGTGTCAGCTAGTATTTCCACATATGCTCTTGGGATTCCAACTTTTGAGATAGAAGTTGATTAATTGCCTTCATTTTCACCCTGTGAGAGAAGTAAGGAAAACAGTTACACATTTTGACAAAGAAACTGTGTATAAACAAAATTAGGAGCATAATTCACACTGGTAGTCTTCAGGCTGAGGCAGTAAAGGACAGAGCAGCAAGAGAGCATCTGTGCATTTGGGCAATGAGAGCTCCACTGCCCTTGTTCAAGGGCTGAGATGGGACCCAAAGCTGGCATTTGGCTTTAAGAGGGCACTGTAGCAACAGTAGATTAAAAATTAAAATAAAATAAAGGAAATAGCTTAAATTTGGCAGAATCTAACTTGTGTTCATTATTATAAAGTCTGGTTAAGAACAGGGAAAAGCTAGTCTATGTGATGAGGAAACCAAAGGAAAACATTTGTTATTATGTGTGTGCTCATGTTCCAAAATAATCCAAAATGAAGCAGCAGCAGCTGACAATCTCAAAAGTCTGCCACTCATGGCAACCCTCTGGCCCTGATAAAGGAAGCAGCAAAGCACGGAGAACCTCTGAGCTTTGCCAACCAACTGATGAGAATGGGAATGCAGGTGGGCTTCACGTGCAGCAAGCCTACGGTCACCATTGCACAGAGGGGAAACCCAGCTCCACAGAACAGCTACATGCAGACTGGAAGTGGGGATGGCAGGGAGCAGGGCTCAGCACAGCCTTACCTCTCCGCCGCCTTCTGTGCTCCCTGGTGCAGCTGGCTCTCCCTCAGCTGCCAGCTGCTGCGAAGCCAGGTCCTCCTGCAAGGCACAAGGGAGATGGTGGCCTTGGCTGCCATCACTCACCTGAGGCAGGCTGAGCAGGCAACACAAAGCAACCCCAGTGTTACACGAACAAACAGAACACTGCGTTTAGCATCTGGTCAATCTTGCTCTTTTTCTGGCATTTTCTTTTGTGTCTCTGAGATCAAACACAATCGTGACTCTCTCTGAGCACCCGCCCTGCTGCAGGCTGCTGTCTGTCCCAGGGGAGATGGATCCACAGGGAAATGAAATTGCCTGCATACAAGCAGCACAGAAACAGCATCCGTGGCAGCTTTGGGCACTGTCCCCAGCTGCCTTCTGAGAACCAATCAGTCCATCTGTGGATGCTCCTCATGACAAGCACAGCGGGGCTTCTTTCCTAGGAAATGTGCTTTGCGTTGCATCGTTAGCTGGGATAATTACTGCCACATCCTCTGACTTGGCTCCCCTCTACTCAGCTCTTGTGAGGCCCCATCTGGAGTACTGTGTCCAGGCCTGGGGCCCCCAGCACAAGACACAGAGCTCTTGGAGCGAGTCCAGAGGAAGGCCAGTAAGATGATCAGAGGGCTGGAGCACCTCTCCTATGAGGAAAGGTTGAGAGAACTGGGCTTGTTTAGCTTGGAGCCCAGGTGCTCTGATGATGTGAAACCACATGCCTGATGGATACCAATAACCCAACAAAATGGGAGCTAGGGTTGCTGGGGGACACCATAGTGCTGCTTGGGTCACTTCACCATCATCTGTCAGTGAGTAAATACAGGGAGGCTGATCTGTGCTCAGGAAGCTGCACCCAAAGGACTGGGGTGGGCACATCCCCCCACTCAGAACTTGTGCTGCTTGTTGTGTCTGTTCAGCTGTGCGCTGCCAAGGCCGCACTGCAGCAGGGTAATGGTGACTCACCTCTATTTATAGAAAGGGAAGCTACCGTGCTCCCTGAGAGCCTTCCTGAGCAGCAGCAGCAGGAACCAGCACAATCACAGGATGGAGAGGTGTCAACCTGTGCTGAGGAGTTCTTCTGGCTACCGCTTTCTCACGCGCACCCACCCAGCCCAGGACAGCAGGCACAGGCGGGCACCAGCAGGATGGGGTCTGGGTGATGGGCTGGGGGAACACGCTAGGAAGGGCCTGTGCTGTGGCTAAGGAGCAGAAATGGGTGCCCACCTTGGGTCGCAGGGCAGTGCCTGTCAGCATTCATCCTCTCACTAAAAGGGATAAAGCGGTCTGAAGGAAAGGCATGATGCAACCACAGAGCAGCTAGTCAGCACTGCTGTTCTTCAGTGGCAAGCAGACAGATCTCTTTCTCCTCAGAAATGCACTGTCTTAGCAAAAGTACTTAGAATAATAACAAAAAACCAACCAACCTTTCATTTAGATTGCTAAGGGCTGTTTTCTTCTATTCTGAATGGGGAATATTGAATCTTTTGGCTTGAGAAGAGAGACACGCAGTGGCTGAACTCAGAAGTTACAGGGAAAAAAAAAAGTTTCAGGAACAGTATTCAAGATTTTGTATACATATTCATACAGAATACATACACTATGGAAGATTCCTGTATATGACCTTCTAGTTCCTTTGGTGCAACCATCTTCATCTGAGCAGAATGAAGGCCATGTACACACACTGTTCCTATTCTGAACGTGCAGCTGTTAGGAAAGCCACAGCATCGACAGGAGCGTGCTGGGCCCAGTGCAGGGAGGAGCAAGGGAACTGCCCAGCACTCATAAGTGACTGATGCCTGCTGATGTGCTCTATGGGGTGAGGCAGAAAGCAGTCAGAACTGATGTGCTGAGATGAGCTGACAACTGAACCGCACAGAAATGGAAGGGAAACGTAGGGACGGTGAAGGTGGAGGGAGAGCTATGGGGAAGCATGAACTGTTGGGGAACCCTCTCCAGTCCCCAGGGAGGTTCAGTGTGTGTGTATGTACACGTGCTTCTTCCCAGCCACGCCGTGTCTGCAATGCAGCAGATTTTGTGCTGTGTCATGCAGACAAAAAAAAAAAATCAATCCTCATCTGAGATGGGGATGCTCAATGGGTGGCAGTCTCACTGGAATCCCTCACTGCCCACTGCAGGCACTGAGATGGGTGCAGAGCCATAGCCAAAACCCACTATTGATGGTTCTTGCTCCTTTGCGAATCAGAAAGAACGTGCAGTGTGTGTTATCTTTTAACTAAAATACCTTTAAAAACCTCCTCCCAAACAGACGGACCCTTCACACACTGTCAAAAGGTTTTCTTTTTCTTTTTTCCAGCGGGTCTCTCAAACACCCTACAGAGCCCAGTGCTGTGAGGGGCAGTCCCTGGCCACACTTCCATTAGCAAACAGAGCTCTGCTGCTGCCCAGCCCCAGTTTCCTGGCCCGACCAGCAGCTCACTGTCAGTGCAGCAGGTTCATGCTGTCAGCCAGTCCTTCCCTCTCCTGGGTCACACAAAGGTGCTCAAGGCTCATCACTCCCTGCCTATCGGATCACTGCATGCATACCTGCAGCCTCACCACCATTTCCCTGGCACAACAGAGATTAACCGTGTCCCTAGGGCTCTATTTCTCCTGTGTGAGCCCTTTCTGCATGCTTTCAGGGGGATGTTTTGCGTCACTCAGAACCACTTTTGCTGGGCTATTTTCTCAGGATTTATGCAGTGTGTGGAAGTTTTGTTTCACATCACAATGGGTTTACTTTCAGGCCAGGAAATTCATCAGCCAACCGTCTGAACAATTAAACCCATTCTGGCCAGCCTTGCTTTGCTTTGATTCCGGGTTTGGGTGTTCTGTGACTAACCTGGCTTGCCTCACTACCAGCGCTATTCACCGCAGCTCTCAAAAGAGGGTAAAAACAAGCAGGCTCAGCAAGAAGCTGCCCACACCAGACCCCCAGCCAGCCTCACACACAAGCTGCTGCTGCTGCTCATTATCCCTTGGGAAGCATCCTGTCTTACAGGCAGAAAGAAAGGCCTTCCCTGAGGAGCTGTCCTGCTCTGGCACACAGCCCTCAATTCCACACTCGAACCAGCTCAGAGCATCCTGCTGTGAAACCACCAATTATAAACAGTTGCAGATATTTCAAGCATAATCCAAAGACAAACTCTGTCCTGCAGGCCACCAAAGGCACAAACGTACCTTTTTTACAACTCCTGTAGTGGCCACGATGGTCTCTGCTCCTTCTACTGTCTTGTTGGCCACCGTGTTCACGCTGGCTACCACTGCCTCTCCCACCACGTTGGCCTGTTCCTTGGTCTTCTCAGCAACTGGGATTTCAACAACACAAAGTCAGTCAGCTCACTGCTGTCAGAGGCTGCTAAATCAAGGCACAATAAGATGGTTGCACTAAGATAAAGGAGAAAATCGGCCCTGTTAAAGTCCTTACGTGTTTGAAATGCTGCTCAGGGGAATGCAAGCACTTAAGCCACTCAGCCTTCACGTGCAATTGGAGACTGAAAAACTCAGTGTAAGATACTGAGACAGTCAAGCAAATGAGGTATTTGTGCTGCAGGCTGTGTGCCTCTCCATGCGCACTCTTCATTTGTTCTGTTTGATGTAATGCAGCTGGTAGAAAACAGTAATTTGGCCACAGAACTGGTCAAAGAAAATATTTGTTGCTCTCCTTGCAAGGCAGAGCAGACAGCTTGCTGCCAGGGGCACCCAGAAGGGTCCCCTATGACCAGCAGGATTCACCCAGGCCACGGCTGTGCCCAGCAGGACTGGTGCAGGCATGCATGTTGGGAAACTTGTCTCTGCGAAGTGCACAACTGCTGTAAGCCAGCTGTCTGCCAGATAACATCTGCTGGTTGTTGTTGACCTGCTCTCATCCAAGAGCGCTGCAAGTCAGACCCAAAGCATTGCTCCTCTGTTCACCGAATGGCTGGTCACACAGACCCACACATTCCCCCAGGGCTCCCCCATCTGGCAGAAGCGATGGGGCTGTGCAATACAGGACAGGTATCTGCATCTCCCTCGGGGCCGTGCACTTACCTGAGGTCACGCTCTGCACTACGCCTTCCTTTGTTTTGGTACCTGTGAGAGGGAACAAGAAGGAGCAAGCTGTCCATCAGCGTTCAAGCATAAATAAATTGCATTTCCCAATTACTGGAGGTAATCACAGAATGGCTTGGGATGGAAGGGACCTCAAGGATCATGAATCTCCAACCCCCCACCCTGCCACAGGCAGGGCCACCAACTTTCACACTTAATACCAGCCCCGGCTGCCCGGGGTCCCATCCAACCCGGCCTTGCACACCTCCACGTGCGTGCGTTGCCTACGATAAAGCGCGTGCAGAGCGGAGGCGCGTCTCGTTCGTGGCACGAATGCAAGCTCCGCACTGAGCCGAGAGCCGCGCCGCAGAGGACCGACCGACGGGCTTCCATCTCAGCCGCCGCCGGGGCCGCGTTCCGGTGCACGGGTTGGCACGGCCCGCAGCTGGGAGCCGCCCTGCAGAGGAAACGCCCCGCACCAGCAGCCCGGAACGAGCCCAGCCCCGCGGCCGCACCCGCTGACTCAGCCCGGCTCCGCCCGGCGGCCGCGTCTGCTGCGTCAGCGCCGTCCGCCGCCTTTCGCTCGGCGGTCCGCGGCTGCGGGGTGGCCGTCGGGGCGCTTCCAGCGCCTGCCGCCTCTGCTCGTGTCCCCGAAGGACCCAGCGCAGAGCGCGTGGCGGGGCAGAACTGGGGCTGTACCAAACCTCTCGTCATCTCCGCCTCTGCTCGGTCCTCGTTTCGCGATTTGAGTTGTAAAGCCTTTAGAAACCGTAGCAAGGAGCTCAGATCTCCTGAGCGGGCTCAGCATCTCGCCCCACAGCCAGGAGAACACGAAAAGCAGGTCAGAGCGCGGAGATGCAGAACACCGCCCAAAGGAGATGCGAGGAATTCAGTACACCTATTTGGAAGTTTCCTTCCTAACATCGCTCAGAGCGGGGAGCAGGAGCAACAGCACAGGCTGGCTCACACAGCCATTTCCAGGCTCTTGTGGCTGCCTCAATTACGTACAGGGATGCTGTGTGCCTTTTGCTTGTGAGTCAGCTTCAAACTGAAATGTGAGCTGCTACGTGCGTTCATTTGCAGCATGCCATGAGCTGAGCGTTTAAAAATTCAGGATGAAGACATAACCAGGGCTGCTGCACATAAATTTTATATTTATTTCCTCTCCAATTTAAATCTGTCTCTGCACGTACAGCTGTTGCCAATATAGCTGTTTTAAATACAGCAGCTGTGGGTACGGTGACGGAGGAGCCTGCTCACTTTCCCACTCCCCGACCCCCCGACATCTGGAGGACAGGAAAGCTGTGCCAGGTGCTGCTGTTGGCAGCAGGGTGAAGCGGGCCTGGGAAGCAGACTCTGCAGATGGATGGTGCCTGGAGCATCTGACCATCCTGACATGTATTCTCATGCACCAGACAGTGCAGGAACCAGGTACTGGGGGTGACCTTGAGCAGAGAGGGTTTGAGACATGATGGTAACCGAAGGATTTCTGGGACGAGCAGGGGTGATTCTGCTGATTCTCAGAACCTGCCCATGGGGCACAATGAATGTGGGTATCTCTAGTGAAGTGAGACTGATGTGCATACAGGCAGTGCAACAGAGAAGGATTTCAGGATCAAAGAGTGTGTTTGAGGGTACAGGTGCATCCTCCAGCCCCACTCCTGACACGGTGGGCTGCTGGCACGAGCCAGCCAGCACACACCTCACACCTGGGTGCAGCGGGATGGCAGTGTGGGGAGGGCAAGCTGCTCCATGCAGGCACAGACCTGCCAGTCACACATCTGCTGTTTCGCATCACACTGCTGCCACGTCCCCAGGCAGCAGCAGGTTCTGTGCCTGGCTCCCAGCTGGGGAAACTGAGGCACAGGATGGCTGCAGCATCCCGGGATTATGCAGCTCTGTGTCAGGGGCATCACTCAGACCTCCCGCCATTCGCTCCTCAGCTCTGCCACACAACCAGTGTTGCCAGACTTTCTCCAAAACAATTTATGTGGCAGCCCATACTCAAAAGCAAATTGAAAACAGCTCTCTTACCTACGTACATCACACCTTCTTTAGTCTTCTCCGCAGCCTCTGTCACTCCCTGCTTGGTTTTTTCTGCAGCAGCCACCACACCTTCTTTAGCGATGGAAAACCCTTTCTTAAAGACATCCATCCTTCTGGTTGCCCTGGGTAGCAACTGGGTACAGGGCAGCAGCAAGCAGCTCCTTGGGAGGGGTCCTGCAGTCAGCAACCCTGCCCTCGTTAGATCTTGCCTCCCCTGCCAGGCTCTGTGTCTGCTCCGGTTCCTCTGCTGGAGGAGGATGGTGAGACAAACCTTGCAGCCTTCTCTGGCTCTTATTGATTAAGTGCACTGCAGAGTAGCCAATGCCTGCAAACAGCTGGTACTGAAATATTAATGATATGGATCTGCCTGGTAAGATTTAAGGAGGGAGGGGGAGAGGAGGAGGACAGAGGTACGTAAGAGACTTTCTGGAAATCCTCCAGGTAGATAAAGCTTTTAAAAGGCGCTGCGGTGCTCTCGCTCAAGGATGCTCTCAAGTGAAGAGGAGATGTTTTATCCAAAGAGCTGAGTTCCTGAAAGTGCCTCTGCCCAGGGCTGCAGCAAGCACAGGCTCCTCAGGGTCCCCGGGAAGAGAAAAGCATGTGAAGTGCTGGTAATAAACCCGGCAGGGACAGCTCTCTGGGTTAGCTGTAAACAGAATGCATCCCACACAAAGCAGTAAAAAAACGTGTTTTCTCATAAGCACTGACTGAGAAGGGGAGCAGATAGCGCTTGGTGCCCAAGGACAGGGAGCTGGAAAGCCCACCAGCCATGTCTGAAGTGTCTGAAGGTGGTCCCCCCAGGCATCAAGTACAAATCACAGTTTGGGCTTGACTACACACACCATCATAATAGTTTTAAACTGAGCCAGGGGAGGTTTAGGTTGGATATTAGGAGGAATTTTTTCAGCCAGAGGGTGGTGAGGCACTGGAACAGGTTGCCCAAGGAGGCTGTGGATGCCCCAGCCCTGGATGCATTCGAGGCCAGGCTGGATGTGGCTCTGGGCAGCCTGGGCTGCTGGTTGGCGACCTGCACATAGCAGGGATTGCTTCTATTTGTTTCCAGGCTGAGCCACTGCAGAAGGATGTCAGTGGGAGGACTGATGGTGGAAGCCTTGAGCAGACGACCCACCTGTCCCCAATGCCTCTCCAGGAAAAAGTATTGAAACACAGATCATTAATCACATCTGGATGTGCTTAGTAGTTTACCTTGGGTTCGATTCTTTCTGGAATAGACCCTAAGTAGCCCAGATCAGCTTTTCTGCTGCTCTCAAACAGAAACCAGAAACCCAACAGAAACAAATGCTGGTACAACACAGTAGTGTTTTGTTTCTGGTGCCCTACCCAGGGAAGCCATGAAGTATCCCTGTGTGCACCAACCCAGCCCACTGTGGCCGCCCCTGCTTACCAGGCAGGCAGAGAGGGAAGCTCTAAGGCTGCAGCCATGGCATGGGCAGCACACAGACTGCCCTCCTACTGCTGAAGTCAGCGGATTTATGTGGGTTTGGGAAGTGTTTTCCTACTCCATGCTGAAATAACGGCAAGACTGTTGATGTGGAAAATAAGATAAAGATTTGTTAGTCTTTTCCTCACCGGTGGTTCTCCTTGCCAACAAATGAACCACAAATTCCCATCTGAATGTGGAAGAGCTAAAATCTCTTACAGACTACAAAATGTATCGATCGTTAGTCAAAAAAAAAAGAAAGAAAGAAAGAAAGAAAAAAAAAGTGCAATATTCAAAGAAAGGCCATCACAACATGCTGGACATTATAAGTGCTCTCACTGTTCCACACTGCCATAACACTGAGGAAAGAACAGCTTTTCTTTCCATCCTCCTGAACATCCTTTTGGCAGCTGACTGCCCACAACCCACAGGGCCCAGTGTTCACAAATGTGAGACGTGTGTGCCCTCCTCCATCACACTGCAGGAGGCTGAGTACGGCCTACGGTTCCATTAGGCACAGGGCAAGTGCCAGGCTTTTACTGCATTTGGTAAAAAATGAAATTGGCCATCCTTGGGGCCAATTTACTTCTCCTCAAGGCTCTCGAAGAGCATTAAGGCAGAGCAGAGTGTTTTCCAGGCACTTCATGGGAACATCCAGCCTGAGAAGGCTGTGAGAAGTATTCTTTGATTTTGTTGAGCTATTGTCCCGTCATTGTAACTCGGGTAATTAAATGCTGCATATTTTGCATTGTTGTGGAAGTTAACAAATGCAAGGAGCATCAAACCATCCTGCAGTGTGGGAGATGAGTCATGACTCGAGTGCATCAACCGGTGCTCAAGAGGGATACTCCTTTCCTGTGCCCTCCCCTCCCAGTGACCTTCAGACAGAACTCACAAGAGGCATTTAAAGCTCACTGGATCCCTCCCAAGAGAGCCAGCAGTTTGCACATACATTGTTTTACCTTGAAACCCCTTTAGGAAAGCTCTGGACTCAAGACAATGTTCTAAGTGACCTACGTAGGGCAAGAATCAATAAGAGCTCCTGAATGCTAGCCACCTCATGGCATCTGTACCCTCCTACTCTAAGCTGAGGATCTAGTGCTCATTTATTGCCAGTCCTGCCTCAGGAGAACTTGGCAGCAGGTGAGGTCTGTGCCTGAAGAAGAATTTTCCCCTTGTAGTAGATACAACACCTTAACAAGGAATGGAGTTGTTCCTCCAAAGGGCAGAACAGGGGGCCAAGGCTGGCCTGGCAGCTGGCCTGCTGGCAGCCCCTGTTGGTCCCTCGGATGCCCTGGGATGCACAGGAGAAGCCACTAAGCCAGGCCCTCCACCCCTCCCCGTGGCTGATGGCTGCAGTGTGTGTGTGCTCTCCCACAGTGACTCTGCAGTATATACAAGACAGGTCGAACTCGAGCCTACTGTTCCCTAAAGCAGACGCAAAGGAAATCAAGGAGTGCAAAAGAAAATCAAAAATAAGACTCCCTCTCTTCTGCCTATTTTTTCTTTGTGACTACAACAAACTGAAACAGGATTTCAATTAATTATTCTTTCTTCCCCCTAGCTCTCCACATTGCCGATTACTGTGCACACAGCACCTTAACCTTGTCCTCGGCCATGAGCTCAGGCTGCTGGCCACCAGCTGTCAAAAGCATCTCACTGCTGGAAAGGAATGGGGTTTGGTCATCTATTGAAGTATTTTGGAGGCAAATGACATCTGAAAGATGGGCTGCTTTGTGGCTGGTGCATATCCTTTGTTTAGGACATATTAGCAGGGAGAATAATGCTAACAATAACAGGATCAGACCTTGCTCTATATAAACAGAAATCCTCTCTCCATTTATGAATACTTCAGAACGCGGAAAGGAGAACTGTCTCAGATTGCTCGTTTTCATGCTTGAAAGAAAACAAGCTGCTCTGCCTGCCATCCTCCAGGCACACAGTGAGGACTCTCGCCCCGGCACAGGTTTGCGTGGCTAATGGGAGATTTCCTCTGGTAAAGCTGGCGGAGGAGCCTTCAGAAGCACACACACAGCAGCTGGCAGGATGGCCTGCAGCCGGCTTTGATGGTGGATCTCTGCTGCTGAGCACCACCGATGGGCTCCAAGCAGAATGATAAACACACTCTCAGCAAGAGTGAGGCTTTCCTCCCCTGAGGACAAACCACCAAAGCCCAGCTTCCCAGCCTGCCTGTGGAGGTAGCATCACTGGGGCACGCGGGTGGGCAGAGGATGAGGCAGCATTTTCCAGAGCTGAAGGCAGTGGTGGCTGCCCAGCGGCTCCCCCCCTTGCTGGGAGGATATCAACAAAGCTGTCCTATTCATCTTCACAGACAGAAAATCCATTCAATTATTCAGTCTGCTCCAAAGGTTTCAGGCTGGAATAAATGAGTCCGAGGCAACTTATGCTTATTAAAACAATTCCAGTTTTTCTGGGCTTTTCAAGACTGTTTTTTTTTTTCCCCAGGACTGTTGTTTTTTGTTTGTTTGTTTTTTCCTTTTCTATTTCAATATTCAGACTCTGAAGTTCAAATATAGACTTAAGAGCATTACAGTGCAGCAGTCAATCTGGGAAGATGCAGAAGAACACAAAAAATTATCTGAATTGAAATCGAAGATTTAGTTTCTAGCTGCTTATTCTCCAGAGGGAAGCTGCCAGGCATCACTGGCACAATTGCTTTCCAAGTGAACACAAGCCATCTCTCCAGCATGATGTTTGGCACTGCTTACCTGCTGGTTCTGCCTCCTGCCAGGTTGCGGCCTCGAGGCCCTGTCCTCTGAGCAGACTCGAGAGTTACCAAGAAGAAAAATGGGATTTTCCTCTTCTGTGGGTTCTCCAGAAGGCAGTGCTGATGTTTGACATCTTGGCCGTTTGGAGGTGCAGATGGGATGTTGGCCTCTCAGGGCAGGAACTGTGGGAGAGGGTTAAGAGCTGTGCTTAGTGTAAACAGTTATAATTAGCAGACAAGGCAAGAGTAGTCGTGACAGTTATCATGAAGTTCATGGATGAGTCTGGAGTAACTGGTGATGCATTGGCAGAGGCTGCCCAGGGAGGTGGTGGAATTACTGTCCCTGGAGGCATTCAATAAATGAGGAGGTGTGGCACTGAGGGACGTGGTCAGTGGGCATGATGGGGATGGAGAGAAGGCTGTCAGTGATGATCTTAGAGGTCTTCTCCAACATCAGCAATTCTATGATTTCAAGACTGAAAATGGATGACAATATTTCTAAGAAATGTTGGGAAAATTAATTCCACAAATAAGAGCACAGGAAAGGAAGAAATAACAACTGGAGACCAAGACAGGAGGAACAAACCAGGTATCTTGCCCGTCAAATATAGATGCCAAAGCACAGAGCAAGTCTGTTTTTCTTAGCTGATCTGAGGGCTACTGGAAACTTCTCCGGGCAGCTCCAAATACCTCTGAACTGAACTACCATGTCACCTACTGAGCATCCTCTAATGCCAAAACATCTTCCAAATTATATATATATATATGTATATATTAATCTTATCTATTTATTTCACTCTAGCAGTGGCACCCAGCTCTGCAAAGTACACCAAGCTTCCAGTTAGTTGGTAGGCTTCCAGGTAGTTGAATATGGAATAGGCATCTACTGATGTTAGCTGGTGCATGCTTGTCTTTCTCATCATCTGGAGGTATCTCCTAGAAAAGGCTGTCCTCAGAAAGCATAGAGCAGATAGTTATGGAAAATGGCCTTATGTGTCTGTTTCCCACGGCTCCATGCTGCAGCACCAGATCAAAAAATGGGCAAAGTTGAGATGTATTGTGCTCCTAAGCAGGTACTCCTCATATCCACTCCCCTACAGAAGTGAAACCAGAAAACTTATGTCACAGCCCAGCAACTGTTATGAACAAATAGTATAATCTGAATATGTTATCCAGGGATCCTAAGCCACAACAGTTAATAATTCAACGGAAATCTTTCAGAGTGTTGCCTAATAAGGAGGGTCCTTTGAATAATTCACACCCTAGATGTATCCATGGCGGTGTCTATGCTACACCCATCCAAGGGCAGAGATGTCAGTCCCCAACACGCTCAATACTTTAGTGTCTGTCATAACTGCTACTCAAAAGTCACATTAAATGATTAACCTGGCTGAGCAGTCCGCAGTGCACACAAGAGGAGCAGCAGATGTCTCAGTTGGGGTGGCAGAGAAGCACCGCCTCACTGCTTTGGAGATACCACATCCTGGAAGAAGAAAGATGCCATGGGTGATTAAGTGGAAAGGCTCGTGCTGAAAGACAGGACCAAGGGGTTTGAAAATGGGTCACAAACGGAGTATCTTCATCTTCTGCAGCACAAAACCACCATTCTGCAAGCCATGATCCTACAGCAGTTCAGGTCTTACACCTGTTGTTTGTTTTGCCTCACGTTCATTTCAGTTCCTTCCCTACAATGGGCTGTCCTAAGTAAACAAACACAGTGCTTAGGTCATATCCAGTTACTTACAAGAAAGTCCCATTAGCATGTGAAAAACGGCACACAAGATATGCACACACCAACATGAGCTTGTGCTCTAGCAGGATGCGTGCAATTAGGTAATAAAGGCAGCAGGAAGGAACAGAGGGAAGTTGCTTGCTTCTCTCAGTCTTAAGTCCAGAGTCTGTGACTTCATCTCCCTGGAGAAGTGACTGCAGCAGCAGGAGCAGGTTTTGTCCTTAGAAAGACAGGAATCTCTCCCTGCCTTGCTCCTGTCCGTGCCCTTGCCCAGCAGTGTCAGCATTAAGGGCGCCTCCATACATTTCTGGGTTCTTCTGTTATGCTCAGAGGAAGGAGGAGGGGGCTCCAGATCTAACCTACGACAAGGAGAGCCAAGTCCTCAATAACAAGGCCTTCCAAAATCCTAGACAGATTTTATCCTGCTTTATTTTTCAGCAGATATTGGAACGACTCCAGAAAAGCTTTACATTTAATAGCCTGCAGGACGGACTGAGCCTTCGGCCACGCTTCTCATCAATCACTCTGAGACATGCTCCAGCACTCCTGCACCAGAACCCACACCTGCTTTGTCAGGATGCATAATTCCACTCTAATTTTATTCTTAAGGATGCCAGAGTGCATCACGCTGTGAGGCAGGGAGGAAAGAAATGCACTCTGCTTTATGACAGCAACCAAACTGAAAAGTAACAGCTTTTTCTGGGGATGGAATAGGATTCATAGAATTCTGTGGAGGCCACACAAAAATGGATGTCCATAAGATCTTTTTTCCCCACTGTGAACTTACTCCAAAGATGTTGATGACCACAATTGCTTGCAGGTACCAAAACTGCTAAAGCCAGGGCATTTCAGACATTCAACTGGAGAAGTAAACGTTTGCAGACACCGAAGCAAGCAGCTCTGTGGTATTTTCTGGCACCATAACGAGTCTGTTACACCGCTCAGTATTTTCTTTCCTTTCTTTTCTCTTCCTTTCCTTTAAAGCTAACATCCTTTTCCTGTGCCTGAGGGAGAAGGCAGCTTGATAAAAGCTGAGTTCCTGTTCACAGATAAGTTTAGAAGGCAGCCAAACTCAGAAGTTCCTTGAATAAGTTATATCCCTACCACCTTTTTTTTTCCCTCCTCTGTTAGAGGCATTCCACACAGGAACCAGGCTCACATTGTTTGATGGCCACGGACATTTCCACAGTGGCTGGGAGGGTCGAAAGCTTTTTCCGCTCTTTGTTACAAACCTTTTTTTTTTCCTTCCTTCTTCCAACTTTTCGTTTAAAGAATATTGCCAGGGCGTTCCAGCACTAATTCAGGCTGCGCTCCGGAGAGGAGAACAAGAGACAGGTGTAATCGGGTGGGGAAAAAAACCCCACGATGCTAGTGAAGGTTTTGCTCATCTGTAACACAATAGGACTGGCTAAGCTGTCCCGGCACATCGACCATCACCGCTACCACCATGTTCCGATGCACGGCTCCAAGGCACAGAGCCACCAGACCCCCACAGACCCGGAGAGGGTTGTGCTGCAGGAGGAAGAGGGCTCCTGGGAGGCAGCAGGGCGCCAGGCAGATGTGCCAGAATACCCTGTGAGTATTGCCTACCCGCACCACCAGGGAGAAAGAGAGCAGCTGGAAGCTGTCAGCCCGCCGTCCCAGAATGGGTAAGTACCCAAATATACACGTTTGTGCTCATGATGGAGTCACGTATGATAAATGTGATGAAAGACCATTATGGATAAAGGTTTCTCTTTGAAACACACTAGATTTTAGGGACCAGTCTTCATCCAGATAGGAGAAGTTTAATGTTCTAACTACAGGAACAGGAACTATAATTGCTTGTGAAGGATGAAATCACAGACGTGGCTGACTCTTTATCCTAAAGACAGCAGGATGGATGCGGTGCCTGGATGCACCTGGCATGGCTAAGCCACGAGGCAGAGCCCTGCAGCTCCCCTGTAGCACAATAACACAGAATACTACTTCAAGCACAGCAGAATTAGATAAAATTAATTCCTTGCTTTTTCTCTTCACACACCAATGGGGGTTTTTACCGACTGTGGCAACTTTTGCTTATCATGAGAACATACTCAGCTCAGACCTGGGCCTTGGGGAAAGAGGAAGATGAGAAAAAGAAGAGTGGGCTGTTAGCAAAACAGGAACAGTGAGGAGTAAATATAAAAGGATTAATTAATAAGCGTGATATTACAAATTCAACCTTCCCCCCCATCAAAAGAAAAAGGAGAAAACAAAAAAGGATTTTCACATGCTTCTCAGGATCATCTCTAGCTGGGTACCCATTCAGAGTAGATAAAGCACGTACTTCACCAGAAAGGTTTCCAAACACTATGAGTTTTGTGAGTCTTACAGGGCATGTAAGTAGGTCCCTGAATGTTTAAAATAGATGAAAACCAATCAGGACAGGGAATGAATCTTTTATAGCACTGGTGGAAGGCTGCTGCTCAGGACGGCTGGAACAGCAGCACAGCGAGTGCTGTTCACAGCTCAGTGCTTCGGGATGCTCCGATTCTTCTCTTCAAATGTTCTCAGGGAAGGGAGAGGAGGGAGCTGGAAAGACACTGTAAAACCTCGTTCATGTCACGATTCCTTCCCACACAAACAAAAGCATGCCATCTTCTGCCTAAATCTCATCTACCTGTAATATTAAGGCCTCCCTTCTGCATGTAGTACAGTGCAGGGCTTACAGCCCTGTTTTCCTCCACACTCCATCTCCCCACAAATCTGTATGCCGTAGCACTAACCTCCAATCATTTTCTAAGTACTGACTCGCAGTTTTCTGTTGGACAGTGTTCAGTAATGGCACACAATTCACCAGCTGCTGGTTAATGCACTGCAGACTCTAGCAGGGCAAGGAAAGCAAAACAGAACCATTACCATAGCCTCGCGTGCTATACTGCAAGGTGACAGGCAATTTGATGGCTTGTTGAAATGCTGATAGCAATCTAAAAGCTACAAAAATTCAGAAGTGTAAAGAGGTACTTGTAGAGGTCAGCAAGGCACTGCAATATACTCTCCTAATTAGGGCTTTTTCCTTTGCTGTGTGACTTTGTTCAGCACCAATTTGTGTAATGCCATTCGGCACAAGCTGTTACTCATCCTGATTTCCTCCCAAGAAGAGAAATGCTTCCTCCTTTTAAGGAGATGGTTGCATAATGAGTCAAATCACAATGCTCTTCCCTATTATAAAGCAACGTTGATGACTACATGCAGTCAAGATCTAGCCCGCCAGTAGCTTCAGGGTATTTGGTCTTTTGCTAGAGCAATCACAATTAGAGCACACAAGCCCAGCAAGGTGGCACATCTCAGGAAAGAAATTCAATGTTTTCAGAGGTGTTGTGCCCAAAATTGAGTGGGGAGAGTGCATACACTAACAGACAGCACAGGTCTGCTTGTGCCTGTGCTCCAGATTCTTGGTGTTGCTGCAGATGGCTGAAGGAGCAAGCAAGGAAAGCAAGGTAAAAGGCACTGGGAGTTATGAGGAACTAAGAGGTCCACACACACCACTAAAAGCTTTGCAGTGATGGAAACCAACCACTGGTCCATGGCAACTCCATGATACCTTTCTAGCAAAGAGTTTTTTCCCCAGACTCTTGCTGCTTTTCTTATGTGTTAAAGATGGTGATTGTTACAAAACATTCTTAGATCTTTCCAAAGTAAACGAGTATTATTTTTCTCATGGTCATTTGAATAATTGGAGACCATCGTGACTAATACTCCCCAGGCAATCGGAGTTCCCTGGGTTCTGTTTCAGCATGTAAGGTGAAATGAGTCACTAAGGCCCAGTCAAATGCGTGGATATGTTATGTTATTAATGAATTCCTCTCAGAATAATGAGGTTATTCTAATCAGAGTTTTAAAATAAGAAAATCAGTAAAAAGTCGCTGGCAGTTTTTAATGAGCAATGTGTGGATAATAAAGAACAGTTTCAACAGTTTGTTAAAGGAAGAGCTAGGTAAGAGATCAGTATCTCAGCTGTTGCTTGTATCTGAGCACACCAGAGAAGCTGTGCTTGTTCAAAGTTGCCGAGTGTTGGTATGTGCTATTCGCAAAACCAAAAACAGCTCATTTCCCACAGGAAACCACCTATCTGTTTTCCTTCTTTCTCCCAGCTGTGTCTTGTGTGATTGATCAGTTTGACACGACAGAGCTTCCTTATGGCTGAGATAAATGGATCCACGAGTACACAGACTTACCAGCAGGAGTAAAAAGGGAAATGGAAGCACAAGTATACAAAGATCTGTAGTCCATTGGCATCTGTTTTAGGCATGGAAGCTGAAGAGTAAGAACAGTAAAAACAAGTTATAGATTTCATAAATATACAGTATATAGTACCCATAATTCCCATGCAGGCTCTGCAGGCTCTAATCCAATCCCTGTGCCTGCAGCCCCACAAAGAATTGCACTGACAACTCATGCACACAATATCCATATTTCTTTAAAAAAATAAAACCAAACAAAACACAAAGCATCTAAAAGGTGCAATTCCACCACATGCGAGCTTGGGCAGCAAAGCCCAGAGTTCCCCGTATCCTCAGTTGGCCTGACCTGTCAAGTAACACTGTAAACCAGATCACTTCAGTGACTGACATTAAAAATAAGCTCATGAAAAAAAAAAAGCAAAAAAAAAAAAAAAAAAAAACTAGTTTTGACTTTACCCCTCAGAAACCACATTGACGGAGCTGATCCCCATATGGATGGCTCATGCAGTGAAGGAGGAGAAATGGAAGTGGTGATGAGGTGGGGATAAGCAGAGGAGCTAAACCTGGCTTCCCTCTCTATGACAAAGTCTCAGAACTTCTCTTTCCTCAAGTGAAATGGTTGTCAGGTAGCTCCTGTCCTGTGTGTACTGTATCTTCATCATGGCAGGTATTTTAGTGCTCAGTTCTTCTTTATCCACAATCAGATGCTCAATCTCTCATCTATTACAATTTTTCTTACAGTTAAAATGTTTGGGGGGAGGGGAAAAAAAAAGGAACCTAATAAAAAAACATCCTGAATCCTGACAGAAAAGGCAAAAATCTGCAGAATAAGTAGATCTTTAATCATGCTGACTTATGTCAAGGTTTGTATACACAGTTCTGTCAAGTCACCCCTTGATGGGAGGAAGGCTTCCTGATGTCAGCCAGCAGTGCTTATACTGGTAATTATCAGTTATCTCACTGAAACACACACCTCTTCCTTTAGCCCTGCACTGAGGCAGCCACAGAGCAGGGCTCTGTGATCAGCCAGGGTGCCCAGAGGGGGAGCATCCATCCCTCACAGTGCAGAGAAGCAGAGGAAACCAAAATAGCTCTTATGCTAGGAAAGGTCAAAACAATGCCCAACCTTAACAGCTCGTTTTCTTTTCTGCTTTTACAGGAAAACATCCATTGGTTTGATTAATATCAGTTTCACACTGACTCATCTATTTCTTCCAAATTAGAGAGGGACTTTCTTAGGATGTTTATGGGATACTGAAATTTCCCACCGAAGGGGAATAGAACGCAGGCTTAAAATAAAGCAACTTCTGGATTAAATGCAGTTTAATGTGATCTTCAGCCCCTGACATCCTGCACTCTAGTGGAACGGCCAGAGTGCTCAACAATAGCTTTTGTAGTGCCAAGTTCACTCACAGAAGCAGTGGCTTTCCTATCGAAATTTGGCACTTGGCTCCTTTCAGGAGTTTTGGAAATCTTCAACTCTCTTGTTGAGTTGCACAGCTGCAGGTGGGATGGTTTCCCTTCTGTGTATTTGATGGGCAGCTCCTGAAGAAACACAGCTTCTCTGAGTGCAGTACAGTAGTTATCCAGCCCTCCACATACAAAAGTTCTCTCATTTCCATTGTTACATGGTTCGTTAACGCAAGCTGTAGCAATTTGTTCCTTCAGAAGATCGCAAGGGATCTCTGGTTTAAGTGCAGTGACAGAATCCAAAGCCTTCCTACAGATGAGGGTCAACAACCCTCAAACAAGCCCTGAACAAACTGAAATCTTTTGCTGAGAAGAAAAGATGACCAGGACAAGCCTTGCTGCTGACTGAGCACACACAGTTTGGGAACCTTGTCTTGTTCTGCCTCTTTGACTGGCTGGCACGAGCACAGCTATGCTGGCAGGGAACACCAGCTGCAATCCCACTTCAAGATGAAGTGAGAGTGTGCTTTTATCTGCAACAGTCAGAAGATGAAATCCCAGTTTAAGCGGGCTGTAGAACTTGCACTGTGCTGAGGAAAACATAAGGAAGGAAATGGCTGTAGATGCTTTGTGAAGAGAGTAACACTCTTGCACAAATTTCTCTGCAGTAGCTGTACAACAAGTGGGATTGCCTCAAAAGCCACTGCAGCCAAGTCTACTTTCTCTGAAACGCTGCTTGCCGTGAGGCTCCAAGTTCAGGGCCGGTTTTACTCAGAAAGCCATCATGGCACTGCAGTCACAAGGCATTCTGCAGGACAGGCCACAGCTGAAAGCATACTAACTGGCATTACAGCTGGAATAAACTCGGGACACTGGGAGACTTGTAGTACTGCAAGGAAATCCAAACGCTTGTCATTGCTGCTCTTTCAGCTGAGCTTGTTATGATTAACTGCAAATCAATCAGTCTTCCTTCATCAAATCCCAGTGAGATCCAGTGATGCTCAAGGGATGAGGCACGAAGTTCCTGCCCAGGAGGAGCATTAGCCATAATCAGGGAAAGAGGGAAGGAAACAGGAGAAGTAGATCCTGCTGCCTGGCTGATGCACACTGCTGCCTGCTCAGCAGAGCAGAGAATTCACTGATGTGCTGACAGGTCACCAGCAATCACACATCAGCTGCTAATTAAAAACAAGGGCACACCTTGTTCCTTATGAGAGCCAGCACCTTTTTAAGTACTTAATCCCCTTGGCGCTTCCCAGTGAATTAACTGATGAGTCTTTCTTAAAACTGACATGCACAGTCCCAGTTTAGACTAATTTAAATGCAATACTTTACCTCTTTTTTAAACTGAGTGCTCTTTTATTGTCAGTGCTTTGCACTGTGGGAAAAATAGAACACAGACTGTTCTACTGCTAAAGCCTGATTTTTTTCTGCTTCAACTGAGTAGGTCAGGAGCCTGCACAGTTAGTGGGAAATCGCTTCAAATTCAGAGACCAGTCACAGAAACACAGAATTGTAGAGGTTGGAAGGGATCTCCAGAGACCATTGAGTCCAATCCTCATGCTAAAGCAAGTTCCCTACAGCAGGTCACTCAGGGAAGCCCCCAGGTGGGACTTGAACATCTCCGGAGAAGGACAACCCACCGCCTCTCTGGGCAGCCTGTTCCACTGCTCTGTCACTCTGGCAGTAAAGAAGTTCTTCTTTCTGCTTGTATGGAACTTCCAGTCTTCCAGTTTGTGCCCATTGCCCCTTTTCCTGTGGTTGGGCACTGCTGAAAAAAGCCTGGCCCCATCCACTTGACAGCCATCCATTAGATAATTACAAGCATTGATAAAATCCCCCTCAGCCTTCCCTCCTCCACGCTGAACAGCCCCAGGTCTCTCAGCCTTTCCTCGTACAGGAGATGCTGCAGACCCCCTTCCTGGCCCTCCACTGGCCTCTCTGCAGAGGTTCCCCGTCTTTTCCTTCAACTGTGGAGCCCAGAACTGGACAGCCTTCTGTTGTCATCCAGTAGCACATCTTAGCAGCAGTAATTGCATATCTGGTGCCTTTTGCATTGTACAGAAAAGGAAAGAGCTGTGGGCATTAAGAGACTTGTGCTCTGTCAGTAATAGTCACGACCCGCTGGGCAGGAGTTCTCCAAGTAATTATAGGAACTGCCTTCCTTGAGAACAGAAACAGGAGGAAACTGATGTGAAGGACAGCTCTGCTGCATGAGCACAGACAAAGGAATAACAAAACTCATGGAAAAACAACATCCTGCAGCTTTTGTTCAGGCAAAAATTCCACTGACGCAGCAACTGTCTAAAATGATGCATTACAGTGACAAGCAGGAGACCACCAATAAAACCGAAGTACCTGGCTGTGCTGGGCGACACGATTCTCATCTACCATCATGCTGCTCCTATCAGTTGTAGCACTGCGTGGAAAAGAATCAACCCTGTATTCATTGTAACCAAGTTATGGCCACTTTGCTTTACCTCCTGTCCTGCTGCCGTGATAGCAGGGCGTCTGACCAAATTCTGACATCACAAACACAACTGCTTGTGTTCTGCTGTGTTTCAGAAAAAGCAGGTGTAATATCCAAGGACAACAACAGCAAAACCAACCACCCCTAGCATCAAAACAAGCATCCTTAGCCCTGGTTTGTAGGGCTGACTTCGGTGTTGGTCCAACTGCTCCAAAAATGCAGTTTTGCTATAAGCTTCATCATTGCCCACCCTAGAAATAAAGCTCTCCTGCTCTCCTCACAAAGCAGCTTCTCCTTGGCCACAGAGGCTGGAGTTGAAAGGAAACCCTATTAAAGAGGATGAAAGCAAAGAGTGCAAAGCTGGTGGTACACTCAGTGAGTGAAGCTACACAGTCACAAGGGGAAAGAAATACAGAAGCAGAACATAAAGCTTCTGTGCCCCAGAAACAGGCTGAATGAAGTTCTCTTTGTGAAAGGCTTCATAGCCCATTGGTGTCAGTGCAGAATTCCCTGAATTCACTGAACTTCAGATCAAGCCTTTGTAGGTGTTTAAATTGTTCCACTTCAGTGTTAAGCAATGACGTATTTCCCTCAAGGTTAACACAATTAAGGAGTATTTTTAGTAATAGATAGCAAAGTTTCCTTAAAGGAAGCATTTGACAAGATATATAAAAATACTGCAGCAGAGGTTTCACCTTTGGGCACACGTATCTATATTGCAGCTCTTTGCAGATAGGAAAAATGGGCCTTACATATTTACTCGACGAAATAATACATTTTGATAAATGGAATCCAACTCGAATCCACTAAAAACTGTTGTGATTAAAACCGAAGCATGATACGATATTGCCATTCAGCTTCACGAATCAACTTTTGCACTGAGCCAGGGAAAACTAGCAAGCAGATACTAAAGAAAAAACACACATACAGAAATGTGACGACCACTAAAGGCAGTTTTTGTGCAAAGTATAACGCAAAGTCAAATTCCTTTTGCTTCATACTACGTGTCCTACCTAATGCATAATTGCCCAAGCAACAGGTTGGGGTCAATTTCTGACACAACAGAACACCTTTCTGTGGGTGAGATCCTAGAATTAAGCCCACCAGACACCGACAGCGTGGCAGCAGGCTTTGAAAAGAATCTTCTTGTTTTCTATTAAATGCGTTTGCGCATTTCTATCTGCAGCAGTAAAACGCTCATCCTGCTCACACACGTTTGCGCATGTAAACGTTTGGTTTAGATTTGTAAGGCTTATGTGACCAAAAGGACTCATCTGGGAGCCACGCACAGTGGGAAAAACGAATCGGCACAGATGATGATTCATGGGGCGTGGGCTGTTTTCATCAGGAAAGAACAAAACATGAAAGCAAAATAATCATATTTGAAAAAGAGATTTCCACATGGGACGTGTACCCTTGCTGGGATCTGGCAGGCACCCCACTGGGCAGCTCTGAGGCCCTGCACCTGGCACCAGTGCCCGCTTGGTCCAGCAGCGCGTGCGAGCCAGGTTATTTTGCTAGGAAAAAGAGAAAGAAAGAAAGAAAAAAAAAAAGCAGAGAGGATTTGAGCTACAAAAGTCACTCACAGCGATGGCTTGCTGGGCACATGGCAGGGGACAGCTGTTTTGGCTTGGAACCACAAGAAAAGTGGCAGCAGACTGCTTCTGCACAGCTTTCGTGCCTGCCTCTAAGGACTGACCAGCTTTGCCCACAGGTGTGCTTGCTGACATGTCAGCCATGCTGCACCTTGAGAAGCTGGATGCAGTGAGTGTGGGGAACTCACCCAGCTTGCCCAGGCTGTCTGCTTTCCCTCTCCAGCTTCCTTCCCTTCTCCTGGCTGCCCCACTGCTCTCCCAGCTGCCACGACCACAGCTTCTGCTTTCGTGCTCAGGTCGGTTCCCCATTGTTTCTGCACTCAGACAAGAAAGGCAAACTTTTTCCATATATGCTGATTATCAGAGATTTAGTTCCCGTGTTCCCATTTAAAAATATACTGCCTAAAGTTCAGCTGTTTCTTTTTTATCAGGCACAGCTCTCTCCCACACAATGCTCTGCTCCATTTTAACACAAACCTTTGGAATACCTCCTGATCCTTCCAAATACCCACATGGATAAAACTGGCATTGTTCAAGACCTGATTCTGCTTTTGTTTTGAAAAACTAGCGTTGATTTCTTACGCAAAAGGAGTTTACTAATATGCACAATGGCACAAAATACTATTTCTGTTTTCCCTCCAGGCTTTAAGGAGATACACGGTGTTTATTAACATCTCATCTCCCTGCAGTTCTCTGACCCAGCAAAGCTTGCACATCCTTTTTCCCCACTTCACTCTGCGCTGGTGCAGCCTCACCTCAACCACTGTGTGCAGGGTTGGGCACCACAACATAAGGAGGACATAAACCCCTTAGAGACCATCAAAGGAGTGCTACAAAACTGGTGATCCGATGGAGCCAGGGGTTGGATGCAAAAATCAAGATGGCCCAGTAACCGATCAGACGTAGCAACATTTTGGAAGACATCGATTATTAACTGAGTTTATGTAGGATTAATGTTCCAGAAGCACTCAGTCCAGACATGATGAGTCAGTCGTGAGGCATCTGAAATGGCAACGTGCCCATCCAGGCAGTTTGACATTTAAAGCAACATTAACCTGCAGGTTATCATGGCTTGGAAATTTCTCCTGCTGAATGAAAAGGCTGGAAATGGAACTAATGCGTCAAAGTTCAGACAATCAACCCTTCTGTTAGGGACTCTGATAAGCATCCCAAATGGAAACAAAGGAACAGAGAGTTGGGGGGGGGGGGGGGGTAAGCTAGCAAGCATTTTTCACTTTCCTCATCATCCAGCCTAACAAACAAAACTCCTCTACGTTTCACCCTTCTGTGACACTGCTACAAGCAGAAAATTTAAAAGACCTATTTGAAATTCCTCTTTTTCCCCAATAGGAACTGGTGTTCTTTCACACAGTCTCGTCTGGTGACATACATTGAAGCCTGCATGAAGGAGAAGTACATCGTCAACTCCCAGCAGCCCTGCCCAAACGGGGCTCCAGATTGCCAGAAGATCATGTAAGTACCCCAGATGAAACCTCGAGAAACAACAGGAGATTCTCTGAAGTTACCTAAATTAGATTTTCAGAACTAATTATTGGCATATTTTTAAAATAAATCAAGCACTGACTTAATTCAGTACCAAGGTGAGGTAAGCCTGATTTACGTACCTATCATGAGAAGGCATTTAAGTAAGCTGGGATAATTACTGCCTTTAAAAAAACCATCAAGTATAGGACAACGAGGGGATCAAGTGATTTTTCTGATCTACCCACATTAATTTAGGAAAAAAAAAAAAAAAAAAAGCAGTCACATCTTTTTTACAATTTTCAGGTCCTAATACACACATACAACTTAAAAGCAACAGAACGCCAAAAGCTCTGCCTGTGACCATCAGTGAGACTTATTCATAGCTACAGATATACGACCACCCAAGGGATTATTCTTATTTCAGAAGGACTGACTGCCCAAAGAGCACAGGCAGCGAAAGCCCACGGGATGGTTCTGTAACAGTAAATATTAGAGTTCTGTTTCTGATAATTATGGATACTTGCCAGCTGTGACATCTCTTTGAGACTCCTGTCAGATCAGTGCAACAGGTTGGACAGAAATCCCCACAGGACAACAAAGAGGAGGAGGGTGAGGTAGACCAATGCAGACTGCTAACTGAACAGCACTTACATTCTGCCAGCATGTATGAATCTGCACACACCTCCTGTTGCAAATAGCAGTTCTGAAAAGCAGTCTTATGCAGAAAATAATATTGCTGTCAACTGCTGCTACCATCTTTTACTGAGCAGTAGTGATAAAATTGACAACAAACTTCTTAACCACATTCTGCATTAGTTATCTAGGACACCATTGGCACCAGGCTACAGTTAGTCAGTGGATTTGCCCCATGTGATACCAGCTGACCATAACTTGGAAACTAACACCTGGACCCTGCTCCCCAGGTACAGGACAGCCCTGAAGCCAGTCTATCAAGTGAAACAGAAGGTTCTGAAGTCTTTGCAGTGGAAGTGCTGCCCAGGATTTATTGGGAAGGATTGTGAACAACGTGGTAAGGAAAGCCAGAGAGCATGCATAAGAATTAAGACTAAACAACATTCAATGTGGCAAAAAAAAAAAAAAAAAACAGCTTACCTATTTGTTCCTCTGGTTTGGGAACTGATGCTTTATTTTCTTTGGCATGCTATGCCCCAAATGGCTGATGCCTTGCAACAGGAAGGAGGTGTAATTAGCCTTAAACAAGGCTAACAGCAACAACACTTTCCTCTAATCTTCACACTTAGAACCATTCATTTACTGGGGGAGCTGTCACATAGAATTCCATCTGTGAAGCCTATGAAGTCTCCATCTCTGCCTAAATCCATGTGGAAAGTAACGATAAGAGAAAGTAACACCAGCATGTGATATGTCAAAAAATTAGTTGAGAGGATGGAGTAATTTGGGGGGGGAATTGCCAAGTGCCCAGTTTAAAACAAGCCTTTCTGTGCCATGAACTACCAGAGCTCCCTGTACTGCTGAATATTGATACCAGCAGTTGCTAAATAAAAGGGTGGGGGTGGGGGGAAACAGCACGGTTTAAAAAGTGCAGTGCTTCACAGCACCTGGAAGATTTAACAGAGTGCTTCATTCAAGAAAGGAAGAATTGACGTTGAAATAAAAAGATGATTCTCCATAGTAATTAAGGCATTAAACAAAGAAGTCAAACATTCAGGTGAAAATCCTGGTCCATTTCACCTACCCTAATAGGCTCCTCAGAAAAGTTTGGAGTTCCTGCTTATATCTCTATTGGTTTAGGGCTGTTGTGCAGATAGCTCCTCTCCACAGTTCTTATCTCTGAGGTAATTTATCAGCCTGGCCTCTATTTATGATGTTAGAAGGCTATTACCAAATACAATTTGTTTTGCTTAGTCTCTACTCAGTTACGCTCGCAGACCAAAAGCAATTGCTTCATTCTTATCTCTTCACTGATACAGCTCCACCCACTGCAGCTGGTGCTACAATACCAGAACATCCACGTAACTGGAACAGGAAAGAGGAATTTGCAGAGCTTTTGATAGGACTCTCCAGAGAAAAGCATCCATTTGTAACAGCCTAACTTCTTATGATCAGTAACTCTGTATGAATTAAACAACCACATCCGTACTGCTCAGTGTTATCATTTACAAGGTGTTGCATTTCGGTGCAGTACCACAAGTGAGATTCTCCCAACGCTCTGCAGAAGCCAATTTCCACATCTGTCACAAGTTGCAAGTGAAACTGTGCGCTCCTGCCTTATTGAACTGCCCCAGTCCCTGCATCTAAAGTGTTTTCACAGATGTCTCACATCTCAATTGCAGATCCTAATGTCATTCCAGCACCAAGAAGTCAAACCGAAGGACGGCAAGAAGAGTCCTCAAACCACGGTATGTTCTTGAACTTACATTGCTTGCCATTCTCTTACATCTCAAGTCACTGTCCTGAGCAAAAGTCAGATTTTCAGTTGCTCCTTTAACGTGATAAACCATCTATCTTTAGTGAAAGCATTACTTGGGAAAGTTTTTACACAACTATGTGTCACTCACTGCCATTTATGTGGGTTTTTGCTATAAAATTATACGGACATTCTTGAGAAAACAACCAAAAGTTTCACACTGGTGTGCTGGCTGATGATCATTTAAACCTAGTGAGAATGGCAGCTGGTGTTAAACCCTTCATTAGAGTGGATGTTTGACTCCTTGTTCTGCTCGTGGATTCATTGGAAAGCACTTCAGAAGACTTAACCAGGAAACAAATCTATTCCAAATGCCATTTTAGAGCCACTTTGAGAAGATTGTTATGAGACACCCCAGATTCTTATCTCAGGTGCTCTATCTTGCCAATCTAATATCCAAGAAGAACTCACTTGTCTCACTATATGGCAAATGATGTGGCTTGCAGTGCTATTAAATATCTTCCAGCAACTGGGTTTAGGATAGCATTACAGCCCTGAAAGAGAGTCTTCCTTACACTGTGCTCTCAGCACCGAATGAATAAACAGTTGCTTTAGAAGACTCAAGTTTATAAAACATTAGCTTGAAAAGTCAAATGTAATCCTGGAAGGGAAGAGGTCCCAGGGATGGCACAGTTAAGATACACTGGTTCCTGCAACTCAGCATACACTTTTAATCCTTCAGCTCAAATTAGCACGTATTTAATTAGAGTAATATAACTTAAAGGATCCCTCTGTGAGAGCCAGTGGTGACACTTAACCATTATGCTCTTGAATCTTTTGTGAAGCACCTTCATTGCTCCTTCATCCTGTCCTTTTATTCTGGGTCCTAAAGCTCAGGGAATTAGCTTCCTGTCAATTGGCTTGAAAGCAATCATTCTTTCATAATGTTCTTATGGCATGGGGGGGTTTTAAATGAAGAATATTTTACCACCATCGTGGCTGGCATGGTTGAAGGTCTTCTGTTAATATTTAAATAAATTTTCCATCACTGCTGAAAAAAACATTTGCAAGTAGTTAAGCTGCTATAAATCAACAGATCCCTGTATGCAAGATTTCCAGAGCAAAAAAATACACTGGTGTTCTCAGAGCTCACAGGTCTTGTAGGAATACGTGTTGCTGCAACTTCACTGCATGACACCTTCTTTCTGAATCTTGTGATTAGTGTCAACACCAGTGGATTCAAGAGAGCTGTTGGAAGTCATTCAAAATCAGGAGGCATTACTGGATGATCTTCAAAGTGATATTCATCAAGCAGTCAGCAACTTAGGTGATTTACAGAGAATATTTGAAAACAACGGTACAAGCACGGTGTTAGAAGTGAACCAGAGCAATGAAGGTGAGAGGTCTGATGTAGAATTATCACCCTGTCAACAGGCCCTGTAAGAACATGCAGATCAGGAGGAGAACCTGAGAACACTATGATACACTCTAATAGCCCTTGGTCTGCAGGTTGCTTCCAAAGAGAGAAGAAAGTGGGTGCAATTCCAATACAAAGTAATGAATTAAATCCAAGCAGAAGTCAAAATGTAAAATTAAAAGCAGATTCCTTTACACTCTTCAGAAATTTTAGAATATGCCTTAAGCACAGAATGAAGAGATTGCTCACACTCATTTGTTAGCTTACTACTCTGCTTCCGTGGCTTCCTTTCTAGAAGGATACAGAGTTTAGATGTATTGTTTCTTCTTTTCAGACTCATAGCCTGATGTGCTGAATCTCAGATTGGTATACATTGTAAAAATACAACATATGCCCGCCCGTTTATCTGAAACATTATTCCTGCTTTGTATTGCAGTGGTAACTCTGGTCTGAATAGTACTGAATTTAACTACTAATCTGAACCACTGACGTAGAGAAACGTCTTCTAGTGATACAGCCTGAACTTCAAGTCGCTCAGTTTATATGCTGAAGTTCAAAATCAAGCCTTGGTCTAATTCACACTAGTACACACTCCTCATAGATTTTTCATGTTATTGGGTCTTTGCCTAGGATATGCAGATGCTAAGATGCTGTGTGACTTTGTGAAGCATTAGGGACACCATAGAAAGCATCAGACAAATAATACTATGAGAAAATTGCATAAGCAAGAGCACGTCAGATAAGAACTTGTGAAAATGAGCAGTTACAACCATTAATAAAACTGCTCTACAAGCATCTAAAAATGCAGTATTTCTCTGGCTTAAACGGGGCAGTCAATACATATCTAAGTTACAGTCTGCAAACAGAAACACAACATGTTTTGCATTAACCTTGATTTAAATAAGGTTATTTTTGCTATTATAAATAATTCAGCATATGCTCAGATTTTGGGAATGAAGATGGCAGTTACTGAAGAAAAATACATCCTTGAGTTACCCTGGTAGGATTAAGATGCTTTCTTAAACATAATTATTGTTATTATTAACTTTGTTTTAACAGATTTTCAGGAAAGGCTTCTGCGGCATTTTTTGTTTCCCCACATGGAGAATTTTCTAAGGAAACATTTGAACCCAATCTGGGCAAGCTTCAACAGAAGCTTACAGAACCTCTCCAACATTGTAAGAAACCTGTCCCACGATGTGGAAACCAACAAGAAAAGCATAGAAAGATTCCAAGAGAGCACTGTGCCTAAAAAAGAATTCCAGGAACTGGGAACTAAGTTTGAATCTAAAGTCCAGGAAAACGTGCTGAAAGTTGATCAAATAAGAAGAGATATAGAGAATCAATTGCAAATGCAGCAGGCTAGTATTGAGCATAACCTCACCATAATCAGGGCAGATACTGACACAAGGCTGAAGAAGCATCACAAGATACAGCAGTCCCATCACTTAGCTTTGAACAACAATATAACGAATATGAAACACGAGCAGAACAATATTGAAAATAAATTTGAGTCTTTGAAAAGAAATTTAACAGAACTCCTCTCGCATCACGGTCCCAAAGATGAAACTACACAGTTAGCCATCAGGCAAATTAATGACATGCTGGCAGGGCATGCAAAACAGCTTAAAGACCTCTACATGGAGTCTGATGTGGCCTTTCAGAATATTGCAGTCCTAGAGAGATGGTTTAAGGAGTTGAAAAAGAATATCTCAAAATATAGGCCTGAAGATCTTTCAATAACTTTAATGGAGAAATCAGTTCTTATTGAAGAAAATCAAGCAGCGATGGAAAGGCAGATATCAGAGATGAATGATACTCTCTCAAATCTTCAGGAAAACTATTCGGATCTGTTGAGATATATGGAGGAATGTAACTGCCAGAAGATACCTTCTGACACCAATATACTTGAGGAAGATTCAAAGAACATCACTTATTCCCTTGAAGGCCAACAGTCAAAGGATATGAAGCAGCTAGAATCTGTTTTCAAAGATCTCTTGAGGAATGAAATCGAAGAGCTCTCCTCAGCCTTTCCCTTTATCCATCAGTCCCTTAACCTCCGTCAAGAAGAAAACAGACAGCTTCAGTTGCAAGTCGCATCTTTTTCAGAAGACATAGGCCTCTTGAAGAAGAAAGATGAAGAAATTCATAGACACATCAAGTACCTCAACAGTTCTTTTGGCTCACTTTTAGAAGACGCCATGCGGCACGAAGCTGCACTGGAGGCTTTACTGGGAGAAGAGTTTATGGAAGTCCTATTTGAGGAAGATCCCAGTACCCTAATATCATCAGTAATTCAGCTGCAGGAATTTCTGAAAGAGATCTCAAATAAACTCCAAAACCAAAATATGACTTTAGAATCTCTTGTAAAGAGATTCCATCGCTTGGAGAGAGGGCAACAGAATAATCACAGTGTTCATCTACCTTCAAAGCATCCCGAACAGGAAACTCAGACACTCTCTATACTGGATGAAGTTAATCACCTCAGCAGTGTAGAACATACGGAACCTAATTACGAGGCTTCCAAAGATGACTCTTTGCATAGCTCAGCGTATAACGACATAATGACTCTGAAGAATGACATCAAATATCTGAGTCTGGCAATCAAGAGGCACGAATCCAGAACTGACATGAGTATCTGCTGCAATCATACAATTGCAAATGTAGTAGAGCCACTTAACACTTCTGTGGAAATTATCTCAGGAGATTTAGCAACAATTAAAGAGAGGCTGGAAAAACATCTGCTGGTTTTCAAAAAGCTATTTGGAAGCGATGAAGGGTTACTTGCCTCAAATATAAGTCTGGATGTTGCAAAGATTCAGTCAATGCTCACCAGAAAAGTGAGAAGGCAAGAGAAAGGTGAAGACAAGCAAAGAGACAAAAGAAAGCCTGAGAAGCAGAGAGAAAACACACAGATAGTAAGTGGAAGAAATAGGGTGCAGACTGAACTGCTGGAAAAAGGTAGGTTCTTTTATCTTACTTGCTCACGTGCAGGTCTAGCTTCTCTCTGGGACCTGCTGCAAGTCACTCTCATTCCCTCAGAAGCATATAAATTGCAACCTGCCAGATATCCTGTTTGAGGGAGATATTTTGATATTTCTGCCTTTCCAGCTAAATAAACTGTTTGATTGAGAACCAAGCCAGTACTCTGGTACACTTTTGCTCAAAGCCAGAGAAAAAAAATAATCACACCCATTATAGCTGCTGTGTAAGTAGCCTTGAATTAATTCAACTTTAGATATTTAGAACCCCAATTTTGTTTTTAGATGCTCATGTTTATGGAATTAACTCTTAAAAAGCTGATGGGGAGCACTGGGCCTCGTGGTTTGCTTCTTCTTTCTCAATTATTCGAGCCTGTAAGGGGCATGCTCAAAGCATCAAATCCTCATCAGTCTGGACAGATACATTAAATTAACTGCAGTAACTTCTGCAAGTAGAACAGGGAGAACTGCCTGGAGTGCAATCTCTCTCTTAGGGCTAAGGTAGGGTTTTGGCTTATACTGCACTGATGGATCAGTTTGCCAAAAGCACCATGTAATTACAAGTGCCACAGTCCTACCACTGGCTTTTATGATTCAGCCCTTGCTATGGACACATAATACAGAACAAAAATCAGCCCTTTTATGCAACTGTGCTGCAAAACTGTAGTTAAGCAAATAAGCAAAGAACATATTTCAAATTGTTTTCAGGACAGCACAGAGTGCAATTTTTTCCTCTCCTGGTTGGTCTCACCCTTATGCCTTTCTAAGAATCCTGATCCAGTCTCTTTTTCTTCCCACACAACAGAATGCAGATCTGGAGAGCTTACTATAACTTTAAAGGAAAAATCCCTGAGCCTTGTGTTTTGCTGTGGTATCTGCCTAGTCTCTATAATCAGTTGTTTCATCACTACCTCAGTCTACATTTCTTTTCCCTCAGTTATTTCTGGCCTTTATTTTAAAAAGGAGAACAAAAACCTGCAGTTAAACTGCTATATTCTTTCCCAAGAATAAGATGCCTTAAGTGCCATCAAAACAGAAGTATTTTCTAAAGCATGTTTATCTTTCTACTGAGAATCCTAAAGTAAATATTACTTGAAAAAAAAAAAAAAAAAAAAAAAAAAAAAAAAGAAAATTCTTTAATAGAAAAACAAAAGCCTATTCATGTCATAGGATCACACTGAATGAATCTTTTCTTTGGTTGAGGATTTTTTATTTGTGCTTGACTACTTCTCTAAAAAAGAGCACTGCAAGAGAACTTTCCAACAGATTGAAAACACATGAAGACAGACCGCAGCCTACAAACGACTGGAAATATATGCAAACAGAGCTCCTCACAAAATTTGCAGTCTTAGAAGTTCAAACGAACATGGCATTTCTTTTTAATAATAAGAGTGGTTGTTAGAACCATTGGTGAAGCTTATTCATCTATATCAATGACCGCGAGGCTGGAACAACAGGAATGCTCCCACCTTCTGCACTCTCTCCTAGCAGCTGAGGTAGGCAGGCTTTTGGGGCTGCAGCGCAGTGCTCTCACACTTAAGAGAAAGACCCCAGTCTCAAATCAAGACTGGAAGCAACCCAACTGACCTTCTGTATAGCACGGCATTTCACAGCCTTATATATAAGCTCCCCACAAAGCAAGCTTTCTGCCAAAGTTTCTCTGTGCCTGTTCTGGGCACTTTCAGTCTCACAGTGGATGTAGTTTGAGAGTAGGCATCAGAACAGGTTCAGGTAGTTAACTAAGTGCCTCATAGGTGCACGTGTCTTTACTCCCTACTTTTGTTAACAGCTCTGGGCAAGAAGGACTAGGAAAGAAGAGTTTTCACACCCAAAAAGCATTTGATAGTTTCATTTTTTTTTTTTTCCCTTTATGTGAACTGGTCTAATTTTACGTCTTCCTGACCTTGCATTTTTGATAGTTGCATCAACAAGTACCACTGCTCTTGTCTGAAAGAGGAAAAGTGCTTTGGATCCCAGATAGTGTTTCCAAAAGACTTTATCTAGAATTATTAATTGGCTGCACAGCATCTAACAAAATGAAAGTTTCCGTCATGACTTAGGCTCCTGAGCGAATTAAAAGCAATAGCGGGGAAGAGGAATGCTCATTGTTAAAATACTGCTTTTCTCTCTTTTTCAGACTCACCAGTAGCATTCCATGTGGGATTCTCAGACAGAAAGGATAAAGAAAAAGCTCTGAAATTTAACGAAACATACCTCAATTATGGAAACAGCTATTTTCCTGAACATGGCTACTTTAAAGCACCGCACAAAGGCGTCTACCTGTTTGTCATCTCTGTGGAGTTTAGTTCAGGACCAGCACTAGGACAGCTCTCTTTCAGCCGTGGGTACAAAAGAACTCTCTCAAGTAGCCAGAGGAAGACAGCGGGTGGAAATACTGTAACTTCCTTTGCTATGGCAGAAATGGAAAAGGGAGAGAAAGTGTGCTTCGAATTGCTGCAGGGCACTGTCAAGAAACAGAGTCCACCTGGGACAACCATGGGTGGATTCCTACTATTTAAAACTTGAACAGTAACACTGTGTTTTACTGATGTTTTTTCCATAGATGCAATGGATCAATTCACTATTGCTTCATCTGTGATGTATTCAATCCTACTGCATGTGTTTAAACATAGCACTACTCTAGGTTTGTCTTCATGCTTCTTTTCTGGAAGTGTTTGGCTTTTGATTAGTTGCTAATGAGCAGCAATGGGATTTTCAAGTGATGACCTAATGGTTTGGATTCCAAACATACCAATACACATTCTCAAATCCTTCCACAGGGAGAATTGCACCTAATTAGAACAGATGCTTTGCGGGGCTTTTTCACTTACAACTCATTTCTCTTTTCTCCTTTCTCATGGGACCCCATCTGAAGCACTGCGTTCAGCTCTAAGAACCCCCACATAAGGAAGACATTGGTATTTTGTAGCATCTCCAGAAGAGAGTCACAGAGATGATCAAAGGGCTGGAGCACCTCTCATATGGAAAAGGCTAAGAGAGATGGGGTTGTTTAGACTACAGAAGAGAAGGCTCCAGGGAGATGTCATAGCCATATTCCAGTATCTACAGGAGGCCTACAGGAAATCCACAGAGGGACTCTTTATGAAGGGGTACAGGGTAAGGATAAGGGATAACAGCTTTAAACTAAAAGAAGGTAGATGTAAACAACAGGAAGAAATTATTTACTCAGAGGGTAGTGAGGGACTGGAACAGATTGCCAGGAGAATCTGTAGATGCCCCATCCCTGGCAGGTCAGGCTGGATGGAGCTTTGGGCAGGATGGAGTTGGTCTGTTGGAGGATGGATGGAGTCTGGTCTAGTAGTTGGCAACTCTGTCCACAACAGGGGGGTTGGAACTAGATGATCTTTAAGGTCCCTTCCAACTCAAACCATTCTAGGATTCTATGAAAAAAGAATCCTTCCTGTGGAAGATATCACCATCACCATCAAGGAAGAACATTTCAGACTATATATTAACAATGACTTTTTTTTTTTTTTAAGTGGTTGCTCAAAACCAAGAAGCCAAGACAGTTTTACTTTTCTGTTCTCTGTGGACCAGGCAGACCGTCTTGAAAACTTCTACAACTCACTCCCACTCAGCATTTCAGTCTATACGTAACACAAACGCTAGGGAAAAAAAATAATCAAATCCAGTAAGATGCACCCTGTGCAGCCATTTGTAAGCAAGGATCTTAGAAGTGGCTGAGCCTCCCTCCTTCTAGACCTGGTATATTTCAACAACACTGCAAAACTTAACAGCAACATAACAGTGTCAGGATGTATTGGGTATACAATCCTAATGTAGACATTAGGAGTATGTCAACAATAACAAAAAAATATTGCTGAAAATATAGTTTATTTCTAAGGACATTCCTGTCAGGAATACAGCCCAGACAGCCCAAAATTTAGTAGTTTAAAATCAAGTGAGTGAGCAGACTGAATTAACAGCAAGCAGACAGGCTCACTGGCCTACTGTCATGGTTGAATATAAAATAAATTTGTAACTAGAAAAAAGCAAAGAGCAGGATTTCTGAACAGTGGAGGTTTGAGTTAAACAAACAAAAAACCCCCACCAAACTCAGAATGGCCACATCCTCAATTTTTCCTCTGTCAAATGAAGCATCTCCAAAGGTGTTCACGTTTGAAGTTCTGCTATTCTTTGTTTTCCCTAATATGTTACCAAACTATATAAAAACAATTCCATTTGGCAAAATGAAATGCATTTTAAAATTCCCAGTGCTTTTGATGAAGGAGATGAATTCCTAAGATGTATTTTACGCCCTTTAAGAAGGCGTTTTCTGACAGAAAAAAACCTTGCTGGTAAGAATTTTTCTCCCCACCTATTTGTATTCTGAATGACACTACAAGATAATTAAAAAGCACTGGTACCAATACACACTACACTCAAGATAACAGTTTGGCAAGTATCTTTTGAGACTACAAAGTGGTTTTAGTTACTGACTTGCTGATAAGATTGTTACTTTCCTTCTGGATAGGCAACAACGCAAATAAGGACCTAAAAACTATTATGATTAAATGCCTTCTACCGATTCAGAAACAGAAAGCCACAGACAGAGATGAAGACAAAGAAACTCAGCATCTCTGGAGAGAGAAAATGCCATTTCTGACCTAATTAGCAGTTTATGTCCTCCTGCCTACTCGTAGCCAGTAGTCCCATTCACAGGAGACCAACTGGACAAGTCTCCCCATCCATCCAGAACGGAGTCAGTCCTTGCACTGCTCTGCAGTAAGCAGCATTGGGTGCCCAGGAGCTCAGTCATCTTCTGCCCCAGACTGCCAAAATATCTGAGGAAGGAAGAGAAGAAAGACGGCAAGAGGCAAAATGTCAAAAAGGAATAAAACCATCAGTTTGTGAGATTGGGTTCTATTAGTAAATTCTATCACAAGGAGGTGACCCAGACATTTTTTTTACTTTTTATTTTACCAGTGGCCCAGCTATGGGCTATTGTGCTGGCAGCATTCTGCAGTATGAGAATAAGGACCCCCTTGTTTTCAGTGCACGCTAACCCTGCAGGTACCAACCAAGTGCTGTAGTTAAATACATCGAGAGAATATATACATGTTTTCAAATACACTTGCCTGCTCTTATAGCTTTGACAGAAAACTTCAATTGGAATGACAACTACACAGCTACTTGGAAACAGGCAAGGTAGGCAGTAACTCATCGGGGGCAGAGAAAGGCCTGTATGTGTGATCTCTGATCCTAGCAGTTCTCCTAAGTGGGACTTTTAAAAGCTTGGTATTGCCATTTCTGTTGAAAAATAAAGCCAGACAAGTTCAGAGATCAACTCCAGAGTGAATATAGTGCTGACGTAAAGACAGTTCCATATTTGTGTTCTTTAAATATGTGTTTAAGTTAACCACCTGCAAACACAAAGAAGAGATAACTGTCTGGAAAACTCACTACATCCAAAGTAAAAACTTCAGGAAGGATAATGGATTCAAGCATTCTATTGGCAGAATAAGCCAGGACGTTTGCCTTCCTTCTTATGTGATGAGGTTTTTCATTTGTTTCGTTTTTGCTCTGAACACACACCTATCGAGCACTATCGCCAACATGACTCTCATATTTAAAAATACTTTCCAGCCTCTCTTAGTACTTCCCCCAGAACCCGTAACGTCCAGAAAATTCTGCCTGTAGTTCAAATCTCCAAATCAAATCCCAAAGTTATAAAAATATGAAAACAAAAAACCCATGCCCTGTATCTTTCAACATCTTTGCAAAACCATTTTGCTACCGAAGCTTGACCTGCTTTATGAGCGTACCTCATCGTGCTTTGCATTTTAAAATTAAAGTGCCTTAATTTTTTTTCCCATTACTATGATGAGCTCCTTACTTCACTCACAATTCAAGTACTCATTGTGTATCAGTGTTCCATTTTGTATACGCATTTTCTATGTTATTACCTTTCTGTAGTCAGATTAATCTGAACCCATTTCACCTGCCCACATCCAGCCTGCCCCTGAAGACCATGGTGGTCACCCCTCAAGAACCAGTTTTATAGGGGTGATCCACTCATATTAGTGGGCCTCTCAGGAATCTGATTTACACCTAGAATGAAAGATTTACTCCTTGAACATCAGTGAGACAGACCGAAATAGTGATTTGGGGAACAGCGAAGATAAAGCCAGAGAAAGGATGAATGAAATTTATGGAATTGAAATCACTGATACTTCTACTTTTATTTCAAGTTTGTGGTTCCCTTCAGAAATTACTCAGTATGCTTTTACTATTTAGTACACTTTTTGGCTCTCACACAAAATGTAACTGTGAGGGTGCCAGAGATGCTGCTGGACATGGCTTTCAGTTCCCAAGTACTGATGCGAGTACATTGGTGAAGAAGCTTAATACGAAGGTGAAAAACAATTACACATCAACTATATGATTTTGGTGTTTATTACTATTAGGCAGTGGAGCTCATTTTCAGCTATCAAAACCCCCACCATGTTTAAAAGGATTTTCATATCTTTACGACATACCGCCATCCTGTGGCCGTATCGAGGAGCAACATTAGGTCGCTCGATCCAAAAAAACACCCAAAGCACTGGTGCAAAATGTCAACTGCTCACAGTATTTTCATTACGTCCTCCTGTGATGTGAACATAAGAAATCCCACAGCCTGCATCCCAGCCACGGTTAAGTTCAATCAGTGAATACATTCTGTCAGCTACAGCCATAATCACGACAGAAAATTTACCCTTTCAAGATACTAACAGTAAGAAGAGCAAATCTTTGGGCTCTGTAAATTACTGGCATTATGTGCAAAAAAAAAAAAAAAAAAAAAAAAAATATATATTTTAAAAAGGTTTGGAACCAGATAAATGTTCTACAAATCTAACATGTGAATTTACAAAAAAGTTTTACGGTTATTTTTACAATATACTGGTTAACTGTTTTTGTGGTGCTCAGACATGAAACACTTGTAGGCACTGTAAAAAGCTATCTCTAAAGCAAAGATTCTTCCTGATCAAAACATACCTTTATGTAGACAAAATGATTCAAACTTGACCCTATTTTTTCCTCCTTGCAAACTAAAGCTGAACTGGCTGCAGTTTAGTAGCTGGCACGTTTCTGCAATGAGAAAAACATTCTGAGATTTTAGACAATTGTATACTCCAAGCCAAGTATCCCCTTGATTGTTTTTCATTTACTTGAACCACGAAACATAATAAACTTAGGCTGTATAGAAACACCTGCATAATTTTGTAACCAACAGCAGAGGAGCATATTAACTTAAATTTCATGATTTGGACCCCACTACACACAAACACAAAAGCCAACCAAAGAACTCCTCATCCATTTGTTGGTTGTTTTTTTTTTCCTTTTTCAGCTGTCTTGACCCACTGAGATAAATTTATATAGGTAACATCAGCAGGTAGTCAACTCGCACATATTCAAAGAGTTATTCAACTCTGATTTGCTTTTGGTTTCACTATAAGCAGAGTAAAAATATCAGACAAAAGAAGCTCCAGTTTTATCATTGTGCTCAACTTAAGACCAAAAAGCAGAGGACTATAAAGCATCAAGGAATTCATGACTCCTTTGAGCGATCAGTTGCCATTCATGACTTATTCAAGGGCTGCAGAGAGAAAACAAGCATTAAAGTATTACGATTTCCAAGTCATTAAATTTTAAGACAAAACCTTGTAATAACAAAACACATCACTAGTGTGTACTAAAATAAGGTTATTTACTTAAAAATGATACATTGGACATAATCTGTGTACAGAACAAGCAATTCATGGTAAACTCAATAAGGCACCTTTTAAAGCAGATGCTGTACAAAATACATTAGTGTGTTACATTTTTAAAGGATTATTCTACACTTCTGGCATATAACACACAAGAGTGTGACCGTTTTCCTTGTTCCACTCTTTCTTTCTTTTTTATTTACATCTCCTCTAAGTTAGCTACAACGTTATTTACTCATCTTGTATACAATATAATACATTTTATTTTGGGCATGGCATGTCAGAGCACAGATGTCAGTACACGGCGTGGGTGTTTGCAACTGCAACCAAAGGTAAAATATGCAACAACTGGATTACATTGGATTTGTTCTCAAGTTAGAAGTAACGTGTGCTCCACTTCTGCTACACCAAACAAAGCTAACACACCAGGGCTCCATCAAGCACTGCATCATACAACATTGCCAGCTGTTTTCAGACATCACTCCCTGTTCAGAACAAAGATTGTGGGCACTAGACAAAAACCTATTGATTTCAGAGGCACTGGCAAAAAGAAAGATGAAGTTGTGTATCATCCCAATAGTTGATGGAAGATATGCTTAACTTCCCTTTTAAAAGGCCTTCTAAAGCCAAAGACGACTTTTTAACTACGTTTGCTTCTCCAACATTTCAGGTTGTTGAAATACAATCTACGGGAATAGGGTAGACAAAATGTATGCAAAAGATTCATTTTAAAAACACATTCAAATGGTCATTCAGATCAAGGTCTAAAAATTTCATTTGAGACTACTACGGAGGTAACAAAATACTCATTTTACATCTCATTCGATACTTCAACATACACTCACCAAGAAAATAATCAGGAAAAAGTGATGCATTTTGGGAAAAGTGCCCTTTTCCTGAGCAAAACTCAGGAAAAACTACATTTTGAGCAGAACTCAGAATACAAGCCTACATTTTACAATAGGAGCATCATATTTCCCATGGAATTTGCAAGTAATTTTAACAGTAGTAATTCTATAAGTTACTCAAATTATTTTTCAAATTACTGAAATCACAAGAAATAGGATAAATTAAAAATAAAAAAGTTTAAGAAATTCAAAAGGCACAGTTTTCTTGCTCCCAATACACACTCATGCATTCCACATTTCTGATTTTTATTGATGTTTATGATTATGTATATATATAAATCACATTTGCCAGGTTTGGGGAACTTGTTTTAGATGACAAATCTTTATAAATTTGAACCAAAAAAGATAATCCCATGTGAACAGACAAACCCAATTACCCATTCTATCCTTAAAGGCTTCTGAATTCTACAGTACTGCATGAAGCAAAAATTTAGCTTAAGAGTATGTTTCATTATGTAATAACTTATGGGCTGGCTTGAGCTGAGATCTTTCTGAAAGCTAGCTAAAATATCAGTATAGACATACTTGAGCTCCAAACAGTCATTTACTTCACATGGAAGGTAGATACATGCTGAAGTGGTGCTTTATGCAACCAGGTCCTTTAGGAACTGGCTTTTTTAGAATATCAGAGGGTCAAGGATTACTACAGATCCAGCAGCTCCTCTTGATGACTAGGGAAATACATATGCATCACACATTTCACTGTGAACCTCGTAAAAGAAGTGCTGAAAAATACAGGTTAATCTTCAGGACCAGGGATCTTTGTCTCCCAAATATTGAAGATCTTTGCAGCAGTCCGTTCTTGTCTTTGTCTAGTGAATGTATAAATCAATTCAGGTCTTAAGATATCTTAAGATGTCTACCAAAGATCATCATCTTATTACTTTGTTAATGCCTATACGATAGAGAAGAAAACAGGTGGATAATTAGAAACGACAGAAATTCACTTTCTTGTTTTGCTTATACTGCCATCGATGGCTTCTTGAAGCTTGAGAGAAATTGATTTTTACAAAGCTTACAGCTTACAATGCTGTAACTGCTTCTGAAAGTAGTAACAGAAGTATTCTAAAATGGAATGGGTTGATTTAACTAAATCTCCATGGTCCGAAAGTTTAAGCTAGCAGGATACCTAGATAAACATTTCTCCTTATTGATAAAAATCCTAGAGGCAAAGCCAAAAAAGAAAAAAAGCTTTTCTTTTTTTCTTTTTCAGCTCATACCAAATGTTTTTCCGCTACCTGTGCAAAAATGATGTGCAAAGACATGATTAATAATTTCAAACGCATCATATATTTCTTGGCAGTGGACGGAGAAACCTTCTTTTAAAAAACCCTTTTCCATGAGCACTGTGGCACAATATTGTATCTTTTGCCATTTTCAAATAAATTAAAATTATAGCTGACACATCTATGAACTTTTCAGCCAGAGTACATATTAATACTTAAAGGCATTACTGAACAAAAGTAATGACTTTATTGTTAAAAAAAGAAATGTCCCTCAAAATAGCTAGTTATCTATAAAATATGTAGCACTATTAAATAAAGTCTGTACATCACAATAGAAAATAAAAATACTGCTATCTTTTTGCCTGACCATTTACATTATGCAAACTACAGAATTAAAATGAAAAGATAACATGTTAGGAGGTTGTGGTTGTTCACAAATCACATTAGTTCTGCATTACACTTTTTACCAGTTGTATTTAAGGGAAATTTAAACACATATCAAAACAATCTCCATGTGCATACCTTCAGACAACAGGTAATCTGGCATAAATCAATCTGAAGTTTTAACATTTTCTTCAATTTTAATATTGTTCCTTTTTTTTCTTCAAATCTCAACTATGGCATAAATGTGTGTGTGCGTGAATGTATCTAATTATACACATGTACATAGGACTAATTGTTTTTTTTAATAAAGCACAAAACACACTGTATAAATAACTTCCCTTTTTAAAGTTATCTAGAACAAGATTTACAGTACAAAGTTATAGGCACTTAAATTATCAAATAGGTTCAATGGTTGCAAATACTGTGTTTTCATTCTTCCTACGATTCATGGACTTGAAGCTTCAACTTTATGGTACTGCTTCCTGACTTACAAGTGTCAAAGGAGTTATGATTAAATAATTCTGCCTTACTGCAACCTCATAGAGGGGTTCTGGTTTTTAACCAACTCATCTGGATGGGAGGAGAAAAGGAGGGAACTAGAGTTATTGTGCATGCCAACCAGTTGGCACAATAGGACCAAATACTGCAATCTGAGTTATCAATTTTATCTTCACAAAGTGTCTTTCTATGTCACTCCTCCCAAACGTAGCTGACTAGAACTTGAAGAACCCAATGATTTACCTTTTTTCAATTCTGCAATTTTGCAACTGTCCACTAAGTGGCCCACAGACATAACCTCCTGCATTTACACCAGAGCAACACAGCTCAAAATCTTCTGCATGCTGTGAATCTTATCTTCAACAGTTTACATATTCTGTTCTCCAGGTCCTAACCTTCATTGTATTCCCTAATCTCCTACTCTTGTGTCTTTAAATTAGACCGGTTCTCAAGTCTGCCAAAACTTATTTTCTGTCTAGTTTTGTCAAACAGTGAGAAAGCATGCTTCGACAGCTGATTAATTCCCTCCTATATGGAAAGAAGTTAGAAGGACAGGCACCTACCAGTGGGTTCCAATAAGGAAGGAAGGTAAAACACAACAAAGGTCTTTTTGTTAAGATGTGAAGTACCCTACAGTAAAAACACTAGTTGCACGTGGCACTGTGAAAAATGTACCAAATTTCATCAAATTATGGAGCCCACTCCACTGTAAGTGAGATGACTAAGGCAGTCTGTGCCTCTAAGAACATTGTTTTAAGCACTATACAGACCAGGCAGGCAGTCCTTAATTTATAAATGGTTCACATTTTAGCAGTTCTCCTTGTGATCAAAACAAGAACAGAAATAAAACTGCGACTTTTCAAGGATAACTTAATGGCAAGGATTCAATTCTGTAGCAGATCTCCGATTGTGAAGTCACAAAATAGAGCCCTGACATTAAAACTTTGTTCATTTAAATTTCAAATGGCAGCAAAATAATTCTGGCACACACAAAGGCATAAGGAACTGTTAAACTGAGTAACATCACGAACAGATTCATAACCTACAGGCTGTTTCACAAAAACTTGGTATGGATTGGCTAAGTTTTATCAGGTAGAAGGCAAATAAAAAGCTTATATTCTCCATCTCTGTTGAATCCATATAGCTTGTTAGGCTTTCACAGAAAGCACTGTAATCGAAACATTCAATTCAGTACCCAGAGTTTTACTGGAGACTCACAAAGTATGACTGAAGTCTCAATGCAGCTAATACCAAAACAAAATGCATATTTTATCAAGGCTGTCCATATACATAGCACGTAGTGTAGAGAGTCTCTCAGTATCACAGTCAATGAAGTACTGAAAGATTTCATTAGCAGCCTGTAGAAGTGTGGTGAGAAAATACACCGAATCTCAGCTATTTCCTCTTTCCACATAGGTCTCACCCATGTTTGAGTGAAAAGTTTTAGGAGTCCAGCTTTGCTGTCCAATGTCAGTTTACTTTGTCAAATCTTTACATCTTGTGATTCCACCATCTTGGCAAGCGTCTTCTTGATCCTCAAGGCAGTGAGTCTTGAAGCAGGATTGTGAGCCCAGCATTCAGACATTAATTTCAATATTGCTCTTAAACACTGTTAAATAAGAAACAAAGGAAAAGTATTATAACAACTGCATCTGTCACGCTCAAAGTAGAAAACTCTTAAGCCCCAACCAATAACTTACACACTTTCAGCAAAACTGCTGATGGAGATCTTTCTCCTAAGCTCCACTGCCTAGTTCTACAATTGTTGAAACTAACTGAAGTATTTCTTTAGTTTCGCAGATTTTTTGCCACTGTTTATTGCTATAACTCAAGAATGTCAGTACATAAATGTTAGTAATAAGCAGAAAAAAAAATCCACGCATACAACAGAGAAACTGTGGATAGCCTTCTCACAGAAAATGAGTTAAGTCACAGAAGCTCTTCCTGCCATCAAAAGAAGAGGAGTGGGAATTCCTAAAAGAAATCTAAGACTTGGGGAAAAAAGGGCATGGCATATGTAGCCTTGTGTATGAAACAGTGAAGCCTTATTTACTGCATTCCAGCTGTGACCCTTTAAAAACATATTTTTGTTTACTATTTCAGTTACATGACAACATAAACATAATACCTTCTGAAATCAGAAACAAGAACTAAATATACCTATCACAGTAAATACTTCACAAGTAAAGATCAAACTAAATATACCTATCACAATAAATACTTCACAAGTAAAGATCCTATTAATAACCTTCCAGGGTAAAAAACAAACAAACAAAAAAAAAGCTGAACTCTAAATATACTGCCCAAAATAAGGGCAACTAAATTGCTTCCTATTCCATGAAATACTTAATATCACAGACCAGTAGGCAATACATATTAAAACTAGTAAAACCAGTAAGGAAAAAAACCCAAATGACTGGTTTTAGCTTCACTAAAACTCCATTAGCTAAACATAAGATATCATTTGGGGCAGTACTTGTATGTTTGGATGTTATTTCAGGGTGTCTTATTCCCAGATTAGTGAAAAGTTAACATCAAAATATGGAATTTTGAGTTTATTTCAAACAGATCTTTACCCTATCATTGCTGCGCAGTTCAAAGTATCAGCATGTCTGATGGCAGTCTCTGTTTACAATGCCTTAATATTTCAAAACTAAAATACCCTTCTTTACTAATGAACAAATGGAATTACTTCTTCCTTTCAGCATACTCACTTCATCACTATTCCATCTATTAGATACTACTGGGCGCAGACGTTTGACACACACCACTTCTCTCATGTCCTCAAAGGATGGATCATTTGGCACCATGTCATAGTATGGCAACTGATACTCTTCAACAATACCTGGAGATGGTTGTAAAAGATCAAACATCATTTAAGAAAAAACAATAGCAAGAAAAAAATCCACATCTCTACTCCCTGATTTCCTTAACCAGGAGCAGAACCAACCAGCTTTATGTCAAATCAAACCCACCACACTATTATACAGCAATAAAAAGCCCAAAACTTCATAACAGCAATCTTTTACAAGTAAAACTCCAGTAGTTATGAATATTAAGTTTAAAAGTTACGCTACTTCCTTTCAGTCCCTTTGATTTTAATACCTACTGTAGAATTCGGCATCCTCTATTTCTACCTATGCTTCAAAGAAACACAGAGAAAGCAAAAGTTGGAAGAACAGAAAAGAAGCCAGAATGTCACAAAATGTCAACAGTGAAGAGTAAAGAACGGAGGAGTCACAAGAGTATCTAAATATTAATAAATATATCTAAATATCTAACTACCTCAGCGATTACATTTTAAAAGTTGCATCAACAGTACATCTGCATTCCACTACCTCTCCAAGACCCAACGCTTTGCTTTTTGAGCAAGGAGGAAAAAAAACAAACCTTAAGCTTCTTAATTTTAACAATCAAAAAGGTTTAGGGTCAGCGGTTTTCAGCCTATATGCTGGACAGATAGATAGTACTGCTTTAAAAGAAGGCAAGTCTGTTGACAATAGGCTTGTTCGATTGTTTCCTTTTATTATTTTCAAGAAAAGTATGTAATGTTAAAGGAGAAAAAAGGTCCTGGTAGATCTTATACAGAATATATAGAAGTTTACCTCCTGTGACACAGCGTCGAGCCATTTCCCAAATTATCAGCCCAAAACTGTATATGTCAGCCATGATGTATGGCTGAAAATGGTTTTTATTCAGGCTTTCATCTAGGACCTCTGGAGCCATGTAACGTTTTGTTCCCACTCTAGTATTCAAGGGAACATCAACTTCATTTGTGTCACTGTAGGAAAACATTAACAAGTCAGTGAACTGCTGACTGTTACAAAACATGGTATGAAACTGCATGGGTAAGGATGCAATCACTACACTGCAAAGCTCCCATTTACAAATTACTTTCTTTCATCTATTTCCTTCTCAATTTTACACTTAGAATATATTGTACCATTAAAAAACATAACATGGCAAAACGATCCTGTATGGAAGTTAGTCACTAACTGCACTGATAAGAAACAAAATTAAAAACCACTATGAAGATGCATATACTTGGCAGTAACTCAAATGAAAACTACTCGTAAAGGCTAATATGCTTTCTTGCATGCTCTAGTGTAGTACTTATCTCTGGCTTCCCCGAGCTTGTAAAATTAAAGGGAAAAGTATTTTCAATGTTACTACTACAGTATTAATTTCACCATTCAGTTTCAATTCCTTTCACACTGTTCATATTTTCTATGAGGTAATTCATAACAAAGCTAGAGCAGTTAGCATGAAAGGCCAGTTCTGAGTAACGAATTAATTTTCTTCCTTTCCTCTACAAAATTATTGCAACTCTCCACAAATAAGGGTTGTTGTGTTTTCTTTTTTTACTTTGTTCACTTCTTAACCTGTTTTCACCGTGATGCTTACCAGCATTCCAAGGATTAATCACATTTTAATCTCAAAACAAACCAACAAAAAGAATCCCTGAAAAAATGCAACCAAGCAACTCTGTCTCTCTTCCTAAACTGGATATCTGCTGTGTTGAAAGAACCCAATTTTTTTTCTATTACAGAAGATTTGCTTATCTACCTGTTAAACTTGACTGCGAGACCCAAGTCAGCAATACAGCACGTCCCATTCTTCTTTATCAAAATGTTTTTACTTTTCAGGTCCCTGTGTGCAATAGCAGGCTTGCCTTGCGTCCCATAGATTTCTGTATGTAGATGGCACAGACCACATGCAGCAGAGTATGCCAGTTTGAGGAGAGCCCTGTTGTCTAGTGTAGTGCACTTCAGAAAATCATATAGTGATCCATTTTCATGATAATCTGTAATCAAGTAAAGCTGCGTCCAGGATCCAGTGCCTTTAATATCTGCAGCTATAAAACCTATTAAATGCATAAAACAAAGTTACAAATTATTTGCATGTTCTTTATGCAACACAATAAGAATTCTTACAGCTTTCTTTTCTTAGACTGCATCAGAATATCTTTTCCCCCTTTGAACACTGGTAACACAACAGCTCAGATTTCTCCTGTATGAGGTTCCCATTCCAGACTTCCAGCACAAAGATGGCAGACATTTCCAACCAAACGCATAAAGAATTACTATTCTTATAGTATTCTATTAGTATACATTAAGAGGCAGCCACCAGATAATTTCAGACAAGAAGAGACATGTTCCTCAACCCATTCAGTAAGAGCTCCTCCTCCTTCACCCTAACATAAGCTCAAACACCACACTGTTTCCTTACCAAGGATGTTTTCATGACGCATTAAAACAGTCTGGTAAATCTCTGTTTCTCGAAACCAACTGGCTTCTTCTGTGGTGAAAAACACTTTGACTGCAACTTTTTCACCCCTCCATTTGCCCATCCATACTTCACCATATCGCCCCTTTCCAACTTGCCTCACCATCTGGATTTGTTTGGCAATAGTGCGCTGAACCTGAAGAAAATGAAAGAAAAAGAAGGGGGGAGGGAGAAGAGTAAATTCCAGCAATGAACCAAAGGTACCTAGGGCAAGAGGCTTGTCAAACCTAGGTTACTTTGGATTTTCATCTCACTGGAAAATTAGTTCCATATTATTTTCCTCAACTGTCATTTCAAACTTCTAGTTGTTTTCTCCAGGGAAGAAATCAGAACAATGTCTTACTTAAATAAGATGTGTTCAATTTGATTCTAGATTATGATTCATACACTTTTCACTTACCAATTCTCAATACAAGTATGAACTATGATGTTGAAAAAAAATAATGCAAACAACTATTAACCAATAAAAAGCAAATCAATTTATCAGATAGTAGTCACTGAGAAAAAAAGTGAGTTCATTCAGTAGCATACTCGTGTTATCCACAAAATGCATTTCCATCTTCTCCTATTTTGCTGATAGCAACAGATTTCCTAACAAATAACCTGCTTTTACACTTCAAGTATGAGCTTGATACTTGATACTTCAGTTTTTCTTTCATCTTTCACAGTAATTGCAAATTAAAAATAATTAATGGATAAGCTAGGCATTAAGCACAAAGCCAAATTTCATAGTAAATAGACACAAGTTCACTGTTGGAAATCTTGGGTTTATAGTTTACCAGCAATGGTAGTCCTGAGCCACTGCCAGAACTCTGCGACTGGTCAATGAGGTCTTTTAATGACTCCCCAGCTGGAATAAATGCTTCATCTTGCTCCAGGTCACGATTATAACAGTGTCTCTTTGCCATTGACTTACAGTAATGCCTGCAAATTTTAAGAGAAGAAAAGTTGAGCTTCAAAACACTTCTTCAGACTATGTAGTAAGCTAGGAAAAAGCTATACAAGTAGTACAAGTTTTCTTAAGCAAAGCAGATTTCACTGTACAGTTTTATCCAGAAATGCAACTTACAGAGGTTTGTTATCTTTTTTTCTTCTTTTAACACAAAAGTTGTATTATGTACAGAGGCACACCAATTTATTTTGTGTCAGGTGAAAAATCAGCATTTTAAAAATTCAGCTTGCAGCCAACATTACCAGTATAAACCACCACTGCTTTTGGTTTAGAGGAAAAGACTGAAATATGAACCATGGTAGATGGGGCTGACACATACATTGCTGCTGAACCTGTTAGAATGATGCTAACCTCCATCTAAGAGCTGGAGCAGGCAGAAGCAGGAATTAAGCTGCACTTGTGTGAGCTACCATAGCTCAGGCAGTAAATTAATTAAAAATAGCAGAAAGTCAAAAAACATATCCTTGTTGCTTAAGGCTTGCAGAAATGTTATGCAAAGGTAAGTCTCAGATCAAATTTAATCAACAAAATGATCAAAGATTTAAATATATGATTGACATAATCCTCTGAACTGCATGCTATAATAAAGCTACACATGGCTTAAAAAACTGTAAACAATCACTTGGTACCTAGAATAAAAGATCAAAATAACCTAAATTCCATGTTCTGAACATTTCATTTTTACATAACAATGCAAACTACTCTATTTACACTCATTTGAGAAATGAAAAATGTTACCAACAAATGAAGTGCTTTCCTTACTTGTAACAAAAGCAGCTAAATAAGATGATCATGACAATTATGCAGACTGCCATAGAAATTAAGACTGCCATCCAACGAATGCTGCCGTCAAAAAGTCCATCTATTAAAAAAGCAAAAATAATTTCCAAAGCAGTTCATTAATAAAATACGTGGAGCACACATAGCTTAGTTAGATTTTATCTTTTCATCTACTGAATACTTTAAAACTGCACAGTAATGACATAAACAGTGTCCCATAAAACGCCACAGCTCTAGAGATCTTGCAGACTATACAGCAAAAGTTCTTTTAGGACTTTCAAAGCACTGCATTTCATTTTCTATATTAATGCTTTAAATATCCTGTGTATGTACGTACATAAGAATGTGTAAGTGATGGAAACAAAATACAACTTCATTTCATAGCAATAAAACAGACCTATAGGATAATTACCTAGAATTTCCTGATGTCATCTCGTCATTTATAATACTGCTGATAAATTAAGCAGGTAATAAAGTTTCAGTACTGACAGACGGCAAAACACAATACTACTAATAAAAAAAAATATTTAGTGAGTATCTTTTGCATATTGTGGCATCAGAATCAACTCACACATTGTAAAAATGTATCCACGGTAACATTGTTGGATTTCTTTTTTTTTTTTTTTTTACATCTTTGTAAGGGTTTCAGTCTATCATTATAGAATCTAGACATGAGAACAAACTGTATTTCTTCAAATGAAGCTACTGACTGAAATCTAATCATTGAAAACACTTGTGGAATTTAATGAATAAGAAGTATAATGCCTTGGGTGTCATAGGTTCTCAACAGAAGTCAATTTTGTAGTAGGACTGCTTTACTTATAAAATAAGCAGATTAATACACCCAGGGTAACCGTTACATAAATTCTGAACTGACAACTCATTAGTTGCTAGCAAATTATTACAAAGAGCCTACTTGAGAATTTCCCATTGCTACTGAACATTTCAGGAATCTATATTGCTACCCTAATGGAAACACTTACTAGAGATGACAACACATAATAGGAATTCATTTAAATAGAAAAACAGTTAAGCAGAATCTAGAATTCTATGAGAGAATAAAGAATTTATACAATTTTTAAGGTGTTCAGTATTCTTTGAAACTCATGTGGAGGTAAAAGTAGCTGGGTGACAGAACAAGAAGGAAGTGATGAAACTGTAAGAGTATGAAATTCATTTATCCATTAACATGAGGTTAATTTATTAAAAAAAAAATAAAAATGAACCACACACAGAGCAATTGCAGTCCATATGCTGAGTATTTTAGATGTAAAAAAACAGATCATCAAAGCTATGAGGAAATGCCATATTACTACCATTAATCACCATCAGGTTAGATAAACAAAAAGGCCCCAACAAGGATCTTTTTGCTTATGCAAAAAGGCCCCAATAATAGGATGAGCGCCAGTGGGTGCAGGCTGGAACATAGGAGTTTACACATAAATATGAAAAAAAAAACTTCACAGTAACAGAGCACTGGAACAGGCTGCCCAGAGAGGTTGTGGGGTCTCCTTCTCTGGAGACACTGAAAACCCGCCTGGACATGCTCCTATGTGAACTAATCTAGGTGTTCCTGCTCCAGCAGGGTGATGGGACTAGATGATCTTTCATGATCCCTTCCAATTCCTGATACTCTGTGATTCTGTGAGACAGGCAAACAGTTTGAATGATAGATTACTCCAAACTTGAAAAAAACTATTCATGAGCCTGCAACGTGCCCTTGCCACAAAGAAGGCTACCTGTATCCTCATCTGCTTTAGGCAGAGCATTGCCAATAAGCCAGGAGGCAACCACTGTCCTCTGTTCAGCACTGGTCACATTTTTGAGTAGAGTTTTGGGCTCCATGTCCACAAGAGAGACATCACAGAGACAACAGAGAGATTCCAGCAAAGGGCTACAAAATACTGAAGGGACTGGTGCACCTCTCCTGTGAATAAAGGCTGGGGGAATTGGGACTGTTCAGTCTAAAGAAGAGAAGGCTCAGTGGAATCTTAATGTAAATAAATAGATCAGAAGATCACATGCAGAGCAAGATGTAAGCAAACAGGCTAGGAGTAAAAATATCATGACTGTGGAGAACCAAACTTAGCTTTGAAATGTCAGAAAACTAGAAATAAAGTATGAAGAGTAATAAAGAGTTTCAAATCAAAATGACTTAAGGAAAAAAAACAACACACTACTGCAATATTGTTATTACATTTTCTCCTTGTTTTTACCTGTTGATCAAGAAGCAGAGAACACACACAACACCAGCAGCAATGTGAACACTTAAGAGCTGTTTACCTGTACTATCAAGTGGTGGTAATGTTGGCTGTAAATCCTGATTGCAGAAGTCAGTCCGACAGCACTCAATTGTCCGACGTAATTGTGCTTTTGGTGAATCCTGTTGAAGGAAAATTGCAAAAACATTCAGATTCTGAAGTGACCAGCTAGGACAAGCACTGGAAATTCTACTGATACAACTCAGCAGAAACAAAAGTTTAGGTCATCTTAATTTAAAAGCACAAACAAACAAATAAATAACAATAGAAAACAGTTCAACTCCACCATTTATTGCACACTTAATCTTTTTCCCATTACAGCACAAAGGTAAATTCATGCAATTTAGCTGGCTATTTCATATACTGTCGAATTTTTAAGGTTTTTAAGGCCAACAGCAGTTAATATATATTAAATAAATATTACTCATATGACAGAAAAGCCAACTGCTTTAGAAATTTCAATTGCATTCATCATAGCAATACTATTTGCTTCAAAAACATTTTCAAAACAATATATAAAAGATGGAATAGCACATAACCTAACCTGAAGGTAAGACACTAATACAAACACAAGAACAATTTCAGCAGGTCATCGTGATACCTCAGGTCTGATTTGTAGTAATGTTAAACATTCACCTCTGTAACTGGAGTCAAGATCTTCTAAACAAACCCCTGCTCTATTAGCTGCATTTTCAGTTCCTATTTCTATAACAGATAAGGAGTTCTATAGTCATCGCTCCATTTAAACACAGCAGTTCAAATTGAAAGCAAGTTATATGCAACTAATTATAAATAATTATAAATTATAACTATAAATTTTCTCTCTGAAAAGAAAAAAGTTACATATCTAACAGAAAAACATAGACATCTGCTAAATTGTGTGCACATTCATCTAACTTTAAGGGAACTCTTGTAACCTGTGGACATAGATGCTTAAGGTTAGTATTCTTCTGTCAAATGAACTGAAGAAAACAAGAAGTTACAAATTCAGACAAGAAATTCCTAACTATAACATGTTCCCTGGATCAATTAGTTTTACTATAAAACTGCTTCTTCAACTAAAGAAACAGCAGACAGAAGTAAAAGGCTGTTGTCCTCTGTTCATTTTGTCACTGATTTGGAACTACTTGCAGAGAGCCCTAAAAAGCCTGGATTTTACTCCAATCTTTGCTCAAAAACCATAAAGAATCCCATTCTCCTCAGTGGAACAGTAACATGTAAAATGACTGCAGCCAAATTACAGAGATTTAAATTACTTATGCAGTTTCCCTAAATAAACTCCATGAATATTTCCAATTTTAACAGTGTCTCCTTTTTACCTTGCACTGGAAGTCTGAACCTTCATACTTCATGCAGCCAGAAGCAAGCGTTGGTTCCCCATGTTCATCTTCTTCAATGATAGCAAAGCAGTGCCCATTAGTTCTGGAATAAACAGATGAGACGTGTTTTACCAACCTGTTTGCTGTCTGATATGCAGCATTAGATGACTACGAACTAATTAAGCATTGCAGTTTCTAAAACAAAAATAACTATCAGTAGTAGTGGTTACCACACAGTTTGAGATCACCATTCCTTCTCCCCTCTCCCAGTATTTTCTAATAAAATTCTGTAGGAAAATTTCCTCTCAAATTTTTGCCTTTACAATTTCCCCCAACTATTTTTTTTAAACCAATCACACAGACAGTTGTTCAGAAACAACTGAGGAGTGTGGATGTGCAGAGATGAGACCAAGCAGGCTCACTGGTTTACAAATATATAGGTTAAAAAAAAACCCAAACAACTAAACCCCCAAATTCCCCTGTCTGGTGTCTGAAGCTCCTTCAATGAAAGAAACTTTTAAAGAGTAAACAACATACAAAAAGTATCCAAAATGAAATTCTGAGCAGAACGCTCACAACCAGTTTCTGAATTGCACTGTTTAAATTAAGGTAAAGAAATGAACAGCGCTATTTCAGAATAATTGCTTTATTGCCATTAGTCACTTCAGATGGAAAAAAAAGTAATGAAGGCCTATTCTGATTTTATACAGTAGAGGGCGATAAAAAGCAAAATAAAAGCAGGAAGGAAATTCAGAGATAAAAATCTGAGCAATCTATGAACTTGCTAGCTGCAGAACTATGTTTGTAAAATACTACGTGAATTTAAAATATTATGTGAATGTTTCAAAACGCATTATCAAGCTTGGATCCATAGAAGCTATGTTACTTGCCAGGCGACAGCATTAGAAGCTTTTAATACTGTAAATAGTCGAATTACATTAGAAAGCATAATATTTTCTATTATCTATCTTTAGATCAGTTCTTAAGGAAGAGTTTCCATATTTCGTTAAACATGGAAAGGTGAATGAAAAAACAGAAGACAAGGAGTAAGGAACATTTAAAGAAATAAAAGTAAAATCATCTTAAGGGGGCATACAGTCGATGATCCTTGTAAGATACCTGTGCCTATCCAAGTTAAAGCTACACAGCTGCTCAAAGACTTTTTTTTAAAGCCTGTTTTTCCCTCACTCATCTCTATGCCTTAAAATATAACATGAAAAATACTCAGTAAATTGACATGTAACACAAACTGTTCTTTTTTTTTTTCCTTTTTTTTTTTTTTTTTCTGAAGAAATATTTGACCGTAACAGGCATATAGACAAAACAGAAGGTTTAGATTTTCATTATCTAATGTTCACCCAATTCTACAATGCTCCAGGTCACTTAAAAACTCAGTTTTTCCAAGCAGTTGTTGGGGCAAAATGACTAGTTGCAAATGGTTCTAGTGAAAGCAGCACTGTTTATATACAGACGACTGTGGGTTTTAACTCACAGCTTTTCACAGTACCACTGAATTACAAACAAATCACCTGACAGAGCCTGATTGAGCACACTAGAGATACTTCATGCTCTCATGAGCAAAAAGCCTTCTCAAAGAGCTCGTTTTGTCCTGTGTAAAATACTTACATGCATGTGTTATTAATAGCATCATCTGGACAATGTCCTGAGCAGTAGCACTTAAGAAATGGTAAGGTGTCTTCTGGAGCAAGCGTTACCCCATTTCCTTGTTTCTTTTGGTCAGGATTTGTCTTCATTCCTGTGCCATGAAGCATGCTGTCTAGATTTTGTCCTGGACATTTAAACAACAAAAATAAAAGAATATGGATTTTCTGCAACTCTGAGAAGTGGTTAGAAATTTCAGAGAAAAATTCACTACAACAGAAAGCTGCATTATACAAGATTAGAACTACCCTGAGAATGACACAACTTGGCGTTAAACATTCTATTCTAGAAATACCTAGCTCATATTTTGTTTCTTAGTAGCAAATCTCCCAGCCACAATCAATATAAACAGGATATTTCTCCTTTTTGAGGTGGGGCAGAAAAGTAGTGATGCAAGGCTGGTAAGGATTTTCTGAAGAAAGCCATTCTCATTCCTGTGCTCAGAAAGCCAGGAGGCTGGCTGCTGGGTAACCACAACAGCATAATTTTATGCATGACCAAACACACTTAATATGCAATTTTGTAATTCTCTGAACTGAAGTCATTTTTTATGGATTCACGGTCTCATAGAAGAGCATTAATAACTCCAGAATCTCTTGGGTTTTTTTGATCTCTGCATGTATTAGTACTTCAAAACAGAGCTAAGGTAAATCTTGTTTGCAAATTAGATTTCCATAAATGACATGAACATTCTCACAAATGAGCTTTCAGAGAACAAAAATAGGGCTAAATAATGTTCAGCATTAGTAGACTTGAGCATCATTTACTCTACTTTATATTATTAAAGTGCTTTTCTGAATGTAGGAATTCATAAGAAAAACATCTTATGAGAAATTCATAAGAAAAACGTCTTATGAGACATCCAGAAAAAAAAAACACCTGGAACTGCCTCATTTGGAATATGCTTTGTGACCACTCTGAGAGATGATCTTCATCTGTTTCCTTCTGCTCTACTGCATGTAACATCACCATGAAAAAAACTTTTTCCAACAGTTGCCCAACACTGTTCTTGGTATCTTAAGTCCTCAAAGCGTGAGTCAAACAAAATCAGGAGAATTGTGAACAGACTCACCTGCACTGACCAAATTTACAGCCAATCTCTGTGAGATGCTTACTGCGCAATAGAAAAGAGCAGCCAGTTCAGACTGATGGAAGCTTTTAAAAAATCAGTTACAATTCAGCAAGAGCATCAGTACCTCTCAAAAAGGTCTGTCACATTGAACACTTTCAATGTATGGGGGAATAAAACATTTTGGAGGAAGCTCATAGTTTCATAACAGATTCTTGAGGCTTCCTGTTGAACTCCTAGACCACTAACTGTAATGAAGACATTACTCTAAAGTTGCACCATGGCTGACAGATGTGCAGAGAAGACTGATAAAACTTGTGCAGCTATCACTTTCTGCACGACTCTGTTCTAACATCCACTGTCAATCAGCGAAATGTGTGAATAAATATTTGTGAAATTTGACTTTAAACAAACAAAAAAACCCACAGACTTACAGATTTCCTTTTCTAAATATAGTAGGGAGTGCAGCCCCAATTCAACTATTTCACTGTAAGTGAATCTTTTTCACATACAATTAAGAGCACATCCCTATTTTATCTAAAAACTCAGATCACTTAGCCATGTTTTATTTGGAACAGTTTTCAACAGTACTTCAGTAACATCCAATGCACATCACGTTCACCTGTGCAACAGGTATTTCAGATTTAATCAAAAGGAATTCTGCACTTCTCAAGTGCCCACTCATCCACATCTGTCCTTTCTCTCTTTCTGCAGTTTTCACCCCAGCAAAAACTGTAAGTTCATTTAAATACCGTGCTGCAGATGTTTTTTTTCTGAGAAATCCTGACCTGCTCAGAGGTCAAATGGTAATTCTACTTACCATTTACTTGAAGGAAAAGCCACTGCATAAATACAAATACTATTTTTCCTTCTTATTTTGTTCAACTACCAAGATATATTTCCTTAATTTAGGAACTAAATAGTTAATATTGTAAAACCCCATATATCTTCAGGGAAATTCCACATGTTCGAAGTCTGAGTACTTTACGACCTACATCTCACAGACACTCATCCATCTTCCTACTCTGCACATGAAATGCATTTTTTCAATTTGTTAGAAGATACCAAGCCCCATAATGTAGGGCTACTCCCAGCTCTTATGAGAATGAACACAATATGAAACTGCAATCTGTAATAGGTTCAGGCTAACATAATCCATATAATTCCCCAGAAGTTTTTGACAGAAATATTTATAAATTACCAAAGGACAGTTTTCATTTTCCCTGCCAGCGTGAAGGTGCCATCTAAATTTTAAGCCCTATCGGGCATTTTTCAAGCAGTATTATTTTTCCTAAACTAATGCTGCAGGAAGACTAGTGTATACCAATCTTTCATAGTTGAAAAATAAAATACATTTTTCCTCTTAATTCTTTAGAGATGATTTATATAGCAAGATTTGTCAAGAGTGGGAAACGCCATTCCCATTTACAAGAAAGGGAGGAAGGAGGACTCAGGGAACTACAGGCTGGTGAGCTTTACTTCTAGAAAGATCATGGAGCAGATCCTCCTGAAAGACATGTCAAGGCACAGAAAGGATGAGCAGGTGATCCAATACAGCCAGCATGGCTTCACCAAGGGAAGGCTGTTCCTGACCAATCTAGTGGCTTTCTATGATGGAGTGATGGCAACAGAAGGCAACTGATGTCATTTACCTGGATTTCTGCATGGCCTTTGACATGGTCACCCCACAACATCCTTATCTCTAAACTGGAGGGAAATAGATTTGATGGGTGGACTATTCAGTAGATAAGGAAACTGGTTGGAAGGTCACAGCCAGAGCCAAATGTCAGTGCTGGTGAGCTCAAACATCCTCACACAACCAGAGAAGCTGATGAAACTTCAACCCAAGAGTTTAGCATTTCCTCCATACCATCGCCACATTGCCTCATATGTTCTGTGTTTATTTCAACCAAAATAATGCCTGTGATTTTGTATTCAACTATATCCTCTCTACCTCCACAAATCAAGCTGTAATGCTAGAATTAGTAGCTACAGAACTCAGAAAATCATAGAACAGTTTGGGTTGGAAGGGACATTTAAGATCATCTAATTCCAACTCCCCTCCTATAGGCAGGGACATCACCTGATCACGTTGCTCAAAGTCACATCCTATCTGGCTTTGAATGCCTCCAGGGAGGTGGTATTCACAACCTCACTGGGCAACCCGTTCCAGTGTCTCACCAGTCTCACAGTAAATAATTTCTTCCTAATATCTAGTCTCAGATCTTCCTAATATCTACTCTCTTCCACTTTATAACCATATCCTCCCATCCTGTTGCTACTTCCCCTTATAAAAAGTCCTTCCCCATCTTTCATGGAGGCCCCTTTCAAGTACTGGAAGACTGCTATACGGTCTCCTTGGAGCCCTCTCTTCTCCAGGCAGAAGAGCCGCAGCTCTCTCAGCCTGTCCTTGTACAGGAGGTGATCCAGCCCTCTGACCATCTTCGTGGCCCTTCTCTGGACCTGCTCCAACAACTCCATATCCTTCCTGTTGGAGGCTCCAGAACCGGACACAGTACTCCCCAGGTGGGATCTCATGAGAGCAGAGCAGAAGGGCAAAATCATCTCCCTCGACCTGCTGGTCACACTTCTCTTGAATGCAACCCAGGATATGACTGGTCTTCTGGGCTGCAAGCGCACACTGCTGGCTTATGTTGAGTCTTTCATCAATCGACACTACCAAATCCTTTTACTCAGGGCTGCTCTCCGCCTTGACCCAGATGTTGGATCTTCCCCTTGGTCTCCTTGAACATGATGAAGTTGGCATGGGCCCACCTCCCAGGCCTGTTCAGGTCCCTCTGGATAGCATCTCTTCCCTCTAGCGTGTCAACTGCACCACTCAGCTTGGTGCCACCTGCAAACTTGGTGAGGGTGCACTCAATCCCACTGTCCATGCTACCTACAAAGATGTTAAATAGCACTACTCCCAACACCACTTATTGCCCATCTCCACTTGGACATCAAGTCACTGACCACAACTCTCTGAGTGCAACCATGCAGCCAATTCCTTATCCAGAGAGTGGTCCCTCCATCATATCCATTTTCCTCCATTTTGGTGATCAGAACATCATGCGGACCAGAGTCCAATGCTTTGCACAAATCCAGGTAGTCCACTCAAGTTTTTCAGAAGTTTTCTGCTGAATTCATAATAGTATCACTTTCCTCTAGTTTATACTGACATTATACATGAAAACACTTTCATTCCAAAATAAATTATCCTTAAAAGGGATTTATCCTAACAGTACTACAGTACTCTAAATACCTCTTATGTTAGATAGGTCTTCCTTAGAAAAAAGGATATATTACAGCCAGGGCCTGTCACCATTCTACTGATGAGAAGTTTCCAAGATATACTGTATACAAACCTTGGTATAACTGGTACAGATTGAATAAAATAACAGCACTTTCCATTAACAACACAGTAACACAGAAAATTAGTGTTATGGGTACAAATAAAGTATCTTCAATACTTCTATGAACTCTGCATTCTGGCATTTTTAACCTTTAAGTCTCTTCAGAGCTGCCTTTTTTTTTTTTTTTTAAATAAATATATCAAGCCTGTGATCTCTGAAGGCCAGGCATGTTATAGGCAGCTCCACCTAGCAGAACTGGTTCCTTAAAAAACAAACAGTGACAACAAAACAAATAAAAACAACAACAAAAATCACAACAAGTTCCCAGACTGCTTGTTTAAAACCTTTCACTACCACCCTCTAGCTGCCCCAGGAGGTAAGCCACACAGTTTAACATAGCAGTGCTCCAACCAGCAATACCCAACCTCTGGCCCTATTTTTTTTTTCTGATTTCTCTCCAAACTTTCCAAACTTGGATATAATTATGATGTAATATTAGATATTAGATTGCTAGCAGGAACAGATCTAATTATCTTAGAGTTATTTGTAAATACAAGTGAATTTGTACTCTAAACTTCAACTACACGTAACCTAAGCTATTTCTGTCCAAACAGATCCAATTAATTCTTTTTAATTAAAAAACTGCACATCACAACAGGATGTGGGACTGGAATTAAGGACTTCCCTCTCCCGGATTAACTAAGATGTGAGAATCCTACTTTTATGATTGTTTTATTGCCTTCAACCCTGAAATATTCACTACAATTGCAAAGCTTCAAATCAAGTCTCTCGCACCTCCTCAGACCCAAAGTGCATGCATGCACAAGAACTTTAGCAATAAGTACTTTTGATGAAGTTTTGTATCCAGAGAGAGGACTTGTGTTCCACAAAACTTTAGCTGTGAACAAGTGAGTGGAACGATACTGCAATAAGCTGACAGATAATCTGCTCTGCACAGAAGCGTTCATCATTATTTTAAGACATAGCGTAGCTGACCAGCTCCTCCCCAGTCAATTCAAAGAAAGTACTTCTGTGTCACAGCCTTGCCAGGTTGCCCCTTGCCACACCAAAGCTGCAATCAGCACAGACAGCATAATATATTTTCATTATTCATTTGAAATATCATTTATATTTATTGCTTAGAAAAGCCTGGTGATCTGTGTAAGCACTTCTCCCCATGCAGGTTAGCAGTTAGGGCAGTTCCCAGATAAAAATTATTAAAACAGCTTCACTGGTACCAATGTAACTAACAAAAATGGGATTCTCATCCACCCATCAGAACAATGTACAGCCAAATTATTTTCTTCCCCCCTAACTAGCTGTAGTCTTGATAGTTATTATAATATTAAAATTTATAATCTTAAAAGTTATAAGCTTCAATTCTGTATCAAGTCACAACAAGAAGACAGGCACATTGGTTCCCAATGATTTTCTTTTTAATTTAACCTAATTTGAGAGAGGAATACAAGTCCTAGTGATAACTGTATCTCCAGAAGTTTTTGATAATTCATGGCCAGATAGACAATAGACTCACAAATACTTCACTAACCAAAAGCCAGGCTATTATGAACACCATGTAGCCTCACCTCATCCAATCAAGTGAGCAGAAATGGTTTGTTCAGTTAATGCTGAACTGTCTTGGCTGTTGTGTTAAAAAAATATGGAGAATTCCACACTGCAGTTTCTACAGTGGGTAAAATTTGAAGGGTTCAGATACACTTACAGGACACTGAAATCCAAGAGGTCACAACACAGAATTTCTTCAGCTTTGGTGCCCGTATAAGTTTCTCTACAGTGTATCTGTGCTGGCATCTGCTCTATTCAAGCATTTGCAGAACTATACTCCATAATCTAACCTCCATGTGACCACTATCATCTTCCCTTTTTTTTCTTGTAGTAAGTGTTTGACATATCAGGCAGACATACCAACCTGCCTGCAAAAGAATGGTCCTTGGTGTTTGCGTAGAGCTCACCGAAAAACACAAAACGAAACAACAACAAACAACAGAATGCATACATTCCTCAGTTACAGATGAAAAACAACACTTTTTTCAGCTAGTATACAATTACCTTGAACATGGAGAATGATAAGCAGATAGGCTCCAAGCAATCGCTCACAAATTCTCAGTCGAGTCATTGTTCACTTTTAATCCTTCCTGTGCAAGGCAAGTGGCCCTTCTGCTTGACAAACGTTAAGCTCAGTCAGTTTGGTGAAGCCTAATATGAGACTGCAAGGATGATTTTGTAACTTCTCCAACTTCGTTTTCTGAAAGATACAGTAAAATAGTGTTCGGTTACTACTTGCATTTCTGAAACAAGGAAAGAAGTCTTCAAGATTCCTCATCACACCGAATGTAACTAGGCTGCTGCAAAATAAAATTAAAAAGGCGGATGTTTATTAAGATCCTATTAAGTAACTAAAAATATCAGTAATAGTTAGGATTTTCTAAAATAACGTTTTTGCTAAGAACCAGACCCGCGGCAGTTTTAATGGCTGAATCAAAATTGCGATGTTTGTTAACTCACCAGTTGCCATCATAAATTTTTGACTCACACACAGCTATCAGAGGCACTATTTAACAGATTAACATGTAAAATTAAATTGAATAAAACGTTACTTTTTCAGACCGCAGTGGTCAAACACCACTCTTTTATTAAGCATAGTAGTAGTGATCGCGTTCTGCTGCATGAATTTTTTACAGTGATTAAAGAAGGAAGTGTAATTAGGCCTGGAAAGACTCGAGAGCAGCTCGAACACCTAAGCAGCGCAGAGAAACAAAAGCCATTTTGTAGGAGGAAGAAGAGAACCCCAAACCCGCCTTTGTGCGGCCTCTCGTTTCGGCGGCCCTGACCCCCTGACCCCTGTCAGCCCGGCGCTGCTCATGAATGCAGACCCTCGCATTTGAGCTGCAATTACTGCTGGTGGCCGCTTCCACCAGAAATAACTCAATCTGTCTGCCGTAAGACCCGAGAACTTTTCATTTTAATTAGTGCTTCAGAGGCATTCACCATGGAGGGAAATTAGCGGCAGAGCCGGGAGGTGTCTGTCACTTCAATTGCGGCAGGAAGGGGCACGCAGCCTCCGACCCGTGCCCTACTTTTCACACATCTCTGACTTCTCTCTAATGAAGCAACAAAGCACTGCGGTGCAGGCGGCAGCGAGGCCCTGAGCTGTGGGCTCAGAGCAGCCGCGGTGCGGGCTGTCGGGGAAGGCAGGCGGCATCGCCCTCGTGCTGCACGGATGGCAGCGGGCCTCGCTAACGGCCCCAGTGCTCTGAGCTCCGACAGCCGCTGCCTCTGGGAACGCAACACAACATATTGCTCTCAGCTTACAACCCGTATGCATCTCCTTTCTTTAATATTTCAGTTTCCACCATGTATAAATATGCACATCAAAGTACTTGTAACAAAATGACACAAAGAACGTATCCTTTTTCCCCAGCTCCCAATTATTATATCATTGTAACTCAAGAATGTTTATCACCATTTAAAAGAATATCTCAAAAATGGAAACTAAAACCCCGCAGGACCGCAACTCCCTTCTGTTCCCCTGAAATGTGTGCACAAGGCCTTCACATAATTGCTAGAATTACCTTGCTGCTGCTGCCAGCGTCAGTCCAACTCAGCTGGCTCAAGGCACTGGCAGACAGGCACTACGAATCTTGCTGTGCCCACAGTGACAACATTTCATGGTGTGGCAGGGAAGCATAAGCTACGCCGATGAAAAATCAGAGATTTAGAACGAAATGCCACAACAGGAACTATGTGAACATGTCCTGTTCTGCTGCCCAGGCTACAAAAGCAACAAACAAGCGTCAAAAACCCAGTGTAGGCAGGTTGGGGCAGTCTTCTCAGTCATCACAGTAAAACTCAACAGAGCTTTTCTGCCACACTATCAGAGGAGATTTTAGACATTTCTCACCCATCCTTTGAGCTGTTCCTTGTTTTCATTTCAGTTTCTGAGCTGAACTATGCCAAATAGTTCTCTAGAAACCTTTATTGTTTCTTCTCAGAAAAGGAAACTGCCTGACAAGATTCAGTTCTTAACATTACCTTGCACTCTGATAACTGATACAACTGCCAAATAGTTTAACAGATTGAGAATGTTTTAATACAGACTAGTTATTCTAGTATAAAATACTACACCCCTAAGCGTGAGAATTTCTTCCTCTGAGAATATCTTTCATTAGAGGAAGACAAAAACACATTTAACAAAACTGAAGGGGCCATGATTACATCTCTGCTAGCAGAGTTGCCTCTGGACTGCCATTAACAAGGAAGACTGCAGCCACACTGTGGCACACTAAGGTATGCAATAGCTGGAACATCTCCAAAAACTGCCTGACTATTAATAGATATTAATAGTCTAGAAGGACACAACTAAGGGAGCATTTCAAATGTGTTAAAGCACCAATTAACTAATAGAGTGTTTGTCAACTTAGTTACACTGAAGAAATTCAAAACCACAAGCCAACCAGTTGATTCCCAAGTCTTCAATCTCTTTTTTTCCCCTATTATAGCTATGAAAAAGCAGTCAACTACTATCTTTTTGAGTGATTTATGAGAATATATGGAATGTCAAACTTAACGAGAATTAGAACTTAAGTTCATTTCAACACACAAAATATGTTTCAAAACATCTGCTTCAGTATATAAAGTACCAGGTAAATGTATTTGGCAAAGCAAAATTGAAAAACATTCACTGTAGTCGCTGCACACAATGGGGGCAAGATGCGATTTAGGTAACTATAAACACGCTCCCTCAATCATACCAATAGCTTCAAACACAACCTTGAGGTAGAACAGAATGCCAGACTGTCAGTCTAAGACTGACGCAACAGCAACTTTTCTGCTACAAATACTGGAGCTTTAAAACACACCTGATGTGATGACAGATAATCATTAATTTGGTTGAAAGAACAACAGTAAAGAATTCAATGCAGAGTAGACAATAATTAGTTCTGAGAATGAAAACTGCCCATGTAGTTTAAACATTCAAGGATTTCAATTCTTAAATAAAATTGAATCAACTTGATCTATCATTTTTCATTAAAGAACTAAGCTCAGTAAGTAGACTGTTGATAAACTCTTCTGGCAAACATAAACCGTCAGTTCAGTTCAGTGTTGCTTTTAAGTAAAAATGATTTGGATCACGTGAAGAACTGGAGAATGAGAACCAGGATGAAATACAACGGCATGACAGTGGCAAAGTTTGATGTTAGGAGTAATTTCTTCTCTAAGTAGACTAGGAGTTGATGCATAGAGGTACTGTACTGAAGTCCTTGGCCATAGTTAACCTAACACATGATGTTAGAAGCATCAGTGCAACGTGGCTGGGAGAATGAGGCAAACACAACTTGAGGACCTCCCCTTGAAAATTTTCCAGAGGAAACAGCACTGTAAGAGAGACAAGGCAGATAAATTCAGCATAAGCTGAGGACTGATAATACTATCAGTAGAACAGGAAAGGCCTATGAATGGAGACAAAAAATTAATAAAGTGAAAGTTGGCAAGGAAAAGAATAATCTCTGAAAGCATAACATGTAAATAAAGAAGGAAAGACACACAAGTATTCAATCTGCAAACTACTGTCTCAACAAGTAGGTAGGATCTATCTAGCCATTAAAATGCACTTAGAGCAGAAATTAGAAGACTATTTCCAAGCCCGGTTAGGTTTTGGGCTGATCTAACTAAATCTAATCCAGAATCTTAACAATTAAGTCCACCATCTGATGCAGCTGCAGGTGACAGAAAACGTGCAGACCTGAAACAAGTGAGTGCTTCTAACCCCATATTCCTGTTTATAATACAAAAAGAGCTGTGGTTAACTTTTGACTGAAGTAAAATTTAGTCCATTTTAGTCAATTCCGTAACACCAACAATTCAAATGCAAGTTTGACGTTCTGTGCTTCTCTCCCTCTGACTACTTTTTAAAACACATTTCTATGTAGTTAATGGAAGGCAAGCCTATAACAACTACAAAAAAAAAGGTGTCTTACTGAAACAGATAAACTAACTCTACTTAAGCACCGTCAGACGTGCCACATGAAAAACACAGGTAAATGCAGGTAAAACCACTGCTGAAATGTTTGAAGGCAGGAGACAAGGAGAGGACTTCTGGCTATTGCAAGGCAATTGGCTGCATGACATCAACAAAAACTACTCCAAACCACTTGTTCATGCACCTATCTGTGTAAGGCCACAAAAACAATTCAATAAAACTGAAGATTATATTAGCATTATTTAAAAAAAACACTAGTGATTTCACACATTTAAAGCCCAAGATTGTGTATATGGTTTCCACATTCTTTCACCATCCACAATCCGCTACAAAATTTGAAATATTAAATTGTGTCATATGCTTCTCAAAAGATTGAAATGGATAATATAATCTAATTCCGTGGATATTTATAAAAGTATTTATAATGAACTTTTAGCAGTGGTGGGTTTGTTCACTCAGAATATGTAAACCCTAACAACTGTTTTCTGCAGAAGTTAATGTTAAGAATGGACTTGATTTTGAGCAGCTGCATGAAAGTCACTGAAATTCACTCTGGACACTAACAGAAGTCTTACAAAAGGAAGATTTCACATTGTTTGCAATTATCAAATGTGCGTATTACTGCAGACTTCAGAAACCAAACAACCAAATCATGACGTATCTGTCTGCTTCACAAACAAAGTTGTTAACCATGAAGAAATTAAAGCATAGCTGCTTTTTACCATGCCCAGCACAATTAGGTAATTGGGGACGCTACTCATTGGACTCCTGAATGTCCATCGTACTGTTACGCTGGAATTCCAATTAACTAACTGCTACAAAGTTTCTGCCATTAAATTAACTGTAATGAAATTCAGCGAACTATTTTCCCAGTGCCATCAGGTACTCAGATCTATCCCTGTGTGTTACAAGCATGATGCATTCTCTTATTTGAGCATATCCAAACAAGACTTCACTACAAGACTTTTATTCATCCTGGCCCGTGCTGTTTTTGCCATTAGCTGGCTGAGGCGTTCTGCCTTTCACACAAGTGCAAGAGGCACCCAGACTCCTCCCTGTCCCAGCCTACATCATCTTCTGCCTCTCTTCCAGGCGCTACCACCCTTCCTCCATTGTTATCATCTACCTGTCATTTCTGCTCGTTCCTTACCGTCACACCAGTCAACGGGAATTGAAGAAAAGAGATTTTTTTTACATGTCTTATGTCGCTACTGCAAATACCACGCGGCCGTACACTAACGCGCCCGTGGATGCGGTTGGGTTTGGAGCCCCCACTACTTTATACCCCGCCCGCCGGCCCCCAGCCTCGCCCAGCGCAGCGCCGCCTCCGTCCCGCACCGAGCCCCGCCCGTAGGGCGGTGCCGCCGCTGCGGCTTCCAGCTCGGCGAGAGAGGAGCCGGAGCCGCTCGGCGGAGGCGGCTCGGGCCCTTTTCCTCACGGAATACCGAAAAGCAGACCGGCGGCCCCCTCGGCTCGGCTCTCCCTTCTCGCTCCTCTCAGCCCGACCGAGGCAGCGAGGACCGCAGGGCCGTGGCCGGCTGCCAGCAGCGCAGCGCCGAGCCCCCCCGGCCCCGCTCGGCGAGGTGCCGCGCAGACTTTCTGGCTCCACGGCCATTGTTCGCATGGCTGCCCCGCAACCCGGCCCCCGGGCATTAGCATGACAATGCCGCCTTCCCTCGGGCGGCCGGCTCCCTCCCGAACACCCCTACCCCCGAACAGCTCGGGCTGGGGTTGCTTTCTTCCTCTCCAGATTTTCAGTCGCCTTTTCCTATTCGAGGCTTCCAGTAACTAAGCACGAAATTAAACGCCCAACAAGCGCCGCTGACAAGGCTCAGAAATAGCGATAGCGCAGATCAGCAATTAGCGAGGTCACGAGAGCCAACTTGGTAACACTGAGCGCAGGGCCCTCGCCCCTTGTGCGGCAGTGTGAAATCCGCTGCCCTGATGTCACCTGTTACACGAAGGGCACGGAGCACATCGTTTCTAGGAGGAAGTAACAGAAGGGAGACCATCAAACCATAGAATCATGGAATGGCCTGGGTTGAAAAGGACCACAAAGCCCATCCAGTTCCAACCCCCTGCTATGTGCAGGTCACCAACCAGCAGCCCAGGCTGCCCAGAGCCACATCCAGCCTGGCCCTGAATGCCTGCAGGGATGGGGCATCCACAGCCTCCTTGGGCAACCTGTGCCAGTGCCTCACCACCCTCTGGCTGAAAAACTTCCCCCTAATATCTAACCTAAACCTCCCCTGGCTCAGTTTAAAGCCATTCCCCTTGTCCTATTACTCTCCACCCTTACAAACAGTCGTTCCCCCTCCTGTTTATATGCTCCCTGAATCTTCAAAGTGTATTTACTGCAAAAACAAGATTTTAGGTACGTATTTCCCAAATGGCATGTAATTCTTATGTTTGTTACCTCTATTAGTTACAGTGCCCTTCTAACTTTAAAGTGCTGAAACGCGCCCTTTCACCCTCTCTTACCATTCTCTTCAACTGCATGAATTGCCTTCTGTCTGCCATGAGCCTCACCACCCACCCTACAAACTCACATTGGGATATTTTCATAAGGTTACAGGCTACAGATGCAAAACACGAGGAGGTGACCACCTCCACAGTAAGGGCACAAGAGGTGAGCAAATGCTGTCAGCAGCCAGTCTTGCATGGCCTAAAGCAGAGTCCCTGGCAGTTCAAATTAATATGCTGGTCTCCGAACAGCGGTGCCAATGAGCTGGCACAAGGCTGATACTGCCACAGAGGCACTCACCTCCAGCAAATGAGTGAGGTGGGCTGGGGTAGCAACATCACAAGCCCTCTCACCAGCAGCTGCCCCGGATTGCAAGGAGAGAGAGCCCTGGTGCATGGGAGGTTAACAAAGTTTCCGCAGAAATAAAGTTTCAGCACAAATAAAGGATAGAAAGGAATAAACCAGCTAACTGCAAGTATTCTGTAATTACAACATTAATTATCTCATGTAGAACTTGGAAGGAATTCAGTTAGGTACTTATGTATAAAGCACACCGTGCTCATGCACAGTTACTTCACAAATAACAGAGGTATTAAATTTGATGTCTATATTAAGAAAGTCTATATTTATGGTATAAATTACCCCAAATTATTACTATGCTACATTCAGTTTCTACTTTTATCCTCAGTATTCAGTTTTTAATTGTGAAACATGTAAGAAAGTATTATTGCTTTGGGAAAAACTTCCAGGACTTTGGATGAACGCAACTGAGCCTCTTGGACCACGTTAGTATTCTGACTGGGTATTCTGCAAGGCTTGCTGAGACAAAAGTAAGAGTTTAACTTTGATTTGCATTAAACTAAGCGCACTGTAGATTCGCTCGGTTAAATAACTACAGAAACAACATGGCATGCACATAAACTGCTTCTCTTAAGTTTGAACAATGTACTTTCATCAAATATAGCTTCAAAGACATTTCTAAGTCCAAACGGTAATATTTCAATTAGTAGACAATGACAGAGTTCAAAGGTAATGTTTATACTTCAACAGCTATAGTCCCCTATTTCCTTGCACTGAAGCAATACTGTTAAAAATTTTCACACAAAGTTCACCAAAAACAAATACACAAGAAGCAGGACTAGAAAGCAGATTAAAATATTTCAACTGGGAAATCAGATTAAAATATTTCAAGTGGCTCTATTACTAACGTTTCTCCATTAGTTACACCAGCTTCTGACTGCAAACTAATAATATACTAGGAAAAAAGTTTTCCAACAACCATAGCACAGTAGATTTAAGGACGGTATATCAACATATAAACTGGTACTCTTCATTGTCTTTTTTCTTCTTATATTAAAACACTTCTTTGGCTAAAATGTTCTTTTCTTTTTTCTTCTCTTCCTTTCCTTCAGGTCAACTTTTCATATATAAGTATATGAAAGTAACACTACACACCTAAGGAAACTAAGGAGGTACCAACTTATAATATATTCCTTCTCCTGTCAACCTTGTTTCCCTGCTTTTGCTCTTTGACCCTTGTGGTTTATGACAACCTGTCCATCCTCAGTATTATTTACAGGAAAGTCTTGGACATAACTGTATAATAACATTCTGCCTCTTTTGCCCCCCATCATCCTTAAACTTGAACGTATCTATCTCCTCTGATGTCTCAATAATTCCTCAAGCTGAAGTCTTGAAGGTAAATGCATCTGCCTCCTAATGTCACCTCCGTTAGTTTGGCAATTTTGATGTTCTGCAGTCATTCAAAGCCACTCTCATGTAACCACCACATTCTGTCTTTTGCTGCATTATTCTGTCAAGGCCATTATGCATTCTTTATCCTTCACTGATCAACTCCTACTCCGCACACAAATTATCTGTCAAGTTTTATCATCTGTCCTTAGGATGCTCATCTTCGCCTCCCCATCTTTACACATAACTCAATGGTGCAGGGCAGTTTCATCACCAAGTAAGCCATAAGCATCCTGGTGATTTTTTACTACCATTTTTTACAGCAGTAGAACAATTAGACACCTCTGTCTTGTAAGACTGAAGGCTGGGCATAGCCTGAGGCCCATCACCTCCTCCTTGGCTCTAGCTATAACTGAATGATGCACTTTTCAGATCTGTTAACACTATCAATATGTAATAAAACTCCATTAATAACACTCTTCAAGTGAAAAAACAGACAGTAACATTTGCAGTCTGTTAAGAGACTGCCGCAGTCCCTTAGATACAATAGCACCCAGGGCCAATCTTCCAGTACAGAGCATTGTTTGTACAACTGGACACGAAAGACAATCGTAGACAATGGCTGTATTGTAAGTGTACAAGTTTTCTATTTTTAACCAACTACTGCAAAGGGGAGAGAAAAAAATAACATCAATCCCAGACATAACATGCTTAACTTCCCAGAACTTGCAGCTGTATGATATGAAGGAACCACTGTCAAGGTGAAAAGCTCCACAGAGTCTTCAGTGGTGAAAACAAATCAAAATCTACAAATGGAAAGGAAGAAAAAGCCTCACCACTGTATAAAGGAAGAGTATTAATCACTGTGACGATGATGGAATGATGTTGCTTGTCAAACAACTATTTTCAACACTCAGTGTAAAAGCATCCAAAAAAAACACACACACAAAAAAAACCCAGCAAACAACCCTCAGAGCATTTCTAACAAACAAGTAATTTGTTTTGTTGTTGACAAATCCAGATACAGTTATCAGCTATATTCAAGCCCAAATGTTCAATTTTTCTTCTTTGTGAATTTAGGCTGTCTTTTAAAAAAAAATGAAAGAAAGAAAACAGCAAGTACTGGCATCACATAATAAGGGAAAGCACAGAGAAAATCCTCATTTTAACTTCACCACGTGACTTAACTGCAACACAGATTATTGTGGTGTCAGACTTGAGGGGCACCTGACTTTTTCTCTCTCCCCTAGATCTTCATGTTTCCTACCCCAGTCTGAGCCATGGGGGCCAATCATTTTGGTAACTGGTACAGTTACCAAACAGTTGCTGGTTAGAGCAAGTGTGACAGATGCAATGTAAAAAATTAAATAGTTCTGGTTGAATTCAACTTGCTGCTGAGGAGAACCATGGATAAATCCAGGTCAAAATTTGTGTTTGCACTGTTTGACTGCAATCTGACAGCTGCATGCGAGCACCCCACAAGACTGCTGGATAACAATGTTCAAACTAATCCCCATCAAGCAATTCACATAGATTTTCAAGAAAAAACATCAGTTGTCCCTGCATCATGAGATAGCATCAAAATCCCTTTGTTTCAACACTTGTCTCCCATCTCCACCACTTGAAATCTTACACACACTTCAACTTATCTTGAAGTTTTTGATATGAAATGTCCAAAGTGCATCCCTATTTCTGAATTGATTCATATTCTAATGACAGCAACTAAAAACCAGTCAATTCTCATGCATAACAAAATTACTTGAAAATTACTTAAAAAAAAAAGTTGCTGTACTCCTCATTCCTGTTCATAATTGTATGTGAAATAACTTCAGAAATAACTTTCTAAGGGCAGAAAATTCAGAGAAGAACACAAGCTTATCATGTGTTAGTGAAACAAAGTAGTACTGATTATTTCTGCTTCTCGAAAGCAGCAGGTTCATTAGCAGTGTTTGTAAATAGTTTCAGGTTGATCCACAAAAAGGTGACAAAGGAAAAGATCAAACGGTGAAAAAGCTTATATGTCAGGGCTGGTTATTGTGACTGAATATAACTACAGGTGAGAATTAAGGCTGATTATTCAAATTAAATATATGAGGGAAAAACAATGGGTTACAGGGAAACTACAGATTCAATGAAGGGAACAAATTTTGTTGTGATTTAAAGAGCACAAAGAACAATTTTTGACAGAAAGGGACAGAACAACTCACCATTACTGAGCCACCTCTAGCAAGTGCAGCACAGTATCTCGTTATGATCAATCCTTTGTCACTTCCTAAATATTTATTTCCATCCCTCTTTTCAGTTAGATGGTTTTTAATCAGTGTTTCAAAATCTAGCAACTTGAAACCACGCAAGTGAATAAGTATTTCAAATCTTGGAAAAAGATCAGTGTCTTTGAGGAAAGGTCCAACACTTGGGCTATGTTCTGCACAACCTCGCTGTGAAACCTCTGACCTTCTTGGGACCCTTCTAGCATTACTTTGTCTCCAACAGGCCCACATTTTCTGTCATCTGCGACCAGGCACAGATGTTTAAAATCTGGGTGCAAGATGCCTCATATATATCACAACAAGGAGTCATCTGTGCATGGAAACTTCCTTATCAGTGTAAACAACCTGCAGTTTCCAGGAAACTCAAGGTAAAAATCATACACATCAAAGCTTCTATTTTCTTCAGAAGCATGTACAAAACCCACAGATTCAGGCTAAAGCTTCCCCCATTTGCTCACTCACATGCCTACTCTTTCAATATACATATTAAACACTATTGCAACATGTTTTCACAGAGGCAAAAACTCCAAAGGCTACGTTCTCCACAACTCAGCTGTAAAGCAATGCTCTAACACGTGCATTCACAAAGTCACTCAAGACAGGGCCATCAACCCTACTGCATGCACTGTATGTGATAGCCACCATGTTCACAAGAGCAGGTGGGTGACAGGTTTTTCTTACCAAGACGACAGTCTCTCACACCTTTCCAGATGTAGATACGCACTGATGTTTCTAAAACTTCATAGTAAAGCCTTCAATGTCTATTTCTCAATTTTGTATCTACTGCAACCTTTTAGTATTTTACAATCATCAGCCTTACTACTTTGATTAAATGTGTGCTGCAACAACACTGAACTTGTTCTGGTGAGGAGAGCAGCAAGACTCCTTTTACCTCCACTAAAGGAAATATTTGACTTTGCTCATCCTACAGGATTATATTTTCCTTACCTTAAATTCACACCAAATGGATCAAATGACTTTTACTTTCATCATCCTGACTTAATCAGTCATTCCAGAGTTGTGTACTTCCTTTATTTTTTTTCCAGATTACGTAACCTTGCCTTTTTTCCTGTTAGTTTGCCTTTCACATTATTGATAAATACAGCCAAATTAGTGTTACTTTTTGGCACTTACATTGTTAGAAGTAACTACTGACATTATCACAAGTCAGTTCATAGCAAAGTCCATGGAACAAAAAGCTTTTCTTTTTTTAATAACTTATCAACAAACGATCCTCCATTCTATAGCATTAACAGACCTTGCTGTTAAAAAAAAAAGGCAGAACATTTAAACGGCAGATAACTAACCAAGACATTAATATTTACTGCCTAGTTACTCAGATCATATTCCACTGTATGTATTTTTATGAAGTTTTAAAATTGAATACCTAAGTTTTAAAATACTCAAATTACTTAAGACGCTGGAATCTTGCACTGTGTTGTAAGCACAAAACATTTTTGAAATGCAGGATAAAAAATAAGCCTTCTTTACCAAGACTTTTTACGGGTTATTTTTCATTTTTTAAGCATACCACATCTCAGAAACAAGGAAACCAGCCATTTCCTACTGCACTAGGGGGAGAAAGAGAAGCCGCACTTCAAATGAAACCAAAACGTTCCTTGTGTTATTGTCTGACCATTCTTAATTTAAATATTTAAATTTAAACAAGTCAAGAAATAACCAAAACAGAAAATCAGGAATGTTTCTAGCTGCATAATACTGTCTGTAAAATACGTTCCCATCAACATAAACATCTTCAGATAATTCTGTGAATGCATTCCCTCTATGCTTCTCCCATTTCCTTGTAATTAATTCTCTACACTACCATATTAAGTTCCCATCCACAGATACATAAATAAGATATAAAATTGAACCTTATAGAATAATAGAACCGTTTGAGTTGGAAAGGACCCTTAAAGGTCAACTAGTCCCCTGCAATGAACATGTACATGCACAGCCTGATCAGGTTGCTCAGAGCATAGTGCAGCCTGACCTTGAATGTCATGAAGGATGGGTTTTCCACCACCTCTCTGGGCAACTTGTGCCAGAAGCTCACCACTCTCATTGCCTCCTCTTGCTACACAGGAACTTGCCCAGATTTCTTAAGAGCTGTTACTCACCAGACTTTCAATGGGAGATTCTGAGCTTAACAGGTTCAGCATAAAAATGAGAATAAGGGGACTGCAGAACAGCATAACTTGATCTCCCTGAACCTGACAGTCTTGGCCCAGCAATCAGGAAGTCTCATGTGTTAAGCTGTCTGAGAGGACGATGGTCATACTACTGGAACAACTCAGGTGACACTAGGACAAATGGATCTAAAAAAAGGAAGTACTGTCAAGAGGACATCGACCACAGATTAGACACACGCTACTTTCTGAAGGTCCAGCAAAATGTGTGACAGCATGCCTCAGAAGAGAACAACTCTAGAGTGGAATCACTGGCACTTCCTGTTTTGATCAGCAGATAAAAAGGAGGACACGGATTTCTGGTTACTCCACTCCTGGAAAATGCTGTGAGCATACTGACCTGCATTTCCCATTTGTGGTTTGAGTCTGAAGTGGCTGAGCCTGTTTGCTATAGAATTAACTCCTAGCCAATAGTTTGCTGCCAACAAAATTCAAAGACAACTACCCCAACCTTTTAGAATAATTGCTTCCTTATTCAACAGAGGAGATCTTGATGATTAATAAGAAAGCCATTGCAAGAAAAACATCTAATAGCTTGAAGATTTTGTTCTGAAACACTTGACACGTGATCCTGGCTACTAAATGAAGAAGCTCAATCACATGAGATGAGATAGCCCTACCACCACCAGCTTGGGAGGAGAAAAATGTGACTACAGGCAATAGAAGCTGAAAAGTAGAAATTTTATTCCAAAACTGTCAACTGAAGTTGCTGGTTAAGCACCACTAGATCAGAGGTCTTTAATCTTCTTCTAGTTATTGCCTGCTAAAGGCAAAACAAATTAAGGGACTATTTTAAGGTTTAATGGAAAATATATATTGAAGTAATCCAGGTCGTTTTCAACACCCTGAAGAAAAACTAATCACACAAACAAAATCTTCATATTTAAATAAAAAGACAACATGACATAGGAGACTAGTTGCAGAAGGTAATTAAGAACGTATGGCCATATTGATTAAGTGCAGTATACTGTGCCACATTTCTCCAGTTACATCATGCAAATGCTGAAGACTTGCACAAATTCAGTTACAATCAAGAAGTAGGCATTTACCCTACTAAGTAAAATGCAAGAGAATTTTAGTGCCCCAAAAATAAGGTACAGCTACCAGAAGTACAAGGAAATGCCATATTAAAAAAGACATTCTGCATTAAAGAGAGACCAAAATAAATGAAGATTGATTATTCCTCATCTTGAGAGGTCAAAAGCTGTCAGAGATGCATGACATGCTTCACTGAACCTTAACACAGAGGGGATAGTCAAAAAGATTTAATCACAAATGATCTCGGTATACCACTTAGGACCTAACAAATGAAGTTTTAGATGATAACATCATCTTTGCACAGCATAAATTTACAATTAAAGCATTCACTTTCACAGGGTTTTGCGGGTGTCAAAATGCCCCCACCAAAAATTCAACTGAAAGCACTTCATGCTGTGAAATGGAACACTGCAGGCTGATCTCATTCAGGGAGTAAATTGGCTGACCAACACCTGGGATGATACACTCCGTTTAAAGCCGGTATTTATATTATTTCCCTCTTTTGGCCTTAGTAACCTTAACTTCTTTTATCTGTTACCCAGCTATTAAAATTAAATTACAAAAGGAATGGAAAGAGAAAGTAGAACACATAGAAATGACTGGCAAAAAAATCTGGGTTTATTTGGTACAAACTCCCTCTTTTATTTTCAAGCTTGCTGACTTTCAAGTCCATAATCTTCAGTAAAAATTGGACAAGCTGTGTCAAGATAGTGAAATCTTGTGGTGGAATAGTGGTACTGTTTTACTTTTTGTCAGATCATCTGTTCACCTGCAAGAAAAGCATAAAACAACTTCTCCTCTCCATCTACTGCTAATAATCTAACTATTGAAAAATACAGTGTACAAGGGACATGGGGGGGGAGGGGAAGTAACTTGTGGAGTTTTTATGGCGTTGTGGTATTATTTTTTTCTCCTCTATCCTATTTTTAAAAGTGTATTTTATCTGGAGTTTTCAGTCCAAGTGCATCTACTTATGCTCTGCCACATGACAGCTTTTGCCCTACCTTATCAGAGAAGAAAAATAAACAAATATTGGCAAAAAAAGTCCCTTTCTTTTTCCCACTGTGCAACAGAAGGGCATCTGCCCATTTTCCAATTTATTTCAAATAAGAAGAGTATCTTCAAGACACTTAAGAAGAAAATACAGGTGGTATTTCAAAGACAAATATTTAATGGCATTCCTTACTTCAACCAATCTACATATGCAGTCTTCAAAAAAGTACCTTTTCCTCAAGTCTCTTACATGAAAGGAGAGAGATTTTTCATGAAGGTTTTCCCTTTTTCTCTGAATCAGCTACTGCATCAGCTCTGCATGCATTAGGAATGGGATCATTGAGAACAGTGGGCAATAGGATGAAAGAACTGTTCTATGATGACACATTCCTCACCCTTTATGATTCTCTATTCCTGTAAAACTCCAATAATTACCCAAACACATATTATCCTTTCAATTCCACACAGTTATCATTCTTCTCCTTGGCTGTTGTGGTTCCGATGTCCAGAGCACACTGTCCTGTTTAATGTAGCTCTTCAATGATACAGACAGCCCCTAACGCGTACAGTCTCCTATTAGCATGAAAAAGTTCTCCACAACATCTGTTCTGATGTTTCTTTGTAATTACATGGCTGAGAAGACAAACTCTTATTTCTGGCAGACAAAAGAGAGATCTTTTAAGACAGTGACACATTTTGAGAGAACCCTGTAGCAATTTAAAAGAAAAAAATCATAGAATCCTTACAGTTGGAAGGAAGCTCTGAGGGCCATCTAGTCCAACTCCCCTGCAATGAACAGGGACATCACAGCTACATCAGGCTGCCCAGAGCCCGATCCAGCCTCACCTTGGAAGTCTCCAGGGACGGGACATCAACCATAGCACTAGGCAACCTGTTTCAGTGCTTCATCACTCTCACTGTATAAGATTTTTTCCTTATATCTAGCTTGTTATGTATTGTTCAGTTGTCTGTGTCATTGGATGAAATATGATCTGCTCCTCTCCACAGGGAAAAAAATAGGAATAAATTTGGTTTTAGAGCTGTGTCAATGCAAAGCCTGTTATTTTCAGCACTGCCTTTAACTTTTTAGTAGTGCATAAATGTGCTAGATCTAATGTTACTTTGGCTGCAAGAAACACTGTAGAACAGTGGAACTGGTCTTTGAATTATCCTTTCTCCAATATGAGGAACATGATGAAATGCAAAAAAGAATAAAAGCTTGCCTACCTTCTTGTACAGTCAGGCATACAAACTTGAGTAAAATAGGATTATAAAAGCTAACACAAATCAAGATGTGTCCCATGCAGACCAGACTAGGATCTTCTTCACCTTAAGTACTGTAGATTTGACTGCAGATTTTGCACTTTCCAGCATCCAGTTCAAGCTTTAGAGCTTTGTCAATTTGTTTATGGTGTGCAGAAAGTTACTGCTTTCAAATAACAAGTCAGCAGAAGAAAAAAATACAGGTTAGTCGAATTCTGTGTTGATCATTTCCTTGCAGCATTTTCTCTAAAACCATATGTTTCTCTAAATAGGATGTATCAGTCAAACACAAAAACTCCTTTCAACCTCCCTTGGCTGATCTTTGGAAGTGAAAGAGACATAGAGCTGCTGTACCTGAAGACTCTATTTTCTTGAAAAGAGATTTAAGGTGAATTTGTAATTGGGGCCATAAGCTACAGAACTAACATAATCCAAGAAGCAAACTTGTTTTAAAAAAGAACAGATAATGACTGGCGATGAGAGTGTGAGTCTCTGAAGCTGTTCCATCTCTTATGAGACAATGTTCAGACCCAAATGGGAAAAAGTGAGAGGAAGGGCCAACAAGCACAGATCTTGAATGCTGTATGTGGGCATTGCCTCAACAAAGACAGAGAGAAGATAGAAGGGCCAGTACCAACTGAATTTATGTTGCAGAAGAGAATTCTGAAACGTGTCAAGATCCAACATAACAGGATGATTGTAATTAGTGTCTTAATTACGTAAAGGAAAAAAAACTTCAGACATTGCAAAACAGCAAACAACACACCAAAACCCCATGCATAGCATTCATAATCAATCACAGGAATGACTTCAAAATATTAAGGCAGTGGAATTTAGTATGAAAAATCATTACTAATAGAAGTAACAATAGAAAAAAACAGTGTAATAAAACTTTGTAGCCATCAAGCATTATGCCAGAGGACAAGATGGCCAACAGGCATCTGTCATTTAGCAGCAGAACTAGTCATTTGCGTCCACTAAAAGATTAATTATAACTGTGACCTGACTATAATCTGGCAGGTTACAGTAAACAGAATTTGTACAGTAGTAACTTTTCTCCAATCTCTCTCAGTAAAATAGGTATCTGTATTTGATGTTTGTCTTCTTCTCTTAAGTGAAACACAGAACAGAAAGAAGACCAAACAGCAGTTTCAGCGTGATGTTGAAAACACTGCCATCAGCTTAAAAAAAAAAAAAAAAAAAAAAAAGCAGCTTTAAAAATTTTTAAAGGAAAGATAAGGTGGCTGCTTATCATATGCATATTGACTCTGGAAACATTAAAAGTATTTTTGATATATTTACCTTACTTCAGAATTAAGAAACTGAATGAAACTATATTGTACTTCAAGCTTCCTCCAGACTGTTTTCATCTGTATTTCCACTTCATTAGTTCAAAGGTGGTATTATGGAAACGCATATTTCTATTAATCTGTAAAATAAAAGAATTTGACTTACGAGTTATCCAAAGAAATTGTATTGACAGCTTATAGTACATAATGCAAACTGCATTTTGAAGATACTGACATCTGAAATAATGAAAGCCATCTGCTGTTATGAACTGCTCCTAGCAAAAAAGCAACTTTTCAAACTCGTACATTTCTAGCAGCTGTATAGTTACATAATATTTGTACTGAAAAGCATTTTCAATTCAGTTTAGACAACATACAGGTTTGTCGTAGATTATGGGAGATCCTGGGAGGAGGGATGCTAAAAGTCCCTCTAAATAGGTTTCCTATGAATAGGCTTGCTATGTTCCTTTCTCATCTCTGCCAATTACCATCCCGTAACTCCTGGATTCACCTGTCCTTCAGCAATCAGGTTCACAAACCACTCAGTTGCTCCAATTTTATTTTTAAAACAGATTGGGGGACGGATGTATGGAAAAAAAAAAAGAAACAATGCTCCAGTCAATCTTTATTAAACACCCAAGAATCTTCAGGACTGCAGCTTCACAACAAAAATACACTAGTATCACCCCACTGGTTCCATCACACAAGGAGCTCCTATATTCTGAGAAATAATCTCTAGGTTTATTGAAGTTACACACAAGCATGATCGCTCCTGAGAAGAAAAAGCAAGCCAGAAGTTTGGAAATAAAATACTGAGTTTGATTTTTTGTTCACGTTTGTGAAATAGCCAACATTCAAACATCAGAGAAAAGCAAGGGGCAGTATCTCACACAGCATTCTAACAGTTGAGAGCAAGCCTGACTTGTGTCAATGCCCTTGGTTTTCAAACATAACATGAATTTTGGGCTTATCAGCTTTTCTACTTAGATTCCAACTTGAGCATGTGGCACATATTGCCAGCTCTTCCCATTTTAGCACATCACAATTTGTGAATGTTTCTTTTCTATCTGAAGCTTTTAGAAACATCACGCAAGAATTTTATCACTAAGAACTTCCAGTCTTAAGACTGCAAACATGACCTTGACAGTAAAACAGAAGCTTAAACATCACTAGCACAGATGTATGGTTAAAAATATACAACCAATCTTACAATCTAGTAATTTAATGCCTTATTTTTGAATATGAAGGCTAACAGCATTAGGAACAGGGATGGATGAAATATGCACCCACATGATTTCTAGCAGAGGAAAAGTTTGTGTCCACTTCCTGTTTCCTTTCTAAGCTCCATAAGAACATTTATCATCACAAGGTCAAAATACTTCTGTCTCCATGTCCATTTATAAGTATTGCTCCTAACACAGTGAGGTTTAATAGTCCTGGTAATAAATAATAAATCTGTGCAAAATGGCAATCTGAAACCATCCTGAGTATCGGATAGCAGCAGTTCTTCAAGACAACTGTCTCCACTGAGCAGACAGGCTGACACTTGACAGCTATTTCTTCCATGGCAGAATACAAAAAAAACATTCTTGCTGTGCAAAAATGCGCTGTAGAGTTCAGTTTTGCTTTTTTAAAAGTAAGCTTATAAAGAATCTACAAAATAAATCCATCTCTCTGCTTCTCTTTAATCAAGGTATTCAAGTAAAACCCTCACAACCTCTACAGCGTGCCTATTAGGTTCTCTGCTCTGGACAGATCTGATTCTCTTACATCAGCCTTACCACTGGGTAACGTGGGCACAGCCGTTTTCATGACTTATTAAATTTTTGTGTCAACATCAAATTCATCACCTCCTTTTTTTTTTTTTTTTTAGAGAGCTACAAAAATCTCAGAGATGAGTCAAGTTATTAATTTATGAGTGACCTCATTCTGTTACTTTTATACAATTTTTTTTATCAACATGAGATGCTACATCAGAATGTACTTGACTATAAAAGCAGTGACTTACATTATTGTTATACAGAATGCTCAATTGCTAACAGTAGTTTTTCAAAATATTTTATGTCATTCTCAGTGGCATTTTGCAGAAAAACATCATCAATAACAAATCAAGCTATTTAACAAGTTATTCGCAACACATCTTCACTTCATTAGAACTTTATCTACTGCGGTGACTACAAGAAGCCCTGACAGCTTCAGAAGCACACAGGTAGACATCAGAATTATATTAATATACTAATTATAATATACTTGCTATCCCAGAGAAGTGTAAATTTGCAGTCACCAGCAGGTCACAGGGAACAGAATGCCCAGCCTGGAAGGACCCCCTGTTGAGTTCTCCACCACAACTCACCTACCAGTGCCTGAGGGCTGAGGTGGGTTTTCCATCCTCCCCAGGGTCACAAAGGTAAAACCACGAGATGGTACATGGTGTGTACTCACTATGTCCTCTTGAGCAGAGGAACACTTCTAATAGCTGAGATTGGTTTGTGGGGAGCAAGACACAGCATCTTTGAATTGCTAGAACTCCTGGTACAGCTTCTCCACAGCCGAGAGATGGGCCCACAGATAGGAAGAGAGACTAATCCTGTTCCCTCCTACTTCCTTGGGACCTTTGTTGATAGCAGCCCTGGCCCTGCACAATGCAGCAACATCAGTGTGTTATCAACACTGTTCTTCTCCTAGCAACAAAACATAGCATCATAGCAGACACTCTAAAGAAAACAATTCCATCCCAGCTGAAACTCAGACGCTACCTTGTCAGCCTACAGCTTTGATATTTAAGTTTTATTTTAAATCTTAAATGACCTACTCCTCCCTGAAGCATCTTCTTGTAGTTGGGGAAAAGTGAGAATTACCCTTTATTTCAAGGAGAATTAAAAAAGGAACATTTAATATAGGTTAGAAATTTTAGAGTAGAATAAACAATCAAGTAGATGAAGGGCTTTGCTATGTGGCTCCTAACAGCCAGTAGTTGGCAAATCTATAGCTGAATAAACACTATAGCTTTTAGCCCAGAAACAAAGAGGAATGGTCAGCACAGAGGAAGCTTATAACTGCCAGAAGACAGGATGCTAAGGAAGGCTCTAACTTTTAATAAAATCTGACTTACCATGGAACTTAGGAAAAGAAGAATGAAGATGGCAAATACTTGCACAGAAATTTTTGTTATCAAACTTCTTAAAGTCATGTGTGCATTTTACAGGCAAATTCATGTTTAGTTAAGGAACATAAGTATAGAAAAATCTTAATTGAAATATTAACAGTTACAGTAATTCAACTGCAATTATGTATTGATCACAGAAGGACTCATAAGTACAGATTATGGGTTAAACACCCCTCAATTAATTCCATCTATTTCCATCTAGATCTTCCCCATTTTCAACTAATCCAGCCTCCTTCATTGCTTCACTTCAGCTGGGTTAATCATTCAGCTGGTCATTCCTTCGTCCCAGTTTTTGCAACAGAATCTTGTTTTTAAAGTTCCTATAAATTCTAAGCATGGATTTGGTGATATCAGCCCCCCCCCCCCCCCCAAAAAAAAAAAAAAAAACAACACCATTAAATAAATAAATAAAAAAAAATCAACAGAACACAAAAAGGGGACAATAAACTTTATGGAGGCATTAGCAAAGGGGAGAATGGGGAAAGCAGGTGATGCCAGCAACATATCTGTAAGCAGTGCCTGAGTGCTCATGGCCAGCTGACAGTTCTCTTTAGCAACAGACAGGAGAGGTCTCAGAAGCAGAATATCCATTTTAGGGTAAACCACAGGAAAAAAGTTTGTATTAGAAATTTGTGAACACAGAAAATACACTGCAGGTCCAGAATGTGAGAGTACCCTGGAAGATGCTTCAGTCTTGTGATTGCCACTGGAAAATGTAGCCAGAGCTGCTGTAAGCTATGAACTGATCAGAACAGTGATTATACTGCTATGACAAGTCCAATATAGCTGTAAAATTAGAGTAGAATTTTAAAAAGCTGCCATACCAAATTTTCAACTACTATTTCAAAGTTCACATTCAAGGATACAAATTTCTTAAGGAAATTCTTTTCAACAAACGTACATGTGAGAAAAGCCACACTAAGCTGGAAAAGCACAAAAATGGCCTGCAGCACACCTGAGGCTTGGTGATGTTGTCTGTGGAACAATAAAGGTATATATGAGCATCCTAGTAAACAAACAGCCCTTTCAAAACATTTGGGACCAATATACAAAATGAAGTGATGCTAGGGCTGAACAAACTTAGTGCTCTGCAGCCTGAACATCAGGTAGCAAGATGTTAAAGAGCCTGAAAAATGGTTCAAGCACCTTTATCAAATCCTTGAGGCAAGACAGGTTTTGATCAATCTCCCACTTCAATAGGAATATACCCCCATGAAAACTAATTTTAAAATTTAATTGTAATAAGCTCCTGAGTGAGGCTGGACAGTGCAGTATGAGACAGACAGAAAGAGCGACTGAGTTTTATGCAGTGACAAATGTACTTGTACATACATCACAAGGCACCGTACCCTTCAGAATTCCTTGTCACACAATGAGTTTTTTATTGGGGTCACGATGAGAATCCAGACATAAACCTCCTGTGATACTGACTTAGATCTGTAACAGAAGCCTGCCTTGGCAAAAAGAATAGAAAATTCCACTAGGCTCTTACTTTGTCCCAGCAGATGTAATTTCCTACAGCAGAAAGGTTTTAAATCTTCATTTCTCTTAGGTGGAGATCATTACTAGTCCATTCTGGCATACCTACGCCATTTGGAGTCACCCAGAGGACTCAATGGGGCTAATCATCTATAGCTGCTTTGCAAGCAGGCTCCGTGCTCACAGTGACGTATATCTTAGTGTTGTCTCAAATATTCTCCACTGTCAGGTCCAATGAGCCAAGAGAGTGAAAAATCAGCTGATTCTCCAGACTTTGGGACTGAAAGCTATCTGACAGCAGCTTGTTGTTCAATCAAACGCAGTTCTTCAGTAGGCCATTCCCAAAGGCCATCTCATCAGCTTACAGCACTGGTGACACATCAAAGTTGGATAGTTCATCCAGCATGAAGATGTCAAGTCAGAATCTGATTTGCCAAGCTTTGTTACTAAACCAACTGGGTTAAAGATTGTGCTGTACAACACCTACTTTCATCATAGCCCACAGCTCTCCAAGTACACAAAACAGTTCTGAAAAGTGCTTCTGTTTGTAAGAGATCTAAGAAACAACTCTTTTACCTCAACTGTGGATGTACCCACCAGAAAACTCCACTGCACACACAGTCTGAGCTTCCTCTCAGAATACTGAAAACTGACCCCACAGCTAACACGGTCTTCTGCTGCGGTTGACACCCCTGAAAGCATAAGGCTAGCTGTGAAATCACATGCTTCTCATTCTTTCTAAGTTTCAGAAAATGATCAAAAACTGCCCAGGCCCTGTTTTGTTTAGTCATCACTTAACTTTCATGGTCCGCTTTCCCAATGCACTTCAGAACCTCACTGGGCCTTGTCGCTTGGACAGTGGTTTGCCTTGTGCAGATGAAAGCAACAGTAAGCAATCACTTGGCACACAGTCCTAGAGGAGCACATTCTTATCATAACACGGATCCTGGGAATGCTGCCCAGACTTCAATTTCTCTCTGACAAAAGCACCAGTGAAATCTACCTCCTGCCAGTGCCGCAGGACCATTAGATCATGTTTTGACAGGTGACCCTCTTCCTCCTCCCACTAAGATTCCTGCAAAAGGCCAAGTATTTCTTCAGTCTGTCTTTTCACAGAATAATTCAAATGCGAGAATGACTTCCAGGAATGCTTTCATTTAAATACATTGTACTATTTGACATATAAAAGATCAAAACATTCCTGATATAGTATCACAACTTCTAACTTCTTTGGTCTTTGGACGCTATCAAAATTACTTTCTGAATAAGCTGAACACAGAAACTGAAGCCTGGTATGTGAAAACCAACCATTGGCTTTGAATCTCAAATATGAAGTTAGAGCCATCACCTGAACAGTCTCAAACACATGGAAACATGGAAGAGCCTTTAAGGAAACCAGAATCTGTCACAGAACAAGGAACGGTTAAAGGCCTCCATCATGAGCAGGCCTGTCAGGCATTTCAGTTTTACCAACAGAAAGTGACATGGATTACATGCTAACATTCAAGATAGCAAACTAACACTTCTGGGGGGAACCAAGACAATAAGTGCTGTAATAAATAAATTAATTAATAGATCACTACTTCTTTTAAGATATGAAAATAATATTTAGACACTTGTTGGCATCATGAACAGATCTTAAGAATCTTCAGTAAAATATCATCGAGCTGTCATACTTGAATCAACAGCAGAATTTCATTCAAATGTAGTGCAGTTTTCCTTCAGACAAGTTATGACTTCTCAGTACTGCTTGGAAAGAACTGGCTACATACAATAAGGATGCTCAGATGAGGAGGCCCAGAAAGCTACAAAGGATTTGTGCATGTGAGATACATGTGAGATTCCACAGGTTGACAAGTTTCTGTATAAGGATATACATGTAGTTCCCAGTATATTCACCTATATTCCCCAGAATATAAGCTCATTTATGTGAAACAGTGGTAAGTCAGATAGAGAACCAACATCCTCCCTGCAAAAACCTTTAAAGGAGACAACTAAATATAGGCCTTTTGTAGACATCAGCTTTACGGTAAGGATAAAAGATATTACATCCAACCTACTGCTCTCTTTGGAGTTACCACATAGACTGTGGAAATACTTAATTTCAGGTACTGCAATTGGACAGAATAAATTCTGAAGTAGCCTAGAATAATCCATCGTTGCCAAAAAGCATAGCTAATAGTGACTGTTGAAAAATACTATTTTGTAGCTGAGAATTTGCTCCATCAAATAGTGTTGTTTTGCTCTTTGTAGCTGTTGTTGTTTTCAAGGAAATAAATAGGAGAAATCAGTTTCAGAACAAATTACACATTTTTCAACACAGTCACAAGTATAGACACAAGTACAGGTCTTTGGCAGAGAACACGAAAATAAAAGCTTTACCATTTTTTCATAATCCAATGGTACAAAACCCCCCAACTTTTATCGGTAGGAGGTGAAGGCGTGCTTTATAACTCAGAAAACTGTATGAAATGATCTTGGTAGCATTTGATCATATCTGCTGTCAAGTGGACTGGACTTCATTTCTTTAAAAAACAGGGTAATACATATAGGTAACTCTTTCAGGTACAGTAAAACTAATTTGTTATTCAGATAGCAATTAGTCCCATCACCAGAAAAAAACAAGAGTTCTTTTTGCACAAAAGATAACATATTAAAATAAGTATGCATATCACCTCAAATAAAACCAATAACTACGGAACCAAAAATATTCGATTCCAAAGTTTGCAGTAGGGGGTTATCCTTGCAGCCTTGGTCCTGAAAAATTTCTGCAAAATTATTTTTTAAAAAATGAACTAAGGAAATTAGTGTGACGAAAACAAACTGGATAGGGCTGGGATAACCATTTACTCATTAGAATCTCAGAAAATATGACCATAAAAAGATGTTCCATCCTTACTATTTGCATGATGATATGGAACGTGTTTTGCAAGTCTAAACCGGACTAGCTTAGGCCACCAAGGTCTCAACTTCTGCTCAAGCAGAGCTCACAGCAGAGGTTAGATTAAAGTACTGCAGCACTGTGTAGGACGAAATGCACGTGGGTAACTTGACACACAGACTAAAACGCTCAAATATCCTCAGCCACTTCAACTATTACGTCTAACAGCTATGAGCTCAGAGTGCTGGAACACTGCACTGCCTGTAGTTCTTCAGGCACCAAATCAAGGTTCTGTCCAACTTGACCTATGATTTCTAATGACAGATTCGTGAAAAAAGCAACTACATACAGACTAGGCCTTAAGGGCACAGACAAACACAGGGCAGGAAAACCTAAGAAAATGTTCTTAGACATGCTGAATAATTATCTAAATAGCTAATATGGCTTCTTGTATTTCCTACTGATTTGTATGGTCAGAAATAGCAGTAAATAACTTCTATTCATCTCAGATTCTCTCCTCCAGATGCACACAACTGAATAGAACATTCATTAAGGACACGAATGAAAATAGTCTTTTTTTTTCTTTTTTTTTTTTTAAATAAAAAAATAAACTTCTGGTAAATACTGGTTACAGGCCACTTAGAGAGAACAATTAACTGCCTGGAAACAGGTTCATTTTGTGTGGCAAGACCACCCATCTGTGAACAAACTCAAAAATACTGGCTATATCCTGAAAAGTGGAAAAAAAGTTAAATGGATTCCATGAGAGGACTTAAGCACCACAAGCAGCATTTACCTGATGTCAGCTTCCTCAGTCGCAGAGACGTTTTTGCCAAACAAAGCTCTACAGGTACCAGAGGTTTGCTACCACACCTAAAGCAGACAAGCACTCATCTAGAAGGCCATCCTGCTAGCTATTCTGCATGCATCTTCAGCCACACAAACAAGCTAATATGAGTTGTTAACTGTTTACTGTTTTCTTCCAAACATTTTCAAGGCAATAATCTGGCTGCTAAACCATTGTTCTACAAGCTCTGGATGAACAGGGTGCTCTCAGACCAAGAGAACAGGAGATCACCTTTCACCACCCTTGCTGAAGACAAATCACTTCACCAAGAAGTGCACACAGCTCATGGAAAAAGATGCCAAAGGAAGGCACAGTATTTTAGCCAAACAAGTAAGCATACATGGGGTGGACCAGAATCCTGAAACATGACCACATGACCACAGCCAATACACGCTTTAAATCAAAACACACTCCAAGGTATAAGTTATTTACTCTTGGGAGGTATAGAAAGAGAGATAGAAACCCCTTCATCTAAAGAAGCATATCCTTGATCAGTGTTAATGTGCCACCTGCAAGGATGTGGTCATGTATAACTATGGACACATTCTAATAAATGGATAAAAGGACAACATAGTTCTCAATGGTATTAACAGTGAAGTCCACAATGACATAAAAAACATATGAAAGCTTTTCCATTGACACTGAAACACTCCATCAGGAAAACACATACACTGTTAAGGTGTATTGTTCAGTAAGTTTGCTTGTTTTCATTTTTGTGTATCTTAGCTTTGGAAGACTTGCCCTGTTGCAAAAAGCTTGAGATACCTGACACCATTCCCTTAATGTGACATCTCTTGAACAAACAAAGAAAAACTCTGACACTAACAGCTTCTTCTATTTAGTAGAGGTACAAGAGCCAACAGCTGACCTTTGAATCTCATCTTAATTCAAACAGGAAATACAATTCAGAGAGTTATATCAGTTAGGGACTGCTTTGCTCATGACTGTAGTGGGTTCTTCCTTGTCAGAAGACAGCTAAAAGCACACTGGATGCCCTGTGGTTACACGCATTTACAGCACACTGGCCAAGAAATTAACGTACACTTCCCTTCTCCTCACACTATCTAAAGAAAATTTCCTCATACTTGAGAATAATAAATATACCTCTGCCCAAACTAACCAAGCAAAGCAAGTCTGTGTGCAAGACCTCTCGGATCCAATGGAGATGAAGTTCCATTGCACAGGGAGTGAGGACTAACACTGGAACGTCTATCTGTTCTCTTCCAGCATTGTCCCATTTGTTCCTAATTAATAATATTTTTTTAAAGCTTAAATAATCTTTGAGAAAAGATGAAAGTGTGTACATCTGAAATAGCTCTACTATTACATCCCATTACTTGAATCTTCTAAGAAAAAAGCTAAAGTAGTAAATTGTGGAGATACACTTTAAATTATTAACTATCAAGTAACTGTTCATTATTATTTTCTTGGGTATTTAAGAGAAAAAGAGTGTCTTTTCGTGTATCTTTAACTTCGGTATTCCACATTCCATCCAAAGAAGTGAATAAAATTCCTATTTTAAGCAAGGAAAAATGCAAGAGGAGTTCAAATATAGAGCTAACCTCTGCCCCTTTCTACACTGAGAACCATCTGGATTCTATTAAACTGTCAAGCAAGTACCACGATTAATACAAAAAGAAATAAAAGAACCACTGAAACGTTTAACATTGGTAGCTTCTTTATAAGCCATGCTAAATCTCCACACGGACCTCAGCTGATTAACACTTCAAATGCACGACATCTATTTTATAAAATTGCGCAGACCGCTTTCACTCTCCCTTCTCTGTGACCACCAGGCAGAACTGCAGCTCAATATTTTTTTCACATTATCCCACTCTACAGAGCAGTTGCCTAAGCAAATCATGAAACTGTAAAATAGCAATCAACGTTGTGAAATTCAGGGGAAGGCAACGACGACTTCCATTTAAGGCCATCAGATTACTGTACTTCAAACACTTCCACGCTTTGATTTTGTTTAACACAATGCAGGTTATACAGAACACAGATCATGCATAGCACTACTCAAAGATGCAGGAAGAAAAGGGCCCAATGCCAGACAAACACCTCTTGGGTTCTGAAGAAATTCAGCCTCATCTAGGTTTATGACTAAGTGACCAACCTGCATATGACTTACAAACCCCAGCAAAAGGAGTGTTCCTTGGAATTGTTTCGTACTTTAAATAGATTTAACAGCACAACTGAAGCGTCAGTTTTCAGGCAGCCTTTTCAGCATAAAACCATTCCCAAGGAGCCAGAAAGCCAATTAATTTCTTGACTCCTTGCAGAAACAAATTTCAGCCCACTGATGATTTCCTGGAACTTCAGCATTCTCTGCGTAACAAGAATGCAAGATACTTGGGAGCACTGATGGAGTTTTAACATTGTGGATAGTTTTAAGTATTCGTGGAAAACAGAGAAGAATCCAAATTCAGGATAACTACTTCTTTGCTGACATGAAGAAAGTAAAAATGTTCTACAAGAGCAAATTGAACGTAAATGACAAAAAGTCAGTTCTCCTTCAAGTGTTTTATATAAAACTGGTGATTAACATTTTGTCTGTTCTCTTTTAACGCAAGTATACACCAATTAAAACTCCAACATGATTACCATACAATTAAACAAGATTATAAAAGGATGAGATACACATACATAGTCGTGACTGCTTTTGCTTGTTCAAGCATCAAAAGCAACTGTGGGAATAAACAGCTGGGGGAAAAAATGTAGGGGCTGTGGATTCAAGTCTTCTGAATTTGAATCATGGTGCATCTTAAAAAGACAAGAAATAATAAATTTGATGTTCCAATGTTTTTGAAACAGAAAAGAATGTAAGGAAAGTAATTTCCCTATTCCCTAATAAGCCACAAAATATTAGGTAGGTTGGAATAACCGCCTACTTTCTTTAAAGTAGCTTTGAAAATAGCTAAAATTGACACAGTCAGCAGGCTGTCTTTATACAAATCTCTCTCACTGCCTCACAGAACTATGCAGCCTAACTGCTGGCCCCAGCAGCTCAAGACAGATTCAAAAACAGGTGACTTCCTTGGCACTCCACTAACAGTAGAAGATTCTGCAAGAGAGAGAATTCACCCAGATATGCCACTGTGTCTCCTTCAAGTGATATATTCAGGTATACATAACTGCAAGTCAGGAAATGGATTCCAAGCACAGGAAGAATATCAGAGCATCTGAGTTGGTTGTGCTGGCTCTGGAGAGTCACGAGAAGGAACAAAAGTCACTGAAGTGAGCTGAAACAAATGTTTAAATAGTTCTTTCCCACATTAGTATATTCTCTGAACTAAAACAGAAAAAATATTTGAGCATATTTAAACAAAACCATACAACTCAGCCACAACCCTTCAGTTCTTTAAAAAGAAAATAGAACTTGAAAGATCTAAGTATCGCAACTAAATCTTGATCAAAGAAGCATGCATCACATATTCTGGCAGTTGCTATAGTAGATGCCTGCCATTGGTTTAATATAAGCATTGCCATAACTGAACTTATTCTTAAAAAGAGGGGAAAGGGGGCTGAGGGAAAGAGGGCTGAGGGAAAGAGTATCTAGGATAAGAACAAAAAAAAGGTACAGGAAGCCCAGGAAAGCTCAAGATGCTGCAGTATACTTCACCTGCGTATGTGTTTGGAAGTCAGGTGAGACTTAGAAAATTCTCAAGTTCTTTGATATATGGCATGTCTGTCTCTAGTCAACCAGAATCATAGAATGGCTGGGGATGGAAGGGATCTCAAGGATCACCAAGTTGCAGACCCCCTGCTGCAAGCAGGATTGTCAACTGTTAGCTCAAGTACTAGATCAGGTTGCCTAGGGCCCTATCTAACCTGGCCTTGAACGCCTTCAGGAATGGGAATGTTATATGGCATTTCAGTGATCTGATTAAATGGCCTTTAGACTGTAAAGCCACCAACAATATCCAGGTAATTTGGATTCCATGGGTCTTGGACATTCTTAATAGCTGAGAAGTGAGTCGGGGGACCCATGGATGGAAGATGATACAGGACACAGATGTACATGACCCAAAGCAACAAGCTCCTCATAGCATCCCTGCTAACACTTGTCAAGGCTTTCAAAAGCACAGGATGGCATCAGGTTATTGTGCAATGAATGAAGAGCTTGTGGGCTTTCCTGGCCTACATGATCACTCGGTTACCTCTGTCGACAGAAGCTAATACAGCGCAATTTGTACAAAGCCAATATCAGCTCTTTCATGCATGGTTCAGCAAACTGGTTTGGGGAGGTGGGGTTTCTTGGAGGTGGTGGTTGTTTTGTTAAATGGTGCTTGTTCTGTTAATAAGTCGAGACCTACCCATAGTTCCTACCTACCTGTTAAAAAAATCATTTTTCAGTTCTCAAGAGGAATATTCTTAGATATTGAAAAATAGCATTGGTTTGGATACATAAATCTTATCACACTGTGATAACCTGGAACTGACACACAGAAAACAAGCTTCGGAGACCTATTATCCATCTCTGCAGGAAAAGAGAAAGAACAAAAAGACACCGGGTCATTTGAAAACTTGATCAAGGGACTCTTAAAAATACAGAATAGGGTAAGGTAAATATAAGCAAATACTAGCGGCATGAAGCAACACCCTTCTGTTTGATTCAACAAATAAGATACCAATAGGAGGAAGAACAAGATTTAATTCTTTTGGTTTCAAAGGTCATAAAAAATACCATTGCATCAGTTCATCAGCAATGTATACAGAATGGTGTTTCAAGCAACTGTCTGATTGAAAATATTTATACTTTGCATGGGATGAATAGGAAGACGACTGCTGAGAAGAATGGAAGAGGTAACGAAAGGATGCGTACAAAGAACAGCTGTTTTAACTGCTGCTCCTCTCCAGAGCAATGAAACAACTCCACACCTCCACCCAGACGTACAGCAAAGGAAATACTCATGCCAGAGCTCCTTAGCCCTGACACACTGCCTTACGTGCACTATGCTGCACACTGAGCAACACCCAAAAAGGCAAATTGTCTTCTATGCATGGAAATAATGACAACTTTTCCATTACTGCACAATAGTACTACGCTATTTTTCTACAGCACGTGGAGTATTTAAACAAACTGAAAAACACAAGTTTTTAAAATAGTTATTTTATTATTTTAGACTTCTACAATTACTCCTTTTAACTCCCTCTTTAGCCCACTGCTCTTTTTCTTTCATCTGGCCATGACTATTCAAAGCATTAATAGTTTAAGCTCTACCTCTACAACTAAAGTTGGATGCATTTTGATGAGCTACAAGCGCTTCTTTTCACTTGTAGAAGGGCATGATATGATGCTGAGCAAAAAGAAAAACCCATCTAATGTTTCAGGGTTCTCTGACGTTTTGCTTTTAGGATAAATAACTGCATCCAACACTGATAATACAGCATCACCAGTACGCACAGATGATACTGAACAGCAGGCAAAGGGCTTTCCAAGCCACTGTCAACAACAGCAAAACTAAAGTTCTTCATAGAGAATCTAGGAACTATTGAAACCATGACTTCTGCAGTAAGAAAAACTGTGCGACCAGCTGGTCTTATCTTTATTACATTTATTTTATTATCTTTATTTTATCCACTGTAAAACAGCTTCCTCTGATGCTATTCAGTTTATGTGCTACTAAAAGTAATTGAAACACATTTTTTCTTAAGAAAATTGTCAAATACAGCTATTACAAAGAATATGGGGACTATGGGAGTGTTAAGTAATTCTATTATCTAATCCTCTGCTTGAGCATCTCTGCTTATAAAATTACATATCATTTTACTTTCTATGATTGACAAAAAAAGACAAACTAAAAGATACAGAAGCGAATCTCAAATCCCAAGGAATGCAAAAGGAAAGGAACTGCTTATCGAAGTCTGAGCTTAATGCAAGACAACAAGCAAAGCAAAACAAACAATTGTCTCCACAGAAGGAGAACATAAATGTATTTGCCCAACATCTCAAATTATTTTTGATAGAACTACAGCCACATTTGAGAAAGTTTACCAGTTCACAGCTCTATTTCTTGTTGGTGCTATCATTAGTTTTAATTAAAAACAAGAAAGAAAACATCAAATGCAATTCTGCAGGAGAGCAAAAAAAAATCTTAAATGTTTACATCTTCTAACGATGTCTGAAGAAAAAAACCCACCAGGCTATATAAAAGCTGCATGAGTTGCAGAAATACTACCAATGCATAACAGGTTCTTGTTTTGGTCTTATGTATGCCATATTACACAGAACACGACTTACAAGCCAACACAGTTCATTTTAGGTTACCAGCGTACATTTATACAGTCTATGTAACATAAAGAATATAGAAATGTCAATTTTATACTGTCAAAATTGAAAGGTGAGTCACGGGACAGTAGGGTAAGAGGCCTTACATAAAGCCAGCACACAGTTTATACCTGGAAAACAGACAAAAAAACATTTTTAAAGGAGACAAGATTTTAGTATACGGGGAATTTTCTCAAGTTCAGTAATCTGCCTTAAGGCTTCTGGTCCTCCGTCAAGTTCCAACATGGCTTGACAATTTAATTTAAACATCTAAACTGGAAAGGATTCTGTGGAGTTGAGCGATAACGTTCACATCTGATAACATTGCCAAAAAAATCCAGGTGGAGAAAAACCCACTGTGATTTACTAACGCAAAACCTGGAATCACAGAACCATTAAGGTTGAAAGGACCACTCAGATCATCTAGACCGACCATGAACTCACCACCACCATGCCCACTGCTGACCAAAGCACAGGACCCAGCACTTGGTCCTGCTCAACTTCATACAGTTGGCCTCAGCCCACCGATGCAGCCTATCCACATCCCCCTGCAGGGCCTTACTACCCTCAGGCAGATCAATGCTTTCTCTCAACTCAGTGGCATCTAGCAGATAGCCACAACGCCAATCCAAAACCTGGCAAAGTTAATTAGCCATTGTAACAGGAACGTTATCACTGTCTTGTGAAAACCCAGTGTGCTTGAACTTCTGCTGAAAAAAAAAATTCCAGCCATATATATTTATTACATTTTAAAAATAATTGTTCACAGACCAACAGTTCCACATGTAATTATTTCAAATCCTACCTCCCAAAAGGAAAGAAGGAATGGACAATTAGTTCACTTAAAGGAGAAAGGGAGCAGTTTACTTTTAAGTCCTACAGCAGGCTTTTATCATCTGAAGAAAAATCATGGGTCTTACAACAAGTACATTAAGAGTTACTCCTTTCCTGGCAAACAGTTCCTTGTGTTTGTGAACCACTGCCAAATCTAACACTGACAGAAGAAACACTTCAGAACTGAAGCATTTTTTGAAGTCTTTCCATTGTTTCAAATACGCTCTTAGAAACAAAAAACATTAAACAGCCATGGCATTATGTTGGCTTTCCCAGGTCATAAACACTGATATTTTCAAAAATAAAATAAAATAAAATAGCAAAAGTAGCCGTCGTAGCAGAAGGCCATGTAAATAACTACTTCTGTTACATAACAAGTGCTAAGATTTAAAGCAAAATAGGAGTCCAAATCTATTCAGACAATTAAATGATCAGACTGAAAAATAAAAATTAAATGCTAGGCATCTACCCAGCAGCTCCCACTGACAAAATATTCAGATGGAGATTTTCAGATAGCCTGTAGCACTAAACCATTTGGCAGCTCTCCTGCCTCGATTCTCTACATACAAACAAGGTTAAATTGGGGAACATAAGACTGCCACAAACAAGGAACGAACAGAAGAAAAAGCCTACATACTTGTTCATGCTGCAACCTAAGCCTCCAGAAAGCTAGACTTCGGGCCATCGGAAGCAAACAGATCTTTGTGACAAGTAACTGATTTTTAGAGGTGAAATGAAAAATGAAATTTTCTGAGGTTGTCTATTTAAGAAGTATCTAGCAGAAAAGCCCACCAATCTGACCCTCAAAATAAAGGATCATTCAATGCCCCTTCTGTTAGCCAAGTCCTTCCTTCAGCCATAAAACTAAAGGAAGATGATAGTACAGTTGCAAATTATACACTGAAGTTCCAGATTTCATTTTCCTTCCTTGGCACAACATACAAATCAAACACCTTCTGCAGCCAGGTAAACACATATGGCTGCTGCTGCACAACTTCAAGTAATCCCTGTTCCTGTCCTCCATTCTCTCAGTCAAGATAAAGAAAGCCAAGTAAGCAAGCTAGTAGATTGGGTCAGTCAGCAGACAAGATGCAAGCTGTCAGAGCTCTAGGGAAGATGAGGAGTCCACTTAGGTCAGCCAGCAACCCCACACACCTGACATGCTTCCTAGAAGAGACAGCTCATTGAGCTAGGAAAAGACCTTTAGAATTTCTCAGTCCAGCCCTGTGCACAACACAATCCCAATTCAAAGTCAGGCTGTTACACAGCACTTGGTCCAGCAGCATCTTCAGCACATCCACAAATGGCACTTCTGCAACTTCTCTCAGCAATGTGTTCCATTCTAATGGCAATTTATTATTTCTTTTAAAATCCAGTAAAAAGTTACTCTGCTGTAACTTGTAACCACTAATTTTTCATCCTTTGAAAATGCACTTCAGGGAAGACCTGAGGCCCCTCAGACAGCTGACGACGAGCAGGTAGGTCATCACTTCTCAGCCTCTGGCTGGCTGAGCAGCTCTGCTCCATCAGGTCACTGCACCACATCAGGGCCTGTCATACTAGAGACCTACACCTTGAAGACTGAGCCTGCAGAGTGGCTCGCTGCCATTTCTGTTCTAGTTCAGGTGAAGTGTAAGCCAAGAGGTTTAGCCTTAGTCTCACAACTTCCTTTTCTCTGCGTCAGCTGCAGATCAGAGCTAGTACCCACATAAACAAAGGATGAGGTAACTGATGTGATGATTTTGGGGCTACCACAATTGCTAGCTGGAACATAAGAGAAGGGCACAGAACCACCTATCTGGCCATTATCTCATTGCACAGACAGATGAATGAACGTCTGAAAATTTCCAGAGAGAAAGCAACACTAGAAACATCCATCTGCTCAGTCGTTAGCTTAAACATTGCGTTATTTCAGTGCCAAAATAATTTTCTTGCTTGCCACGGCACATTAAGGGAAGTGTTTTTATGAAGATCTATGCAAACATTCTGCAAGGTAAGCATGCGTGGGCAGAAGCAACATAATTCAGATACGTTCATTGCTAGCATTCAGCCTAGCTATAACAGCTCTTTCAAGGGAGGCAGAAGCCGGGTGTTGGTTCTGCAGTTTTACGTAGAGCTCAGCGTCCATTAATCCACCCTTGGCCTCTGCACATGCAGTGCACAACCAAAGGTAAACTACTTGAAGCTGCTGCACTGGCAGAAGTATTAAATAAAATACAATATATGTGAATTTATAGTTACTTTCTCATTGCTAGTTATGACACAGAATTAGGACTGAAAATGAAGAAACCTTCCACCTGAACTGCACTAAAGCCTGTTACAAAAGTTTACACTGGAAGAGAAAAAATGGGCTTGTGTTTGTGTTTCTTTCCCCCTTTTTTCTTCTATCTATTTACCTTTTTTAAGGCAGCCGCAGCTGCATCCAGTGCATACCGCTTTTCTGGAGTAAATATTTTTGACAAACACCACACATTTTGAATTAGGCTACAGTGAGCTGAGCAAATAGAAAAAATATGGCCAAAGAGATGGTCACGTCATTTATTTTTTTATCAGGTCTTACTGGAAAAAAAAAAAAAAGATGCAAAGTCTATTTTCACGTTGCTCTTTAGGAGTAAATTCAACCTTCCAAGAGAGCTTAAATTCATAATCTTAAACGTGTGCTGAGGACAGTAGTGTGCAGACAGTGGATTTCTGAGGTATTTGTGCTGAGAAGATGAAAAGTTCAGCAGCCTGTACCAGAGGTACTTCTGGTAGGAGAGAGGAAAGGCAAAAGATTTGTTGCAGCGAAACAAAGATCAATTTAATCCTGGGTCTGGGGGAACTCGGGGATAAAGAGAAAGAAAGAAGTTTCATTGGAACAAGATACTCTCAGTGAGTGCTTCATGCTAACTTAAACAACTGGGGAATTTTGACATAGGACTCCCAGTTTCAGCGGGCTGTTGCTTTTATTTCTGGGAGGAGGGAGGGAAATAAAAGGAATTCCTTGGATGAGAGCTGCATTGCTAACCACAATCAGGATCATTTTACCTCCTTTGCTACAAAGAAGTTACATGCCATGATGAAAAATTCCATGATCTAACAGCTTCTTATTATTTTTACAAACAACACAACTCCAATCGGTTGTATTTTAGCAGCTGATTTACTTACTCTGTACGTTTCACAGCACTCGATACCTAGCACTCATCATTCAAGCTGCAATAAACATAAAATCTTATGTCCTTGATGAGATAGCCCACAAACAGGTTTTTTTTTAGCTCCTGAAGCAAGACTGGGGTCCTTATTTGTCTCATTCTTTGTGGTCTCACACAGAAGGTAGAGGGGAGAAACGTCCCAAGGGCACCTAAATGGCACAGTGATTTGCTCTGTGAACAAAAATGGAGAGAAGGGAAGTCTCTCTCTCACAGGCACAAAAAGCAACCCAACTGAACATGGCCAGGATTTCTTGCTAGTATTCCTTCCTGAGTTTCTCTTACCTGGAAGTACTTACGCAGCCTCAAAAGAGCACAGATGCGTTAATGCCCCTACAGGAAGAGTAGATAAAAGCTGACATTGCAGTATCTTTAGACCATAACAACTGCAATAAATATTGCACAGAGCACTGTGTTCCAAAGTCGACTCCAAATTTTAGATACAAATGCAGCTACATTACAAAAAAACCTCCCGATCTTCTGCAGTTTTTTGTTTTGTCTTTTGAGATGGTGATAGCTTTAAGAGGGGTGCATTAAGTATGCAGCTCTTGTCCTTCGAAGGGGCAGCTTAGCACTGCTACAAGGGAAACCATATAATCGTTAAAGCACACTGCTTCCAGGTGCTATTTTGTATTCAGGATGAGGGGAAAAGAAGCTTGGAAAGCAAATGGTACCCTGGGCTCCATCAAAAGAGGGATGGCCAGCAGGGACAGGGAGGTGATAGTCCTGCTCTACTCTGCTCTTGTGAGGCCCCATCTGAAATACTGCGTCCAAGTGTGGAGCCCCCAGTACAAGAAAGACAGGGAGCTGTTGGAGAGGGTCCAGAGGAGGGCCATGAAGATGATCAGGGGACTGGAGCACCTCCCCTGTGAAGACAGGCTGAGGGAGCTGGGCTTGTTCAGCATGGAGAAAAGAAGGCTGTGGGGTGACCTCATTGCAGCCTTTCAGTACCTAAAGGGAGCCTACAAACAGGAGGGGAATCAACTCTTTGAAAGGGTAGATAACTGCAGGACAAGGGGAAATGGTTTAAGTTGAGGGAGGGAAGATTTAGGTTGGATGTCAGGGGGAAGTTCTTCACTATGAGTGGTGAGGTGCTGGAACAGCTGCCCAGAGAGGCTGTGGATGCCCCGTCCATCCCTGGAGGTGTTCAAGGCCAGGTTGGATGGGGCCCTGGGCAGCCTGGGCTGGTATTAAATGGGGAGGTTGGTGGCCCTGTATGTGGCAGGGTTGGAAATTCACGATCCTTGAGGTCCGTTCCAACCCCGGCCATTCTGTGATTCTTTAAAAAAAAAAAAAGAATACACCAAGCTACTTCCCTATGAAAACGGTCAGCATTTACCTCGAATTTACAGAAAACCGTACTTTCAGAGCATTCTTACTCTTACTCGGAACCAAGAACAAACCAAAAACCAAACCCCGTCAGCACGGCGGAGGAGCGCAGCGCTCCGCACACGGGGAAGGGCGCACGGGCCGCCGGGCGGGGCGGAGCAGCTGCGCTCCCCAGCCTCGCCAGCGTGTCTGCAGGCCGGGCTGCGGAATGCCGAGCGGGTAACTTGATCCCTTCCTCCCCTCCTCCTTCGCAGCAGCATTTAGAAAGTAATTTAACCTCTTAAAATGGCATCTCGGCGCTGCTAGCGCGGAACGCAGCTACTCGGGTACGCTCCGCTCCAACAGGAAAGAAAACTTTGTTGTCGTTGTTCCCCGTGTTTCTTTCCTGAAAATGGAGGAATCCGGCCCAGCTCACATTTGGATCTGTCATTTCTGTGATTTCCCGGTACCGCGGCTGCGCTAGCGAGCCAGCAGCAGTTGTGCTGGGGGGGAACAATTGGCTCTCAGTGCAGCCATGAAGGTCCGTTTGTTCCGCGCTGCCCCGCTCCGAGGGCGCCTCGCTTTCACTGCTCTGAGCAGCGAGGGGTCAGAGCGCACAGGGAACGGTTCTTCGGCAGCTAGCCTCACTTCTACGGTCTGTGATACAACCGCAGTGCCGAGCCCGAGCCTTCCCACTGCACACACGCACAGACACAACGCAGCGAAGCGCTGCCTCAAGGTAACAACGCACAAGCTGATCCTACGGACTGCTGCCCTCCTTTCTCCCAGTTTTCCGTAGCATGAAGAAAAGCTGCTGCAATTCGGAGTATTCTTCCTGTAAACAAAATAGCCAACATTTTTACCATTCTGAACATACTGCCATCAGTAAGATACCATTATACTACCAGATAAGAGACAAAGACTTGAGGAAAATAAGTGATCAATCATTCTAGCAACAGCACAATGTAAGAGGGGAAGATCAAGCTGAAAAACATTTTACCAGCAGTGGTAATTTAGTTACTGAACACGTTACTAAATGTTACTTTGTCAGAACCGTGCAGGAAAAAAACCCCCCAAGGAATCCTAGCAGGGCTGCAAGCCTGAAGGACATCCGTGTGCTACAATGTGCTACAACGAGCAGCAACGAGCAACAAAAGCTGCCAGGAACTCGAGTGTGGGGCCTAGGTTTTAAAATGTGTTTACCGAGTCAGTAATGGAAATTCAGAGCTGAAAGGTCTTTAGATACGCGGTCCTTAACTCACACTTCCTGGTTCCCAACTACAAAATGGAAACAACTTCTAATGCTGGGGTGGTGAACTAGAACAGTGCTTTAATGATAAAGCCCCGGGATCCAGAGAAGGTCAAATGCCACTGTGATGGGGTCTTCTAGGAGACTGAAAATCTGCAAAAGAACTCAGAGTAGACAGGACGTTTGGAACTATCACCCTTATCTACATTCTGATGTATTAACAAAAAATAAAACAAAGCCAACCAACACCCACAAGCTACAGACATTTCTTAATGCTGGTTATAGCATGCCAAGGATCACAAACACCAACAGCTAACTGCTTGACCCTTACATTCTAGGCAAAGCAAAAGCAGGGCTACCTTTTTTTTTGTCCTGGAACAAACACCTTAACATAGATGCCTTGGTTGTGCCCGGAATACGAGCACTTTATACACAAATTTTGTCTAGGTCAGTATTTACAGTAATTAGAAAAGCTGTGCATATAGTGACCGATGAGCTCCTACTTTACAGAAAGCTAAGCTAAATGTTTTGCTGTATGCATCACATACGGTATTTTCGGTTTTCAGATTACACAACTCTAAATCTTCACTATTTCCCCAAAGAAATCTACATTATCTATGGAAATTTGCTTCTGGATGACTTTTTTCTAATGTACAATTTGGTATCTAATATCCGAAAGTCAAAACACCATCAGTTGTTATTCTTTTAAACTACATTTAATAACTCTTACTTCTGTGGAATAAAAATTATTCAAATTGTTGGTCAGGAATGGAAAAGCAAGTATGTTTACGTATCAAAATTGAAGTTCAAACTCCCATAGTGTGATTACATGACAGATTTTAAATGGCTTGCACGAAGCCATTAGCACTGATTCCTTTCCAGAAGGCCCATATAACAGTTCCATTCTCAGTCTTTCCTGTAGTAATGCCCTCCCCCCACCTTTAACTGTCAGCTTCTCTCTTTTCCACAGCTTGTGTTTTGAACCCCAGGACCTATTGCTGGGGTACTGCACACAAGCAGTGTATATAAGGATAGCAGTAAAAACATGAGGTAATCCTCAAGGCTTCAACAGGAGTAAAACCCACTGGCCTGAAACAATGCATACATATTTTACTGAAGATATTATCTGCTAAAGCTCTGTTTTCCAAAACAGCAGCTGGAAAACATGAGTGTGAAAGCTTTATGAGGACATACACATGTCTTCAGTTCTTCACTTCAACACAAGTTTCATGCAAGCAGAAATTACAAGCAGTAACTGGAGGGAAAAAGAAATAAAACCAATCAAGCGAATCTCAGCAATGCTAAACTTTCAGAAACATACCAAAAAGGGAGAACAATTATGAGGGATGAGAGTTCTGCCTTCTTGCCCAAACATTTAGATCCAAAATGAGTAACATTTCAGGTTACTGTTTGATCAGGATTTCTCACCATTCTTTTGTTGGTGTGGTTTTTTTTGTTGTTGTTTTTGCTTTTGTAACATACCTTGTAACAAACTTCATGGCTTCACAGTGGTAACCTTTCTGAAGGCCACAGGTCACATATCAAATAAAAATGTATGTATTACACTTCATAGATGGTAGCACAATAAGTAACTGCTGTTAAAATGTTCTGAGTACTTCCACTGCGCTACTCTTGTGTGTATTTGTAACACAAAGCCCGACAGGTGCCATCCTAATCTAATAATCCGTTTGAACATACTTCATTTCATGAGAGAATTACAACTGGGAATTTTTCTAACATTTTAGTTAAGTGCCCCTTTAGACACCACTTCTTAATGCATCTTTGCACAGGCAGTCCTACTGAGCTATAACTAAAGCAAGTACAGCCAACTGAACTTAAGACCTGCGTTACCACTTGCACGAGTAGAGAAACAGATCTTCTGAAAGATCGAATAGTAATAATAATAATAAAAAAAGTAATAAAGAACCTTTAGAAACTTGCACTCAAAATTGAAATCTAAAAAAATCCAGTAGCATTTGGGAAACCTGCTTTCATGAGGATAAAGTATTTCCTAATACACCTCCCAAAAGCACACACTCCGGATTATAATCTATGCTGCCCATTGGAAGGAAAATTCAGTGCAAAAAGAGCTGCATGCAGGAAATCCAAGCATTTTCAAGATAAAGCTATCTTGCAAAAGGCAATTTATACAGAATTAGTTTTCTGTAATAGTATAATGAGTTCAAGTAAGTGGAGGAGTGGGTACTGCACATATATTAATACATAAACATTTGGCTGTATCAGTACTCCTCCGACCTTGTCGCCCATTTCATTGCTGTATTTTTAGAGTATTGTCTCATACCAACCGCGCTGTTACGATGGCATTTATTTCCATTATGTATGCTGTCAAAAAATGGGTCTTCTGCTGCAGCTGCAGCAGTTCTTTGGAAAACACATTGAAATATGTTGTATTCAAATCTCAAATGCTTTCCTCCATTTATAGCTAGAAGCCAGCTTTATATATCAGAAACAAAAGTACCCACATTTCACTTGCTAGGCTTATGTCACCTCTAGCTTCTTTTGACTACCAAGAATTTTTTGGATTTGGGAACAGAAAATATGTTGTTATATCTGTCCTTACTATTTAAAGATTTTATTGTGTTTTCGCTCTTCTGAAGCCTAGGTTACTTGAAGCAAACAGAACAGAAAATACTTAGTTCAAGTACTTTTGCCCTAGCTGTGAAACAAAACACTCATGGCGTTTCTGGTTCTTGCAGTTCTAATGGTTCTTCCTCCTCAAATTTTCTCTTCATTCAGGAAAAAAAAAATCCCCCACACATCCAATAAATTGTATGATGAGCGGCAGACCTGGGAAGGCCTCATTTTCCTACAGATTTATGTTTTGTTTTGGTATATATATTTTCCCAGTGTAACTGGCCCAGCTTTCTCCCCATATCCTGAATGGTTTCACCCTTGCTGCCCTTCACAACATACCCACTTCTCAGCTGACATGCATACTCCTCTAAGCAAAGTTTTCTCTCCCTCTCCCATCTTCTGCTGCCAAACCACCTCTCAGTATCTGGACATAGTGTGCATACTGACTTTCCCCTTATCAGAAGCAACAAGTTTACCAAACACTTCTGGTCCTAACGCAGGAAATAATACAGCTCAAGACCTTCAAATAAAAAACAGCGTGATATCCACCTCACCAAAACATCCAATCCTCAAACCCGTGCCTTGCCTTTCAAGTTCTTGGTATCAGGAATTTGCCCTAATCCCAAATTTTACATACTGCATGAGATACAGGAACATTTAACAAAACTATAACAGAAGACTCTGCTGCAAAAGGAAAAGAACAAAGGTGGATGTACGGATGGGAAAGTTTCTGCTCGTCCCATTTTTGTTTGGGGTGTGTGGGAAGAACATACTTAATGTACATTAAGAGATTACACGGGAAGACTATTACTTAAGGTAATGAAAAGCAGTATTCCAAAACAGGTAATGCTCCCAAACTGCAGCTCTGTCCACAGGCAACCTACACTACAGCCAAGCTGCAGTTGGAAGGGGCATCTTGTTCCACAAGCCAATGCTGGTCTGACTGAGCATAGCAAAAAACAGAAACCCATGGGAAAAAAAATAATAAAAAAAAGAAAAAGTAATCAGTTCAGACATAATTTAACTTCCTATGGTATCACAGGAGCGCCAGAGTTGCTTTAAAGAAAAAGGTGAGGACACATATGGGTGGTGTTAACAGAGCATAGAACTGGCCTTTCTAGCACACCTAGCTGTTAGGCTTGCTTATCTCAAGCCGCCCTCGGTCTGCTTGTTATTTATTCGTCTAGCAGATTTTCATTGCAGACATCAATGGAAGCCTATCTGGCTGTATTGCTGCAGTCTTTAGGAAACTATATCATCAGACTTTCCACACTAAGAAAAATAAAACACCCGAACAGAAAACGCTCAAGACAAGTTAGACAGTAAAAACACGTTACTTCATGTTTGATGGCCGTATCATTAAACTTAAGCCAATGAATGTGTCAATCAAGGCAGCCAGACGTCAGTGAGATATAACCAAAAGTAGGTGTGAAAATCACTCCTGAATATAACAGCAGAGGAGCTGACGTGACTGGGTGTGTGTGCCAGTGTGATAAAAGGCAGAATAATTAGCATAGTGATTCTACCAGATGTCTGGCTGAGTCCTCTGCGTGGGACACCGCCTTGCTAGCAGACAAGTAGAGAAAGAAAGTAGGAACAGCTTCTTCTTGTCTGCCCCAGTTAGGAATTGCCCATGCAGTGCCTAAGAATGGCTACAGGTTATCACATTATTGTCACTAATGGACACATCCTTCCAAAAATTTGTGTCAACTGCAACTTGGAAGATACTTGGGCCCCAGCCACATCCTCTGGCGTCGATTCTTCAGCTAAAGTACTGGCTGTAAGGAGGGTAGGAGACCACCTGCCTCCCCTTACATTGTGGAAAAGAAAAAGTGGCAGTGAAAAATTATTTCCTATCAATTTCTTAATTTCATTTCAGGTTTGATAGATTACCATCACATTGCCCTCACAGTTGTTTTTCTTTCCTGGCCATGAGAAACACAAGCCTATTTAGAGCTGCATCCCATTAGTAATGCTGGGGAAAGGAAAAAAAAAAAAAAAAAAAGACCAACCTTCTTGTTTTAATGAGATTGTTGAAACTGTGTTACCAGAATTACATAATATGCATGTTTATGTACAATCAACGTGCACAGCTGTATAATCACTTTTTTTTTTTTTTAAGACTTATAATGACAGTATAAAATGCTGCTTCAAAATTGACTTAAACTTATTTAAGACTGCACTGCTTGCTAGTGTGGAAGCGCTGCCCCTCCTCCCCCATTACTTCACATCTGGTCTCCTGGTGAGCTGGAGGGAGAAATTAAGGTCTTTTTTGTAGGGTTAGTTTTCAGTCAGATTAGCAAACAAATCCAACCTTCCACCTGGCCACAATTACTAGCACTAGACAGAAGGGAGTAAAACAAATCATTCTAAGCAGATATTTGTGATCTAAATTTGAAGCTTCACAATGAAGAGCTCTTTGCAAAACTATCCAAAATCTTCCAGAGCATTGATACCTACATTAGAGTCTTTAACTATTTCCCCCCTCCCCCATTAGAACTGTTACTTTGCACGTACTGTATCTCATCTGATATTCTATCATCCAGATATTCAGTAGTACTACAGCCAGTCTACACAACTTGTATCCTCTGTTTCTTTACTATCTACTCCACCTTCCAGAGTGCTTCTAAGCACACAAAATACAAGGCTGTTAGTACCTTTCCACTGCAGTGTTCATTGCAACTTTTGTTGTTGTTGCTGTTGTTTCCCCTTTAATTTTAATAAATTATTTGCACGTGGTTGAATTATCCCCTCATATTGAAGAAATGTTTTTTTTTTTGGTGGAGACTCCTGAGGACACGATGAATATTTCATAACTTCACAATGACTTCATGAACAAGATCACTGCAACCCAAACATGGCAGCCCTTTGGAGGTCTAACAAGTGAGATATGGCCTTTGCTTATAAAAGCTGCAATACCTCTTCCCCATTCCGCATGCATGTGTGTAATACCTATGCACACGCATTATGGCTTATTACACCATTTGGCCACATCCAGCAGTTATGCTTGACAGCCTGCAATACTCAGTATTACCATCATGTCTTCCATGGTCACTTTATCAGAGACAACAAATTTAAAATAGTAAAGTGAGGAGAGAGCAAATTGATATTGATTCTCCTTAAACTCTTGACCCTGGCAATTTATCTGACAAATAATGCATTCCACCACCTGGCTAATACTCAGCAGCAGACAAGTATGCTAGCTGACTCTTAAGAAAAAATAAATGCAAATGCTAACAAAACCACCAAAAAACGTACTGAAGACTATTTAGCAATAGTAAGAATACTAAAGAGTGAAAGCAAAAATGCTGAAACCTGGTGACTCTGCAACAGGATGGGAGAAAAAGAATACCTATTTCTATGCTAGCAGCCAACTATTTTCTAAGCCTGAGCAAGTGACTAGGAAGGGCTGTGAGTTCCCAGCCAGCTCAGCAGAGTAACCAAGCATGAACAACAGTACCTAGACTCAACTTCCATCTAAAATGCAACTGGTAAATAGATGCAGAGGGAGGAGCTGGTGGATCTATTCACATGATAAAATTGTCACAAGATTTGAGACATGGCTCCCTTACCCAGCTGGTTAAAACAAACCAACAAGAAAAAAATAAGAGTAAGATGAAAGACCATATTCCAAGAAATACAGAAGAAAATACAAAGAAAAGCCAAGGGGATAAGGAACAAAATATAACAAAACACCTGGATTTATGTAGATTAAGTTTCAGTAAATTAATACCAACCAACACTAGATTTACAGAAGCACAGAATAGATGAGGCGCAAAGCAGCCATGCAGACTGCCTGGTGCTCAAAGCAGGAACCTCCATGCAGCTCTGAGTTGTGTTCAGTCACATTCTGGTTATCTCTACCATCAGAAACTACTCAGCCTCTCAAGGCAAATCCGTTCCGTTGATTGGTGATCGACAGTTTCTAAATAAATTAAAAATAAAAGGCAAAACGGTGCTTCTTATGCTTAAATAGCATTTGTTCTATTTCATTTTGTACCCACTGCCTCTTGTCCAGTCACTGAGCACACTGGTGCAGTCTCTGTTCTGCTCTTCCATCAGGAACTTCTATACATTGATGAGAAATCCCTGAGCTCTTTTTCCCAGGCTCAAGTGCCAGTTCTCTCAGCCCCTCCTCATATTAGAGCTCCTCCAGTCCTTTCATATCATCGTGGCCGTTCTCTGGATACTCATACCCATCTTGTACCGGTGAACCAGAACAGGTCACAATGTTCCAGATGTCTCACCAGTGCTGAGAAGGGATTAATCACCTCCTTTGACTTGCTGGCAACACTCTTCCAAACACAGCCTAAGATACCATTCACCTACTTTGCTGCAAGGGTGCATTGCTGGCTCAAGTTCAACTCGTTGAACAGGACTACCAGGGCCTTTTCTGCAAAGCTGCTCTCCAGGCAGTCAGATCCTATTCTGAGCCAGTGCACAAGATTATTCCTCCCCAAGTGCAGGGCTTTGCATATCCCTTTGTTCAGCTTCACATAAGTCTCCTCTCTGCTTGTTCCTCCAGCCTGCCCAGATCCCTCTGCATGACAGTCACAACCTACCAAACACTCCTATAGTCTTGCTGGGGGTGCACTCTGTCCCCGTTCTGTAACATGCAGTTATCATTACCAAAGGTATCGCACTGTACGGGGACCTAGCACTGACCTCTCCAGGGGGACTTCACGATGCTCATCAGAACCATGCAAATACGGCAGTTTGGAGGCCATTCTATTGTCTGGCTGATCCACGCTTTTTTATGTTTGTCCATGACGACACTACAAGAGACACTGTCAATAGCTTTACTGAAGACAAGAACAACAATGTCTGCTGCTTCCTGCCATCCACAGAACTAGTTGCCTCATCATAGAAGGCTACCAGATGCTCACCAACACCACCCATGCTGACCTGCCTGCTAATCCTGGATCTAATCTATTGGATTTCACTGAGATTGTAGCCATTAGGCAGCACACACACCTTTAGTTGTTCCAGTTTGTTTGCTGTATATGACAATCAAGTCAAAGTATGTACAGGAACGTAATACATTGTGTGGAAGGAAACATCTTACTGACAAAACTGGCTGGAAACTTATCATGCTCTGAAGTCTCACATGCTGGAGGGAATAATCAGAAATGACAACAGTGGGATGCTTGCTGTGAGAAAAGTACAGTTTAAGAGGTGCTGTGCAGCTCTGTTTGGAGAAAGCAGATAGATGGGTCTCTGCTGAAAGAAGTCTTCTAAGGGACGGCTTGTGAAAGAGGAATCCTAGTGCCCCATCTCTCTGTACACCTCACCTCTACTGTGTTGCTGAGCTCAAACCTATCCACCTTCCTTGCCATGCTACTATTCCACTGCCTTGTCTCCTTTTACCTGAAACTCCTTGCCCCAAGCCCTATTTCTGCTTTTATATCCTCAGAAGACTTTGCCACCTGCATCTGCAGCTCATCCAAAGCTTCCCCCCCTCCCCCAGTTCTTCTCCCTTCATGTTACTTTCTGTATTTTACCTTTAGTTTTTTTCAAATACACAAAATTATCTTGCTAAAAAACCAACACTTCTTCCAAAGCCAGAAACACTTTGAAAACTTTTCAAATTTCTAAAAAGCAGAGGAACAAAGAAACAAACAAAAAAAACCCTCATAACATTTACATCATGATACATCACTTCCAATTTTTAAATTATGGCCAGAATTCTTTCAAACAAGAATTCTCACAGGTTATCTTTTTACAGAACAAAAATCACAGGCTCTTGTATTTAAAAAAAAAAATCCATAAATCAACAGTTTCCATAGCAGAATACAAACTAACCTGTGCTCACAGAGCTGCTCCAATATAAGTCATTTCAATATCAATACAGAACTGATTAATACCACTATCATCAGAACAGTACAAAGGAAAAAAAACACCAAGGAAGATACAAAGATGTATAATTTTACATCTTGCTTAATAGCTGATGAAGACATTTTCAATTTCAGGCAAAACTCCTTCTAATACTGTATAGAAACATGCTGTGGATGTATACACAAGGATTTAATGTCTCAGCTAGCTTCTGGTTGCTGGGATTCAGGAAGAAGCTGCCACAAAGTGGTGTAATTCCACAGCTGCCTGCTACAGACTCCCAAGCTCCTCTCCAGAATGGTAATGCTGGCCATTGCTGGGAATAAGACCCTCGAGGCTGGGCTTTTCATGTCCTCTCATAGTAGTAGCACACTGTTGTTTCATATACAAGCACTTATTATTTGGTTATTTTTTCCCCCCATGACCAACTCACCTTTCGATTAATAAAACTCAGCAGAAATTAAAAGATACTCATGAAAAGCCAGTGAGAAAGGAGCTGATAGAATTTCACGTGGTAACATGTATAAATGCTATTATGGATGCTTACTGCTAAAGAAGGCCATTCTTACATCAGCTTGCCACCTCTTTCCTCCACCTCTGTTTCCTGCAGATTTCTAGGACTATTACCTAAAGTATTACAAAGAGGCATAAATATTATACAACCGCATTTGAAATCTTTTCTTAAAGTTTACTAACGCCATTTCTGCAGCAGAACCCCAGGCTAAGGAATGCACAGCTGCCAAACAGATGTATAATTTCAGCATTTAGATTCCATTATTTCAAGGGATTTTTTTTTTTTTTTAAACTAGATGTTTTCAGATTTTCTATTTTCATCTGTTTTTTGACCTCCTTAAGTCTTGTCCCCTCTTTTCTGTTTTAGTTCATTACACCAAAATAATTACCTAAATTAGAAACATCTCTACATTTAAAAACTTGTGAATTTGAAGAGAGGTGGGGGAGCAAAGCATGGTCGGGGAGGAACAGACAGTTCAACAGAGGATTGGGTTTGAATACAAACTGTCCTTTCTGGGTTGGGTTTTATTTCATAGTTCCTGGTGTAACCCAAATTGGCACATCTCTAACTGCATTCTTTCCATGAGATTTTAAGAGTGGGATACTGAAGAATATCAGCTATATGGGGATGTTCTAGCACTTCACCACAGTCCTCTGCCCTAAGTTTCGAGTGAAAGAACATTCAAATTCTTGATTCTTTCTAAAAAGAGTTGTATTAACTGGAAGTTCAATAAGAAAAAAAAAAAGTATCTCCGCATATCCCAAGATAGTCCATGGAGGGAAGATTGAGGTTGGAAGTCAGGGGGAAGTTCTTTACTATAACAGCGGTGAGGTGCTGGAACAGCTGCCCATCCCTGTGGATGCCCCCGTCCCTGGAGGTGTTCAAGGCCAGGTTGGATGGGGCCCTGGGCAGCCTGGGCTGGTATTGGATGGGGAGCCTGGCAGCCCTGCATGTGGTGGGAGGTTGGAGATTTATGATCCTCAAGGTCCCTGCCAACCCTGGCCAATCTGTGATTATGTGTTACAAAACATTAAGATCAGCATAGACCACTATATCAGTGGCTGTCAACTTCAGCTACTTCAGTAAGCATCAACTCATGTACCAGTAGTACCAGAAAACACAAATGGAATTAGCACAGGTGAAAAAAAGTTTCATTCTGCTAACTGAAGTAGAAGATAAGGGAATTACCAGAACTGTTCTTAAGCCTTGGTCCACACCATGGGTTTTAAAGAGCAGTTATCCCAAGTAGGATTCACTTAATTCAGCTCAGCAACTTTGATAGATGTGTTTTCAAAACCTAACAATATTTATTGTATTTTTAAGCTTACAATAACAATTTGTCTAGAAAAGGAAGGGCATTACCTTCAGTCTTAATTGAACGGCATACATCTCAGAGCATTCCCAGAGACCATTTTCTATAGGATACTTTCATAAAATAGACTAAACTGTTGCAATCAAGGAAACGTATGAAACAAAATGAGAGAAATGTCAACATATTAAAAAAAAAAGAAAAGGAATTCTTTTAATTCTGCAAGGTTAACTTCTTGGTTCCTCCCAGAGAAGAGACATCAGGAACTAAACTAGCTTTATTCAAACTGCCTTGACCATTTTTGTTTGTTTTTAATTCCTTCCTTCAGGGACATTACTTAAAGATCAGTATCACTACCAAACTAAAATTCATTCACTGATCTGAATTGAGCATAGTCCATGTCTTGGGTGCTGAGCCTAAGAATGGCTGTACCTAATTAGCAGGCAGAGCCTTCCTGTGCAGTATCCCTATCCTGTCTTGTCATTAAGTCTCAGCTTTCCAGGTCAGCAGCGGGTTCTGAACAGCTTTTCCTTAGGCCAAGGAAGAAAAAGGCACAAAAGACTTTTCTGAAGCACACTCCATAGAATTCTGGAAGAGCTGTAGTTCTCTTTCAAGGAAGAAGATATGCAACAAGAGGGGACACAGAACACATTGTGCACATCTTTCTGTTTTTCTTGGTGCTTCCAACCACTTTAGCAACTACAAGCCACCCGTTCCCACTGTTCTCCTCTCTTCCATTTGCAAGAGTAGGGATTTCAAGTTCCAGTCAATGCTTCTCCGGCTAAAACATTCCACCCACATTGCTTGTTCACACTGTTTTCAAAGCACCTTTATACTCCTGCACAACACCATGGGACATGGCATCTGTGTTTCTGCATCAGCACTAGGGACTGAACTTTCAACTGAACAAATAGGGAAAAATCAAATGGACTAGAAAATAATATCTGAACATACAAGCCAGGCTACATCCTCCGTCATCCTTTGCACTGCTTCTGTATGCATGGAATTCTCTTTTAATATGCAATGCACTAAGATGTGCACCAAAACTTTTGGGAGTAGAACGTTAATTTTCTGTAGCAGCAAAGTCTTGCATGACTTTGGGCCACAGAACTCAGACTCTACCCACTGATCTCCAGTATAGTCTGGCATCAGGCTCTTACAAAGGAAGTATAAATGCACATGAATGGTTTCCCCCCCTCCCCTCAACTGGAGAAAAAGTCGTTAATAATTAACACTGTTAAGACAAGAGACTGCAAGAATAGCAAGCTTAGGAAATTTCAACAGCTGCAGTGGTGAAAAGAAAGGAGCTTCCACAAAGCAGGTCTGAATTCTGGTACATGACTTCAGAGACTTTCTTCAGTATCTGACTTACGCCTGCTACATCTGCTTGTATTTTTTATAAGCCACAACAAAACAAGGCTGATGCGCTTTTCCCTCTGCAGAACGATGACTGAGGGAATCCAGACAAAAGATTGCCAGGTGCTTCCACATCTTAAGCTGAGGAAGTTGACTGAAGCCATCTCACAAAGCAATCGTATGAAGAGACATGGAGAAAACTGAACTAGTACCAAATTTTCTGTAAAACACGCAGTGGCTCTTATAACATGTGACAGAAATTAAGCTACAGCACCACTGAGCTGAAGTAGCAATACTAATTTTTCTTCTTTTATTGCACAGCCCATCTATCGTGTACTAAAAAAAAAAAATAAAATTTAAAAAGTCACGTTTTAAACTAATATATTTTTCTGTTTTGTGGGACCACATGGATCACACTCCCTGAACTGTTACTTCACAGATTTTGTCACATTGGAAACTTTTCAAGTATTTCCCATGAGTTACACACCCCTCACGCTATTCACAGAGCTTGGTTTCAATCCGAAAGAACACCAACACCTCTGAATGCACTACAAATAAACTATCCCACCAATGAGCTTAAAGGAAGCACTCCATCAAGTCAAGCAATTCCACGAAAACAATACATAACATCCTCAATAAATTCTACAGAAATAACACACTGGACTTTAAGTCTTCACCATTGCTTCTCTCTTTGCATATACAACCTGTGCACTTTCATACAGTCGTGAACTAGAATTCACTTGTCTGCTTTAATAACTGTTTTGATTTTTACTTACCAATTCATTCTGAAATAGTGCAGCTGAGTGAAATGCACAGAACTCAAAAGAAAGAGGAGGATGACCCTAAGGCACCCACTAGGAAAATGGCAAAGACCAGATCTGCTACACCATAGACCTCAAAGAGAACGATCAAACTGCCCACAGCATCTGCGTACAGGTGACAACAGCATCATAACCAGAAACTCATGCATCTCATCTGTATCAAAAACACTGATGTAAAATACTTCAGTTGTAAGCTGACTGCAGGAAACTACAACATTCTCTCATTTCTGCAGTTCCCACATGGTGTTATGAGTGCCCCATCTCACACAGTGGTCACACCAGCCAGAGGCTGCAGCTTACTCTCTCAGCCAGGACACAGCCTCACAGGAAAACAAAAGGAACCTAACATTCACCCTCCCTAGAGGAGAATGAAATTCTTGATATTAAAGACTAGGAGAAAAATTGCTTTGTTTTGTTGAGGGAGGCACAAAACACGCGCCTAGAGCACAAAGTACTGAGCGTATGTTTCTGGACTGAATCCGTCACAAAACAGCTATTCTGAGTAATAAGAATATTAAGAAAGCAAAAGTTATGTCTTCTTTACCAGCAAGATAAATTAGCTGACTACTTCAACTTTCTGTCCTATTTCAAGGAGCATGCATTGCAGTTCACAGATTATTTTTAAACGATTCAATACAGTGGGTTAAATAGTGCATGGTGTGGTTGTTGTTTTAAACTTTTTTTTGGGGGGGTAAATAAAATAGCTACTCCTGAGAAAAAAACAACTGATCTACAGACTTCACTGTGACTTTTAAGTGACTATGAGAACCAGAGACAGAAATTCCTTGCTTTCCCTTTAAAGTACTAAATGTTTCAGAAAGCACAGAAACTCCATGACATCACCATGACTAGGAATAATCAGCAAGGGTTTGGTGGAGAAACTGCAGAAGATTTTTGCAGCTCTTGTTCAAGGAAGAAAAGGCACTAAATCATCAGCTGCTACAGGCAAGCCTGCTGACAAAATGAAGCACATACACTGCCCCCCACCCTCACATACATTTGTGGAAAATTAATGTGTGAAATAAGGCTCTAAGCACTCCATCAGTGCCTACACACAACAGCTCTGAAGTGACATATCTTAACATTACTGCAATACTTACGTGATTTATTTACAGAAAATATTAAGGTATGTGAAGCAAAACCCAGGCACTGAAGACATGCTCTGTTCCCTCCTACCCCTTCAAATGAGGAACCAAAAACCTCCCAGAGACAGAAAGACCAGATGCTTGACAAAAGCAAGGGAGAAATACATCTGTAGTACGTACCCCTACATATGCCATCCTGTCTGTTCACCCATCCATGCCTTCCAGCCACTTACCAAAGCTACAGAAGCTTTACGTATCAGACATTTACCTGTACTGGAAGAAGATACTGTCCTCATGACAGAAGTTGCCATCCATGATGACAAACAAAAGAGAAACAGAATGATTGGCATTTTTTTTTTTTCTGTGGGTTTCTTGCTTTTAAGAACTTGGGTGAAGTTGAGTTTGATGCTTTTGAAAGCTTGGCCAAATGAAAAGTACTGCAAGCACCACTATCTCTTCTTTGATCACGTTAATAAAGGGGACTTATTCAAACATTCATGACACATCTGTTACATATGTGGGCCTCATTCTGCTCTGTGAAGCTGCTGAAGTTTAGTTACGCTGATTGATGAGCAACGTAAGAAAGATTCTATTCATTCAGTGTTGTTTAACACTGCTATTTTCAAAATAACTTCTTCTCTTTTAAGCTGTGAACATAGCCTTCCCTGGTTTCTCACTATAAAACTTAAGTTAGTGAATATTTAGCAAGTCCTTCCCTAGGTTTTTGTTGTTGTTGTCTTTTTTACTTTTTTTTAATTATCACTGCATAGTCGCATTATGTCCCAATTGCCTCATGGAGAACAAATACAACACTTGTCATTCCTACCTTTAAACCAAGGGGAAAATAAATAAAAACCTAAGCCACCCACCTACTGCTTGCTTTTCAGGACTCCAGGAAGTAGACAAAGCTATTTATTGTTTCTTCAAAATGCTTTTCTCCTTGCAGCCCAATGCTTCGTGACAACTCGTATCGCAGTAACGCTCATCTATGGGAAACACATGTCCTTTCTAAAGGAAGCTAGCAGACTGCTTACTGCACATCTGAAAAGCACCACATTTAAACCTAGATGAGATCCAAATCTTGTTAACCCTAACTTGGAGTAGCTCAAAAAGTATGCCAACTGCTGTATAGAATAAGGTTAATGACTACTTACATTGATTATGCTTCAGGCCCCCCAGTCTCCAAATTTTGGCACCCAGAAAAAGCACACAGACCACTTACTCAATTCTATTGACATTTTTGTTTCTCTCTACAAAGCTTACAGTTCGCATTGCAACCATCTTGATGAGCAGTGTCAAGAACACCAGAATCTGGAGTCCACATTTTGACTAGGGAACGCACTTTGGTGGATTCCAAGTTGTGTGTTACTTCTCGCTAGCCATTTACCAACAGCTGACCTCCCAGCTTTGGGCAGGGGCTGGGCCAAATGACATCCAGAGGTGCCTTCTTTTCCATTTTAAAGAGAAAAATACCAATCAGCCCTCGTGAATTCCCTGTCTGCAAACAGAGAGGCCAAGGGGATGAACAGAGAAGAGGCAGCTGAAGATCACAACTACGCATTAAGATCTCTGACAGAACTCTGCACTCAGAGCCTGCAGGGCATGCATGTGTCCACACAGAAATACAAACCACCCAGACCCCATAATGCAACATGTGTTGAAAGATCTATAAGAAAGTAACATAAGTACAGACACAAAGGCTATGCTTTGCCAACAAGTATTCGAGTGTTGGTTTTTCTTCAGGCTGCTACAAAACGCCACGCACAATGCGAGGGCCTGGAATAAGGAATCTGAATATCAACCGATCTCGTGCAGCTCCTTATTCCAGGATGAGGTGCTTCTGCGAGTCGGGGATCAGTTCCAGCCCAGCCATGGCAGAAGGAGCTGCTCCACTCCCACGGAGGGCAGGCACCAAGGAGCTGACTGCACACGGAACCCACCAAATCGTTACCCGTCCTCACGGAACGCAAAACACGACTCCCAAACGCAACCAGCCCGCACCTGGAAGGCTCCGAACCGCACAGCCTACACCACAACAGGCCAGACGACCGCTCCACGGACGCGCTACAGCCTCTCGCTGCCGAGCTCGCCCTTAGTCGCGCAGAAGGCGAAAGGCCGACGGAAAGCCGTTCGAGCCCTTCAGCCTCTTCGCGACACGTCGTCGCCAGGTGCGAGAACGCCGCGTGGAACCGGAACGCGACGGCAGCGGCGGTGCCGTGCGGTGCCGCGCCGCCCCCCGCGGCCTCCCGGAGCCGCTCGCAGGCCCCGCTCCGCCGGCGGCTCGGCACCGCGCCTGGAATTACAACACCGCGGGCGCAGACGCGGGGGGAGGGAGAAGGCGGCCAGACAGAGCGGCGTGCGCCGGGCCTGCCCGGCCCCGCAGGCGGCCCCGTGCCCACGCAGGAAGCCGGCGGCCCCGAGAGCCCCCGCACTTCGCCCGCCGACGGCTCTCCGAGCGCGGGGCGAGCGGCCGGCTCAGGGAGCCTCGGGCGGGGCGGCCCCGGCCCGCGTCCGACGGGGAGAGCGGGACGGGGGCCCGGAGCCCCGCGGGACGACAGGGGGCGGAACGCGGGAGCGCGGCGCTCCCGGCCCAACCCCGCACTCACCGCTCCTGGGGGCTCCTCATCCTCCGCGGCGGGAGAGAAGGCGACGCGGGCCGCGCCCGGGACCCCGACGGTTCCTGGGAGACGGGAGCGAAGGCGGCGAGCGCCGGGAGGGGGAGGGCGGGCGGGGCGGGGCGGGGCGGCGCAGGCTCGCTCCCCGGCAGGCGCTCCCGACGCCCGGCGCGTCCCTGCGGAGCGGGCGGGGCGGGCCGGAGCCGGATTCCAATCGCGGCACCCGCCGAGCCCGGCCGCGCGCGCGAAGGAGGGAGGGGGCAGCGGGGACGCGCGCTCAGCGGAGGCGGCGCCGGGCCGCCCCTCAGTGCCCGCCCGCCTCCACCGCCATGGCGTCGGCACGCGCCGCGGGCGGGAGGAAGGTGGCCGCTGCTCCCCTCACGGGCAAAGCCGCCCGGGGCTCAGCGGAAGGGCCGTCGAGCGGGGCTTCCCCGCCAGGCGGCGCGGCTCCTGTAGGGGGCGCCGTTGAGGCGCGAGGGCGCGGCGGAGCCGTGAGGGGCGGTGCGGCCCGGAGCCGTGGGGACGCGGGGTGGCGGCTGCCCGTGGGAAAGCGGGGGCCTCGCGGCGGTCCTTGAGCCCTGCGGGAGAATAGCTGTGAAAAGCTTGACGTCCCGGTGCCTTACGAGTGACGAGAGTGCCACTGCAATGAGCGGCACTGTTCGTCGGCTCCTTTTCCATTTCCCGCTTAAATAAACGAAGCTGGCTGCTGAGATTGGAATACATCGTAAGTTCTGCAGCCAGCTTCGCTGCTCACCGATAAGATTGCTAAAGGCCGTGATCTGCAGCGCGTTTCCAAGCTCCTCGTCATTAGGACCCATTACCAGAGTACCAGTTTGTCCGTCTGTCTCCCAGCAGCGGTGCACAATGATGAGCAGCCGCACCTTGCACTCAGCAGAGTGGCAGCAACTCCAACGATGACACGGTCCCATGACACGGCTCTGCACCAAGAACCTTGCACACAGGGCCAACCGTAGGGGGAAACTGAGACCACACAAACCTGCTTGCTTTCGCTTTGCTATTGACCAAGACACCCCTTAGGCCATCTGCCTGCCCAGATAAGCTGTTTTTAGAGACAAACCAATTGGGAAGCAATCTCACTGAGCCACATGCACGTGTGATGTGGGAAACCCTGCTTTGCTCGTTGTGCTGACCTCTACACGGTCCAGCTCCTTTTTTTGTCTGCTAGCGTCATATAGAGTTTATGTTGTCCCATCTGTGTGTAAGATGAGCGCATTGGCTCCGTAATATTCATTGTTCACATGTGTTCTACACGTGCATTGTTAGGCAACTGCTTAGCTTGCATTCTATCCCATATAGTAAAACAAAAGAGGAAGTACATTCAAACCTATCTGCTTTGCAGAGACTTTAAAACGTAGGCAATTAAAGGCACGCCTAGTAAGTGTAGGTGGCCAGATACTACGGAGAAAGGCATTAAAAAATGTAGGACTTGCATTACTAGACTTGTAGAAAATTTTTTTCCGATGAGCCAGAAAAAAATGTCAGTGTCCAAGACAAAGACAGCCAAGAAAGACAAAATCACAGTGCTCATGCCAAGCAATACAGAACTTGTATGCTTATGTTTATAATTTCAAAGGAAAATATGAGTCTGCTGTTCCTCCACTCTCTCTACTATCAGATTATAGCAGCAGAATAGACGCTCAATATGGAAGAAGAATGCAACATGCACGTGTGTGCTCCCAAGCAGAACCAAAGCTGTTAGAGCTGGCATCTCTTTCGGTAATAATCTGTGTGGTAATACAGTCCTGCATTTTCCAGATGTCAGATAGTGATTTAAATCCATCATGCCTGAATTCAGCAAAAGCCAGTAGCCTTAAAATTTGTTTTTGAGCTCACTTATGAAATATATCAACTGTTTTCACTGAATTTCTTGTAAGTAATCACAGAAACTGCTCTCTTAGCTGGTACTTTTTAAAGCAGTTGGGCACTGAATATATCTCAGGCAATAGTCCCTGTCACATCAGAAATTGTGTTGCTGAGGATTTGGTTTGCTCTACCCTGCCAATGTGCCTATTCATAGCATAAATAAGGAGCATCAGGCTGTGTAAATACCAGTCTTAATCACAAAATAAATTCAGCGAAAAACAAACTACGTTTTAATAATATTGGACCTGCAAAAAACAGCTTGATCTTGATCTAAAATGATAAATCATAGCAACCTCGAAGGGTGTTTGCATCACAGTACTGTGCTGGTTGTCTTATGGAACATCACATGGAAAGTGCTGTATTTTTCTAAATGTACAGTATATACCGTATGGTTTCAATTTCATAAGGTATAAACTTTTTTTGAGACATGGATTAACATCAAATTATGAAAACTATATGAGTAGACTCAAACTCCTTGTTTACCTTCATACAGCAGTCTGTATGTGAGAAGGAGTTTGTTGACCAATGCTAATGTGTGAGATAACGCGGTATGGTGGAAGCATTTTCTTTATGTGTTGTATTTCCCTTAATGAAAATAACTGTGGAAGTTTAACCTCAGAAAGAATCGAACTTGCTTTGTTTTGACTTGTTTATCTTGCAGGAAAAGTAGCGATACCTGTTTAAATCAAAGATGAACACTTGAGGTAATAGGCACTCAGAAAGAGGTAGTGTTCCCGTGAGCTAGTTATCAGACATCTCACCTGGTCAGGATTTAGCAATCTGCAAAACCTTGGACATGTCAGGTTTTAGTAACATGAGGTATTCATCCTGGTAGTACAGCAACACTCAGAGACACTGTAGTCTGAATTAGAAAATAAACGTACGTTCATTCTCCACTTGACCAAGATGGGGCCTGGAAGCCTAGCATAAAATACAGAAAGAGCAGGTCAAGACTGTCATGATGAAGAGAGCTGTATTAAAAAAAATGTTAAATCATGAATCGGGTAGTCTTGCAGCTGCTTTCTTTTGTCATTTCCTGTCCAGGAATTTCTTACTGGTTCTTGGAATCACTGGGGAACTGCGAATCCTAAACTTACGTTTCGGAGAGGTATTCATAGGCAGAAGGTCATCCATCTGACAGGACTTAATCTTTGTAGAGTCCTCTTCCCTTCAGTCTCTGAAATTCATATGTATAAAATCTGTGATCCAAATATGTTTTTGAAAACCATTTACAATTAGATGAGTGCTTCACTGCTACTGTTAGCAAAGTGAATATTCCATGCTACATATTAAACGAATATTACCCTTATTTGGGGACACATTCCTTTTACTTTATTTACATTAATTCTTGTCTTTTTTCTTCAGAATTACTGTACTTGAGAACACACTTTTTTGATTAAAAATTCATTGGAACTGTCTGTTAGTTAGAAATGATACCGATCTTATTAAGTGTTTTAAATGTAATCTTGGTTAATTCAATAGGGTAGAATCAAATCTGTGAGGGAAGAGGGTTTTTTTTTCTTTCTTTGTTTTTTGTTTTGGTTTTTTTTCTTTTTTAGATGTACAAATGAAGCACTGATAGTAAAAATGCAGAGGTATTTTTCAGCATTGCAAGCCTCAGCCAACCTTCAGCCCAAAAAGCATGATGTGGATCTGAGTGCAGTGCAGGACTGCAGAGCGCCATGGAGAGACTCCAGAGAACAGCAGCTCAATGTGCAGAACACAGGCAGGAGGAAACAGGAAACCATTCCTGCAGCTGCAGCACTTGGTGTATTCTGGTGTTATTTCTTGGTTTCTGCAGTCCAGCTTCTTTAACCTCGTGCTAGTGAACAGCAGGGAAGGAGGATATAAAGACTATGTGTACCTGTGATAGGACTTAGGCAGCTGCTGCAGGAGCTGAACAGATTCCTAAATAAGCCGTGCAGTAAGGGACCACAACTGTGTCTTGCCAAGGGCTGTAGGAGTGGGGGAACTATGCCTGACTTCACAAGGGCTTTAGGAAACGTTTTGCCAGTCAAGAATCAAATTTCCTATTGCCTTTTCTGTTTGCTTTTTCTTTGTTGTTTGGTTGGTTTTTCTTTCTGTGCCTTGTTGAGCTTTTTACATTCCTATTTTTAATGGACTCCTGTGTACAAAAAGCATAGTCCACTCTTTTCACCAGACCGTAATAAACTCTGAGAGAACTTTCCTTATAAATACAAGAAATACTTCAAATATATGCATATGTATATTAAGGCCAATGTAGGCTAGCAAGAACATAAAAAGTCTTACAGAAATAGAGTATTTGTAGGCTCAGCAGGAGCTTCACCTGGGCACTTTGTTCACATCAGTTTGCTGGAGACTCAGTAATATGATTTCCCTAGATGCATGCAAATAAAATCTATGAAGTCTTCATTTGCTCTAACAAGATTAAGTATTTAGGGTTAGACTCTACTGCTGTTTTAAAATTGATAGTTTGAATTAACTATCGTTCTGCAGTGCCCAATGATGTACAAGGAAGTTTTAATAATCAGCTTCACTCTTAGAATATTTGTAATACACTAACATTTATTTCTGTTCCCCCACTTTTTATTACAAGTGAGATTTATTAATTCCTTTTACAAGCTTGGGTAATCCTTGGATCCCAAACCACACTGTCTTAACTTTTCTCCTTCTTGATGTGGAGGCTTCATCCCTTCCAAACTTTTTAACAAATAATTTACTTCTTGACAACTGACTGTCCTTTTCAGCAACAGAAACTGAATGCTGAAATAGGAAATGTTTTCCAGTCTGCTGTTAAACAAAGAGAACTCTTCATAATACAGAGGAAAAAAAAAATCTGCCGATATGTGTAATAGCCTTATCCTCAAGAGGAGTGGATTTGGGCAGCTTTGTTGCTGGCAGCTCTGGTGGACACTGTCAAGATTTATAAAGAGGGACATTTACAAGACGGAAGATGCAGTGTTCTTCCAAGGTTGTTAGAACAAAATAGATCTGAATCTCATACAAAACAAATGAACCGAATAATTTTAATTAATCAAATCCTATTTTTTTTTTCCTCGGTGTAATCATATCTTTAACCATGAATGCACTGCTTTTAGATAAGAAATGCAGCGAAATAGTCACCTTTTTTTTTCACTCTCTAGCGCAAACAATATAATAGAGGTCTATTAAATGGAAAAGAAAAAGGATATGCTCATATTTCAGTCACAGCAGTCCACCCACATGTTTGAAAATGTGTAATGAAGGACATAGTAAGAAATCTTTTCTCCCTCTGTCTTAAAGTTACTTGCATATGTACTGGAACTTGAATAAGCTCAAAATACACATGCAGCTGAAAGCAAATCCTGATAAATAATCTATAACTTCTCTTGCTTTCAAAGAGAAATGGCCTTCGCCTGCAAATCTCTGGATTTGGCAGCTATGCCTAATTCAGTTTCAACTCCCACTGACATCAGCAAAAATTACCTGATTAGGGATGCAGGATCGGATGTAAGATAGTAGCATATTAAAATGCTATCATAAATTCAAAAGCTGCTACCCAAAGTATAAAGCATTCAAAGAAGTTGAACGGTTCTCAGTGTCTCATAGTCAAAATGCTGAACAATAGCAGCTATTGCATGTGTGACCATCAGGAAACACAGCTGTGCTTCTTTGTGTTACAATTAATTACTTCCGTTGTATATAAAATTGAAAGTATTGGTACTCTGGGGCGGAAGAAGGATATCCTGATACACTGCTCCTATTTCCTTAGGAAGAACTATGACTGAACCTTTCACCATTAATAAAGTTACAATGACTTCTCCTGTGATGAATAAAGAAAGGGTAAATTTTGTGGTTAATTATAATGCTAATGGTACTTTCTCTCTGCATTTTCATACTCCTACATTTATATCTCATTTTACTGTTTTCACATGCCATCTTTGATAGCAATTGCTCACTTCCAAGTAGCTGAACTTAATAACGCGAAGTCTAAAATAAATATTTGGCTTAAGGATTGTTCTATTATTTTTTTTTAAATGACATTAGATCAGAGGGAGGCAGAAGACGTCACCACTGTTCTTTAGCAGGCTGAGAAATCTTCTTACCTCAGGTATTTGTGGCTAGATTCTCTGAAGCTGGCACACAGCAATGTAATTTTTATCTTTTTGCACCAGCACAGTTCCCTAAGCAGGAGAGGGATGAGGAGTCTCAGCCAGAGTTAGGGAGGATTAGTAACATCCCAGCATATTGTTATGCATTTTTTTTTTTTTTTTGCATTTTTATGTCAAAAATGAATAGGAGCAAAACTCTGTTTGAAGTTGGACTAAATAGTGGAAATTTGGACTGTGAAGGTATATACTGCCCCCAGACTTTGATATCCACTTTTTAATAACAATGACCCTTTCTTTTGAAGGGCCTTCTGAACAGACGACAGCTTTTGAGACTGTTCAGAAAATCAAAGAAGTCTCCATCAGCCAACAGCCAGGTAAGTCTAGAAAAGGTGGAAAATGTGCTTTGTAGTCGCTGTGAAGAATTTAATCTTTCTGGATGTTCCCCCTAACCTTAATCTCCGTGCTGTGTGCATAAGTGTAATTACAACACAAAATTCTTTCAAATCCATAAGATGCGTAACAAAAAGCTGAGTAAGTGACATGGGGAGTAAGTGACAAGCAGAGTCCTTCCACATGAGCACTAATAAGTTCTGCCAAATGAACCAAAATATTTGCAAATTTGAATTCAGGCTAGTGGGGTCACAGTGGAATACCAGAAGAAGGACAACTGACAAAAGCTACCATTCCAAAAACTGGCGTACATAATACAGATGGCAGAAAATCGTCATCAGTATAATTTACAGCTCTGTTCTGCTTTTCTTGCTGCAGCGGCTGGCACTGGGAATACAGTCTCAAAGGCTAACTGTGCCCTGTCAGTATTCCAGAAGGGTTTAGATTTGGGTATGCAATGTTTGATGAGATAGCTAAAACCTGAACCTCTCTGACAAGGGCTACCATACTTCTTGCAAGGACTTTTTGCCCAGAAATATGTGTAGTGCAGCAGAGACACTGCTTAACATATATCCAGTGGAACAGAAACTTTCAACAAGTACTGTATATATTGTGTATTCGCAAGAAATCTCAGTAAATCTGTTACTTCCAGGATGCAGTAGGCTGAGTGCACCCACGCTAGCTTCACAGCACATTTTGCTTACTACCCCACAATATTACACAGCTTATAAGCATGTTTAACAGTAACTCAGGTCAGGCTTCCCCGCATGCAGAAGGCAATTTATGACGTCCTCAGAATCAGCACAGGGAGGAAAATCCAGGAAGAAAATAGGTTATGGAAGATGCAGGCCTACCAGTGGCATTAGGTAGTGCAGAACAGTACTTGGTTGGGAAAGAATATGCTTGGTCTTTGTTTATAATGCAGAAACAAAGTTTTGTGGTCTGAAGTGTTGGGAGTTTTTTTGTATGAAGCTAGATTTTTGAAAATGCACCCTTCTTTGTGTTCCCACATCTTCCATACTATGACAAATATAGAGAAACTCTCCTGTAAATCACAAATACCTGATAACAGAAATGAAGCCTCTGAGTACGCTCAGTTTAATGCTTATTACACTACCTTAATGGCCTCAAGTTGTGTCAGGGGAGGTTTAGCTTGGATATCAGGAAAAACTTCTTTACAGAAAGGGTTGTTAAGCACTGAAATAGGCTTACCAGGGAGGTGGATGTGGTGCTCAGGGACATGATTTAGCAGGGAGTTGTTAGAGTTAGGGTAGAATGGTTAGGTTGTGGTTGGACTTGATGATCTTTAAGATCTTTTCCAACCTGAGCAATTCTGTGATTCTATGATTCCATCATAAACGGACTATGACTCCAAGAATTTAGGTTGAAGTAGCATGGATATAAAATGCATCCAGTTCAAGGGAATCAGAGCTCAATTCTGAATAGTTTCCTGTTCGAATCCATGCATATGTTCCATCCATGCATTCATTATGATTAACGTTTCTTTAAACCAAGCTAAATCGTGGTCCCAACATTATCATTGCAGTCTGTGTATTATTATATCTTAAAATTAATAAATCCCGTAAATAATTATTTCTTCTCAAATGAGAGCCTCTCAGATTATGAATATAGATATTAAGCTTCCTAAAAATCCAGAGCATCTGCTATAATGCACTGTAAGAATAAAACATTCCAGAAGAACAGCAAGCTCCCTAGCTTTCTGGTAGCAATATGTATTCATTACACAAATACTGAAAGGACTTTATTCAGCTGAAAAAATCACAAACTCAGAAAGACCTCAGCTCTGTTTCATTAACACTGCACATGGTAAAACTGAGCAGAAGCACAATTTCCCTAACATCTCTGTCATTAAGGAAAGTGATCTTAATTCTAAAGTAATAAGATAATTCATCTTCTGCTATAAAATATTTTATACATTCCATTTTATGCATATTTATTATTTCCTCACAGCTAAAATGTATAAACTTTTAAGGGAGCAAACAAGTTTTGTTCAAAAAGTTATTTTGAGATGAAAAAAATAATTTAGATCATTCTTTTTACACACAAAAAAGTCTTGCAAATCAGCCCAACAGTGCTTATTAGTACAACACACATTTGTTACTGCTATATTCTGATAAAATCTTCCTGAGAGAGAAGAAACGGTATTTTTAACAGCTTTTTGTATGCATACAGCACAAAATCTGTGCTGGAATATCATCTGAATCTCATCCATAACTCTGCAATTTGGCTGAGAGAACAAAGCATTTCTTTGTGTATTCAATAATGGCTTCGGCAATCTTATTCACGCATTCCTTTCTTTTTTAATCAACAGAAACTGGCAGAATTTAAGATTCACGATTAGGGGAAAAGCAACGCCAAAGCCTATAGTCTTGAAATCACCATTTTCTTCAGAGCAAATTATAATCTCTCTTCTATTAAGAACCTCTTCACGCAACACTTGTCAAGCTGTTTTGCACCACGTGTTTCCCTAACGAACTTTGCTCTGTTCACTTTTTGCACCCTATTAAGTGGCGGAGTGTTATACCTCTAGTGCTTCCCCTCAGTACCGCTCAGCTCTCCAGGGATCATGGTACAACTGTCTAGTGCAAAGCTTAAAGGTCAGCACAGGCAATCTGGAAAAAGAGCAATTCAAAATTAACAGCAATCTGCGTACATTCTGTCCGTTCTTCTGAATTGTGTTTTTCCTTGTGCACACTGTAAACAAATTAGGGCTGTAAAATAAAACCAAAGTTCACAAATTTGCAGATACTGTACTTTGTAATGCCATCTAAAGCCAAGTTTGCCCATCTATTATCTAAATTCTTAATTATGTTTCATGTAATTAGTTGTATCTTGAAAAATACTGCATGCCTGAGGGGTGTGGATTAGGAATGCAGAAAATGGCTGTTTTAATAAGTCACGCTGCTATATGAAGATACCCTTTCATTTGGAAGGACTTTCTTGGCACAAGAGTTCAATGAGAACATTGAGAACACGTTGTATACTATTAAAGTCACTTCTGCTAAGAAATGGAAAAACATCCAGCAGAACTCACGCAATCAAACTTCGTTCTCAGATTCATCCATGTAATCCAAGACAGAATTTACCCATTCCTTGTAAACTTGCTATAAACAGCATTTGTTGACACGATAAGGTCTCTGAGTATACAAGTCTTGCTAAGTTACAACATGTACTGTTAGTACACTACAGCTTTTAAGCATACTAACGTTTGTTTAAAATAGCACAATTTAGCTAATAAAACATTCAAGACTGATACACAAGAAGGTTGAAACCAATGCTTCTAATTTTATTTTCAGGTTTGAAGTAGAGAATACAAGCTTGTGTATGCTGTCAGCTGTTCACGTGCCACATTAACAAATACGTCCAAATTGTAAAGCTTTAAATGTGTTTGTACATTCATTCCATTACTAGACTGTTTTGTCCATGTTGGCACAGATAATCCATGCAAGGTACAGTTACTCACACCTCATAAACCATGCTGCATTCTGACCTGAACTAACTAAGAACTTCAGAAAAATATGTATCTAAAAGCAAGGGCACTTGTGGCATCAAGTCAACATGTAAATATATTATAAAACCTAGGCTTCTATGATCACTGCAGACAAGAAATCACTCAGTTTCAAATTCTGATGTTTGTAAATACTAAACAAATTAATATCTGCTACCTGGAGACAAGTATTACAAATAAACATTAGCATTCCCAGCATTAGACACTAATGAGTGTGTTCAGTGCTGTGGATGTTCACATTATTAAACATAAATATGTCTTTAAGAAAACATTTCACCCAAAGTACTGACCACTGAAGGACCAAAGTAAAATATTTTTCCTCATTTAAAATTGCAATATGTGAATCCAATACATTACAAATTAACTTAGAAAAAAATAAGTCAGATCAGTGGTTTTCTTTTCAGATAATAAAAGCAAAGCCTTCTTTGGTAATCTTTACACTCTTATGCAAAAAGAGCAGAAAAAGAGAAAAAGCATTAAGGTCATTTTTGAAGCCATTGACTGAAAAGATGCTGAACACCTTATTAGATAAAATACCGGTATTCTTATTTGGTCATTCAGAGGTACAGGATCTTTGTTTTATTACGTAAAGTCCCATGTTAATTAATATAAATATTTAGAGGAACTTATGACTTATCCCAGGCATCTGTTACAAGACATAAAACATAAACAAGTGCACATTATTCATCCTGCAAACACTATTTTTGTATAGCATTTATGTTCAGTGATTGTTGAAGGGCCCTGTTCTGAATTATATAACTATGCATCTTTTCCTCCATATCACAAAGGTGACATATGGCAGAAGAGTATCAGCAGTTATGTGGGATTCTATCCCTATGAAAGTTAAAATTCTACATTACTATTCACAAATTTCTGGTTCAGATATGTGCAAAAATTATGTAAGGGCAGGTAAGTGGATTCCCTACTTTTGGACCATATTATGAAGCAGCACAAGTCAAAACAGGAAATTTATTACATGATAATCCTCAGGGTATCTCTGTTTTCCACTCAGAGATATCACTGTACCTCATAAACTGATATGTAAACTAGTTTTGATCTCACTTGCTCAGACACCAGCTGGAGTCAGGGCATGTGTTACAGTGCAGATTACCTGTCCAAGGAAACTTTCAGGACCCCTTCAAGTTAGTACAGCTCCCACTGAAATCTCTACTGCTGCATTTTCACAGTTGCCACTGCACAAGCTAGCTCAGCTACACCTAATATATGTTGCATTCACCCTAGTGCAGTGTTTACTTCTACTAGATAGGATCCTGGATCTTCCTTGCTCACTCATTCTGTATACATTCATACTACATCTTGGGACTATTGTCAGCTCTTTGTACCCCAATTTCCTGCTCCAAGCCCTCTCCTTGACCATAGCAAGGCTGGCTATTCTCTGCTTCCTCCCCTCTGCCTCAACCGAAGTATCTAATATATCAACTCAGTGCAACTGGCCTTGCCTAGCTCCTCCCCCTCCTCCAGCCCCAGCTGCCCCTGCCTCCCCAATGCTTCACCCTTCTACACAATACCAGAGGCCCTCAAGCCCCCCAAATTCTGGCTGCTGCAGGTGCTCTGCCCTCTTTGATCCAAACCTCTCTTCCCCTGCTCACACTGAGACCCCTGATGGAAGTCCTCCCACATCCCATACTTGTCCACCTGAGCTCCTGATGGGAAGTCCTGAGCAACTTCATCTGGCAATCTTGGGGTCCCTTGTGAATATGGAGAAGAAAGAAGCAGCTCCAACCTGGCTGCCTACCACATTCTTTGCACAGACTGTACGCCCCTGGTTAAGCTGCAGCCAATCATCTCTGACCATCTCCTAAAATGCTGTATCCTTCATAGTACCAGCAAAGAGGGAGCTCTTAGGGACAGAGAAGGTGGAGTGGGAGAGAGAGACACACAGAAACACATAGATTAGATCATGACATTCTACCGAGGTGTCACATGCTCTAGCAGTCTGTGTCGTGCCAAAGAGTCAGACCCCCTGTTTTGAGAGTTTAGTAAGACACTAGTCCCAGTCAGTGGGTAACACAGAAGTCTGCCTAAGGAGCATCTTCGATGCATTCAAAAATTAAAAGGAAATATAGGATTGTTTCATTCTTATAAAAAGGTATTTAATTAATCAAATATGAGTAAAAATGTATTTAACTTCCATGATTATAGTTTATTCCTCTGGAGAATATCATGAGCCAAATACCTGGGTTTTGTAATTAGTTGAACCATGTTTACATCAGCCCAGCACTGACTGAAAACAGAAAATATGTTTCCTATAGAGAAAAAAAAAAAAGAAAAGAAAAAAAAAAAAGCTTTGCATATAATGAAGTAGTGTTATAGAATAACTAATGCATTCAAAATCTGACCCTGTAAGCACTCAGATCAGATCCCTGCCAAGATCAGTGAGAACTAAGATACCTGCTGAATAAACACAGGTCATACATGTCTGAACTGCCACAGGCAGTTATGGTTGTTATTTTCTTCCAAGATGTGGACTGCCTGCAGCTAATTTAACTCACATATTAACCCCCCATTTCTTTTATTTCCTTCTCCCCACGCTTCTCCCCACAGCTTTGGATAGCTTTTCATCACTAAAAAGACACACCTATGTTCTTAGAATTGGCATTACCTATAGGAAGGAAAAGACAGACAATGCCAAGTCATTCCCGGTTACTCAAAACACAAGGTACAGTAGTGTGCAGATAGCACCAGAATGTGGCCCACAGAACTCATTCTCACCCTCAGAAATACTAATTAAAAACTGTCAGTACTGCAAGCTGTCAATACACAATCATAATTTTCATTTAAGCAAATTATTAAAACTTGAACATTGATTAGGCTTTCCATTTTATCTCCATTTTCTAATCAACAGAACTGCTGCCTCCAATACAAATAGATATTTAAAATTAGGAATTCAAAATCACTGCTAGTACTACAAGTATTGCTTTCAACAAAATCAAACCAACCAAACAAAAAGAACAGTTTTATAAATGTTTGAGCAAATTCGAAGTTTTTTATAAAATGTTTAAAAATAGGTCTATGATGAAATGTCAAAGCCTGCTGTCCTACAATGGCAAATGCTGCGATGCAGAATGTGTTATATTTAAACTGAGGAAAACAATAAAAAGCATCTGTCTGTGATGTTACGCTGCCCAATGAATTTTCATCAACATTCATTTACACTGATAAAACATTGGTTGATTACATTCTACAGGAGAAATAAAAGTGCCTTTTTTCATGTATGTGGGATAGATTTGGCAACTTTTGCAAGCTATCTCCCACTTTCTAGTTGTACTAGATAGAAATGTGTCTTCATTGTTAATCAGTGTTAAAGATCCAGAAATAGGTTTCTACCTCCCACTTATATCAATGGACATTATAAACCAAAGTAATGTTCAGTGTTTTTTTTTTCCACTAGAGGAAAGGCCAACTGGTTTTGAATTAATAGCCGCAGTTCCTTTCCAGCCATTATTCCATTCAATTTAAGAGCAGGCTGGACAAAGCCAGTTAGCCCTTTCCATTAAGATTTGAAAGTGAGGTATCTACTGCTCACGTATACGCCAACTGCACTAGCAAGGTTGACCCAACACGCTTTCCTCAATCTTATTGGGAGTGGAAGGAGTTAATTCCATTTCCACTCCATTCTCAAAGTAAGCTACTCATTGTCTCCTAGGCTTCAGAGCTACATAGGGATTCAAGGCAAACTTCTTATTTGGAAAGAATCTAAAATATTTGATGCTATGAGGTAGCACCACAACATAAAGGAATAGCACACACTTTTCATAGAGGAAACCCTAACCTATTTATTTCCCTTTGAAAGCTGTGCCCTTTGGTTCTACTGATTATTGTTCGTATAGCACTTACTCATTCTTTTTATGAAAGAAAATGAGCTATTACAAGAGAGTGAGTTATTACAATTACAATAACAGGACTTTTCCTGTTATTCTTAAACACTAGTGTGTGGTCTAAGCAGTAAAACTGCTGTGGGTAGTTCATTTTAAACTGTATTTATATATTACATTTTAAATCACAGGTTTTAATCAGTATTGCTCCAAACTGCTGCACTAATAATCTGTTTTGAAATGGAGTATTTAATTTGGTTTTGATTGGTCATTTTGTATGAACCACGCAAAAGCATGTTCTGCTTCTAAGAAACGAGGTTAAAATGAAACTTTAGAAATATCAATTTTATAGCTTCTACCAAGACAAATGCTAGCCATGGTTATCAACTTTATAATTGCTCATTTAGTCATTAGGTTTCCCCAGCATTACTGACTTCCAGCTCTTTTTTTAAACATTGATGGCATGGGCATGCTTCTTGCACAGTGGCTTATCCTTCTTGGAGTAGAATGGTTGACCTTCCAAATTCACATGGCATACCTAGAATTAGAGAGAGAGAGAGGGAGAGAGAGTTAGTTTAGGTTTTGGTTTGGTCAGTGGCACAATCAAACACATACAGGTGGCTCAGACTGCAAGACCCAGATTCTGATCCTTGCAGTGTATGATTTTACATCAGCACAGTCCCAAGCGTACCTCCTGCTGTGGCACCACCAGATACTCATTCCCCTCATTACTTGGGTGTTTTTGTGATCAAGGAATGACTCAATCAGACAGCTGATACCACTGAAATTGTGGATTATTCTTCAGTGAATTAAGTTCACTGCCTGGCTTCACAAGTGCTGGCGCTGACACAGCAAAGTGTGTGAAAATGCATAGCTGAGGGCAAGGTAGCCTAGATTTAGGTCAGCTTTATCTCTCTTGGAATTGTGCTGATATCCACACCGGGCAGCACAACAACATGTGAGGTCAGAGTTAGCTGAACCACTTAAGGAAGTCAGTGCATTAGAATCTAATAACTGTTGTCCCTGCTTATGGCAGGCTTAAGACCAGTGAGAGATAACATCAGTGATGTGCTACTGCTACTACATGGGGAAGGAAAAACCATGTGAATGGATATGAGGATAAGCATATCAGAAAAGATCTTGCATTTGACTTTTAGCTCACTGAAAAAAAAGGTGAAATTAGCTTCTACAAAAACAGCTTAGAGAAATACATTAGTAAAAAGGATGTCACCTCTGCACAAAATTGGGTTGCTAATAAAATAAATACATAAGGATGTGGCTAAGTGAAAAAGCGAAAACAAGAACAGGAAGTATTCAGAGAAAGTGCCTTTTATAAGTTACAAACAGCTGTTGGTTTGTGAAGGAAAATGTGGTATTGCTTTCTATGTTCAAATTTCAAAGATATTTCAGTTTGCATAGAAAAACACCTTTGTGGTACTCACTCCCACATACACTTAAAGGATCAGCAGCCAATTTAGCCTAATAGATTTATAAATATTTCTATACTTTCTGCTATTCAACCTGAATATTAAAGTTCAACAAATCTTAGAAATTGTCACTTCTGGTCTGGCCAACATACTATTTTTTTTAGCTAATTAGAGGTTCTTATGTTATGAATAATTGGTTGGGGAGCAGTGCAGTGTATTGGAACCGTATGAAAAGTACTGCTTATCATACATATTTAATTACTTTGTGTGCAGCGTAGGAATATGGCCACGCTACAACTGATGAGCGTGACCAACTTCTACATTAATTACTATTCATTCTCTCTTAACAGATTCCTTTTTGCAAGCTGCAAGTTTCAATAAGAATTCTGAATGGAAATGCAAACTGCACTGCTTTGTAAGTAAGATTATGCCTATACTCCTCAATTGCATTTATTTAAATCCTGATTTATCTAGTAAATATTAGAATAATAGCAAATAGTGCTCGTTATAAGTGTACATACAGACTCTAGAACTGTATGATTTATTAAAGAGCATTCCCTTGTGCTAATTAAATTTATTAATTCTAATAAAAGTTTACAGAGGAGAAGAGAAATGACTCTCATCCCTCTCCATCTGTAAGTAAGAAATGAAATTCAATCCCTCTACATCCTAAAGCATATGTTAGTCATTTCTGCTTCCAGGTCTGCTGGTGTTACTTAACGATTTCTGATAAACGCATAAAGAAATGAGATAGTATTTGGTATAGAACCTACAGCACAAATGAAGCAGGTATCGTGCCAAGTATGTCCAAGGGCTTCAATGAATTTATCTCCAGCTTCAACAGGAAAATCACAGCCATGGCATTTTGTGCTGAACAAAGCAATGTAATCTAAAATAAGAAAAAAGCAAACAGAACAAACTCTTAGCAAAATCACATTACACCCAAACGAAATAGAAAGTTTCCAGAGGATAAATTTTTTTGATTATTTTTGCTCATATTTTCTTACTGTATTCATTAAAACTCTTCCACAACGAAATTTTAGCACCACATTTTTTTCCCCCATTATTTAAATACAAATTCAGTGCAATGCCCTGTGGCTGTACAGTGCCACAAGTTGTCGTCACAAACAGAGAACACGCACTAAAAAAAATCATCACATTCAAAGTTATGTTTAGAAGCGTAGTTTTAAGTTTCCATGAGTAGTTTTATTTAATGCTGAAATACTGTGGTTCTTCTGCATTAACAAAGAATATTATAGAAACCCCTTAACTGCTGCATAATACATCTCTATTTTGAATATCAAGTCCAACTTGCAAATAACTTGGAAGAGCCTAGCAGAGTCTTGAAGTATATATGGAATTATTGAAAGTGATTAGAGGCTGTGGTGTAAACTGCAATTTTAAAGGGTATCAAATCAGTCATGCTGTAGAATTTTCTAAGAGTTACTATGATATGAAAATCTGATTTTTGCAACCATAAGGAAGGCGTTTCCAAAGAAAACTAAACCAGAAGCACAGAAGCTTACAGAGGGAATACCAGTTTAACCTTTGCCTGTGTCCTGACCTTGTCAGGCCACTACATTTACATCTTCTGTATTTTTGGAAATCCTGACTTTTTCCTTTCTTAGCTGGCAAGAAGCAGCACTCAGAAAACAAAATCTGCACTACCATGTGTTGCACATCTGAGCAGAGCTATCTTTTCGTATATTGATCAGTTTTAGGTTGGGATAGAAGCATCAAACAACTTAGTAGAGAGAATTTGGGCAGCAATCCACACATACTGTATAGAAGCACTGTCAGAAGAAGAGTTTCTCACCACAGTAACGGGAAGATTTTTAGCGAGCAGAAGATATCAGGGAAGTTATGGGGACAGGAGCAAATGTGAAGGGAGAGAAATTAGAGCTAACTGTTATAATAGGTTAGGGAGATAAATTAAGTCAGGCAATCTGGGACATAGGGGCAAAAAGACCAGCACTCTGCCAACCTATCATTAAGTAGAAAAAATACCAAGAAGGAAACATTTTTAGATGTGGACAGTGGAGACAAAATACATTCTTGGTTGGGTAGCTGGTTTTATTTTGTCCAGCAATTGCTTTATTTGTAGGTTGCTTCCGTACAACATAAAGCACATGAATGCTAAGCAGCTTGCCGTACCTTTCTCACAGTAAGGTTCTCCGTCTTCCATGTGAAAGAGACTATTCCCAAATGGCTTCTTACAAGCAGCACAAACAAAGCAACTCGTGTGCCAAGTCTGTCTTAGGGCATGCATCACTTCCTGTAAAATAAAGAAATGAAAATCTCCAGCAGAATAGCAAGCACTGCAACTACCTACTGGGGAAAAAATACAAGGCAGAGATGCTCAAAACTTTTCACTTTTGTTTCAGGCAGTTCCTTTCCTCAAAAGAAAGAAGTATAACAGAAACTAAGCTCCAGTGGAAAGAGAGAAGTACAAGTACTGCAAATTTTCTAGAGTAACGTATTTGCCAAAATGAAACAACAGTTCAGCCAGCTGTTTGTATCAACATGCCCAGTTGCTGTTGCAGAGGAGATTCTGCACAAAGATTTTGATTTTTTTCTCCTTTTTTTTTTTTTCCTGACATTATGAACTCTTCAATGCAGGTGTATGATTTGTTATTTAAATTTTGAAGAGCAATTTCATCTCTAAGACCAAGAAATGGACAAAAGGAATAAATGATTTAAGTCTGATGTTTTCAAAGCAACTTAGATTATATACTCATTTCTTCAGGCTTCTCACAAGAACTCTTTACAAGCATGATTTTTAAAAAAGTTACTGGATTATGACTTATGTGATAAGTCAAAATGAGCCTGTGCATCTGTTCCTAGGCCATGTGTTTGTCACAAAAAAGCAAATTCTGCAGATGTTCTTTATAGAAGAGAAGCTTGATGGTATACAAGTAGCATTTTTTAAGCATGCTTGCGATCCATGGTTTGTATAATCATAAGCACTGTAAAGCTCCTAAGTTTCTGGCACCAAATTGAGCTGTCTTTAAACTCCCACCATTCTCAATTGTTTCTTCCTCTCCTACATAGTCACCTGTGTTCATAAACAAGTGTTTACAGGACAAAACCAAGGAACTGACCTTTCTTTGGCAGGCTACCTTAACCCTTAGCAGTACTTTAGTTGTGTGTACAGCCACATAAAATCTTATCCAATACCAAGAAATGGATGGCACAGGAAATAGGAATAGTCAGATTTTATCATGTTCTTTCTTCCATCCGGTATGGAGCAATCTCTATCCATTCTTGTCTTGGCATATGTAAGTTCTGCAAGTCCAAAAGCTGCCGTAGTGTCGTCTAATGTATAATTAAGTACCTACTAATTTGGCAATCTTGTGTCAGTGTTTGACAGTGTATCCCTGTCAAACTGTCAAAGGGCCAATGCTTAACTGGAGTAATTAAGCTTGGTTAACTTCAGTGAAACAGTGATTAAAGAAGCTGAGAATCTAGATTCTATTTTACATTGTTTCTGATTAAATACATAGATTCTGATGCTTTGAAACATTTATTTCCGCCGACTAAGATAAAAGAGACTGAAATCCATTTCCATGCTTTAAATCAAAATAATCTAATTTATGCTTTCCATATAGAACATCATCATTGAGTTTCATTAACTTCTGTTACTGTTTGCAAAACAGTTGTCACCGATAAATAGGCTTGGATCCATTTATGAACCTCACTGAGCTAAGAAGTAAAGAACAGATAGAGAAATCTTATTAATATAAACAGAGGCAGCTGGCATCTTTGCTATTTTCCTGATGAAAATCCATAATGATGGACTGATCTGTGGCAACATTAATTAGGTAAGTCAGTACTCTGCTGTAAAATTACTCCTACTGCTGCAGAGCCAGAGCTCCACCATAAGCGTCTGATGCCGCCACCCCTAATCAGCAATAGCAGAGTAAAGCATCTTCTCAGTCCATGCCAACATTCAGACAGATGTCAAAAGATGACAGCTAAGCAGTCGAAACTGATGTGGCACTTCTTTCTTCCTCAGTAAGAGAATCATAACATATATGCACTGTAATTGCATGCATAATTAAACTGCTAGAAGTATCTCACTGTATTCAAACCTCACTATTATCCAAGGTATGTGTAAAACATATTTACTTGTATCCAGGCATCTATTTTAAAAAGTTAGTATCTATTTTTGTCTTTCTTCAATTCAGATCATTTTATTTACTGAGTTTTGTTTGTTTGTTTGTTTTTAACAATAAAAAGGCATCAGCATTCCTCTCAGCAGCTGTGCTGCTAGCTAACAGTGAAGTGCAGTATAAGCATTTAGCCCATCTAAGATCAGTCTTCTCCATGGAACTTTAGATTAAGTCAAGTACTAAAACATTCCAGTTCAAGTCTGCCTTGCATAAAGACAAGGAAAAGATAGATAAGACAAACATCCGGTGCGTTTGGTAGCAGTGAACTATCCAGAAAGTGTGATGTGTTTTACACCTGAGAGATGACTATTGGATTTCTTACTCTATCTAGTTGGATAAAGCACAGGAATAGCCAAGATCTTGTTTACCTAGTGATCATTATAAAAGAATATGTTTCTTGTTCCAAAATTATCAGCAGGCTAAGGAAGTTTTATCAAAAAGAGAGGAAATAATAAAATAACTACAATAATTGTTTACAGTTTAAATTATTTCTAATTTCAGTAGACCACGTATAGTTGACATAATGGTTCTCTTTCTTACCCCCATGATCTTAGTGTGGCATCTGGAGCAGGTTGGTGCAAAGAACTGCTCGTAACAGCGCTCACAGTATACGCTGTTCTGCTCTTCCACAAAGCACATATCAGCCAAGGATGTCTTGCAGTAAGCACAGTTGAATTCTTCTGGGTGCCAAGAGCGACCCATGGCTACTAGGAAAGGACCCCTGTGAACAAAGATATTCTTTATTACGAAGATACTGAGTGACCCCGGTTACAAACCCATTTTGCTAGATGCTGCATCCATGTACAACAAGCACCCCATTCAAATTATGACGGTGCATATTAAAATAAGATCCAGAAACCTGAGCAGAAAGTGTTTTTATAAAGATTATTACTAAAACACTTTGCCAACTGTTTAAAGTATTTCGTTGTTTAGACACATATATTGCATTTACAAACAGCTGTCAGAAAAATCATCTATGGTTTTCATATCTATGCAGCTGTAAGTGATTTTTGTGACCAGCTGGAAAGACAATAGGAAAAGACCAAGGTTTGTAAATCAGAAGATAAATCCACTATTTGAAATCACGAAAAAGCAGGCCAATTTCCAATACACCCAATATCCTGCCTTATTTTCTTCTGAGGGACTGCCACATGCTGCACATTCTAGAAACATTAGTATATCAGATGACAAGCTGCTGCTTGATTACATGGATGACACAAATTGGTTTTGGTGATTTACTCTTGATTGTAATTAGAAGTAGCGATCAGAATTTAATTCTTTTATTACAGGAGTCTTTCTGTTTCAGTATATACAAAGGGTAACAAGCAGTAGTTCCACTTCACCAAACTAGCTCCTTTTAGTGGATGAGACTGTCATTAAATGTGGATTACTTCAAGTTGGTTAGCAGTCCAGAGAGTTACACTGGGCACCAATCCAGCAGAATGAACTGGGAGAGCAGGGAGAGGCATGCTATGAATCACTGATAATAGAGTGTGGGCATTATCTTTCCAGACACAAAAGCAACAATTACATCTGGCTGCTGTTCCAAAATGATGTCTCGTTCCTTTTCTATCATCCTTCTACTAGCCCCCAACACTCGCAATGCAGTGGTGTATATACCCTCCTTGAAGGGGTACTTTAGGGACCAGAAACTTGTTTAAAAAAGCAGTGATTTGCCACAGCCTCCATGAAACAAACAATTAGCATGTATAACCTCACAGTGATAAAAAGTGAACTGCACCATAGCAAAATGAGCTCTGGAAACATTAAATTAATGAAGCAGATAACAGACAACCCTGCTGAGTAATTTAACTGAGGCTTAGGCTCTGGTACTGTATATTAATGTATAAAAAACAGTCTCCCTGCTGTATTGTCTTTTCTGCCTCATCCCTCTTCAAAACCTCACGACCTTACCGAATTATGCTGTTGCAGTGCCCACAGAGAGGAGTTCGGTTGCTGGCTGGAAAACGCTCAGCCCTCTGAATTGTTCCTCGGGCTATTGCAGGAGCCAGGGGAGAAGCTGAAACTGGAGTCGGGTATGCAGGTTTGGAGGCAGGAGGTGGTACTGGAGCACCCCTCGGAAGGATGTTCTTTGTGACAGTGGTGGTGGTTTTTCCAGGTGCAAACTTCTGGGAAAATGACTCATCTGTTACCCAGGGAGGACGGCTTGCTGGCTCCGTGTTGGCAGGGGTGTAGGAATGAGCTGGTGCAGGTGCTGTTTAAAGTATGCCAAAAGAAACCAAGAAGGATTTTTAAGTCTTTTCTTCCAATGGCGAAACAATAACCAAAGGAGGACAATTTATTATGGCCTGTCTTATTATCATTCATTAATTCTGGACTGAAGCCAAGGATTTCAGCACAATCGCTGGCTTTTAATCTACATGCATTACAGAAGACATTGCCTTCTGGCTTGTAAAGACTTTATGGAGACCGTTCTCAAAGACATCTCTTCATTTTTCCAGTAGAAATGGATATGGCAGTTCTGTGATAATTTGAAAAGCTGCCACGCAGTCTGTTTTAAGGCAGGTTATAAATAGAAAGGCCAGATTGCGTAAAGACGTTTTAGACAGAATTCCCCACGATTTCAATACGGAGTCATGCTTGAATTTTCATTACATTCATTAAAATGAAGGGTTTTCCACAGGCGGCAGTACTGTTCACCACTTGTAGAACGTTGGACTCGTAGGTTTCAGACAAAAAATAGGCTCACACAGAGAACACAGAGATAGAGAGCACTGTAAGCAACACTGAAGGAGCCAATTCAGCTCACATGACCAGCAAAACAAAGCCAGCAGCACTCAGAGGAAGGCCAGACTTGCGGTTGCGACTGATCTTAAGCACTGCTCTTGGCTCTGCCACAGACTTCCTGTATAAACTTCGAGTGAGTTGTAGTATCTCTGTGCCTCAGTTCCCATCTAGAAAATAGAAATGCTACGCTTCCTTTCTCCCACCTTTTCAATACCACATAAAATCGTCTGCGCAGGGACTGTGCCTGTTTGTACGTATCAGGCTTTAATCTTGGGTGGAGCTTTATCACATAAAAACAAGCAGAAGCTAGAGCCTGTTCATACTGAGATGTTTTCCCACTGCCTCACTCTTTTCAAAATGCCAGATCTGGCACTGTGCAGGACTGCAGCTATTGCCTAAGAAACTGCCTCACTTTGCCAAGTACAGGAGTACTAAAAGCAGCTTTTCCTTTGCAAAGAAAACAAGTGAGGGATTGTCAGCATGTGTGAAAAGGAGTAAAAGCTTGGAGAGTTGAAGTGTTCTGCCCAAACCAGAGAGCGCAGGTTTGGAACAGAAGCCAACTCTCCTGTGCTCAAAGCAAACACGCTGCATAGTAGATCAGGGTGCCAAAAAAATGATGAGCAAATATACCATTTGTGGCTTTGAGGGGCTTTCAGGTAGAAAGGTATTTCACGCAAGGTGAGGTTTCGAATATAACACAAATATCTCAGGATAATAAAGCGGTGATAACATTATGCTTTACTTAACACTCCACCCCTCCCTTAGCTCACACTGCCACACAGAGTAACATACATGGATCATTATTCTCAGTGTAGATGCCTAAATTGCGTTTGTATCAATCCACTGTGGTCAGTCAGCTTAGTCATCTCTGATTCTATTCTTTTTATTGAGTTCAGAGTTTCTAATGCATCTTCTTGATAACATTTTTTTATTCTTCAGCATCAAGTTTTCTCCTTCATAAAACTGAATATCCCACCTTAGCTTGAGGCTTCTTTTTTTTCTCCTGGGAATGGTAAACATTGTTTAAAGATTTCTGAACAGAGTTTGTATCCAATCCCTTTAAACCCCGGGGCTGTTGCTATTTATGTATTATGGTATTAAGCTAGGCAAAATTAGAAGGCAATATTTCATCTCTAATTGGTGAGTTCAAAAGGCTCCCACCTATGAGACTCTGTAATTAAATAAGGTGACTTTTAGCTCACTCAGTTTTGTGGAAGGATTCTCCCTCCCCCACGGCCAGTTCTTGTTCATGCAAAGTAAGGCTACACATACCACAAAGGACCTAAGAAAATGGCCAGATATTCAAACCCAGGGATCCAAAAGCAAACAATGAATACAGTTAATGTTTTTAGGATATATATTTTTTAATGATTGTCTTTAGTAAATTAGGAGCTCTTTGTTTTCCGCTTTTTTTTCCCCCTTAATCTCATAATGTCATTGTTTTATTTTTCCTGTTTATTCTGATCAATGTAGACAGCATATGATTTATCTGGGTTCAGAGTAGTCTAGACTCCTTTAAAGGATTAATACCTTTTAATTAAAATTATTAATTAATTAATAACCTTTACCTGTTCAGCAGTGAATACCTGAAATAATTCAGTAACTCAACCTCTATCACCTTGTTTCTCAGCCTTCAGATTCTCTTCTAGTAGGAGAGAAACAATGGACTACTGTTATGTGAAGAGAATGGTAGGAGAAGAAGAGGTCTTTTAACAACGGTAGGAATGAACCGATTCCGTGCTTCTGAGGAATGTGGAATTCTCATCAGCTCTTCGTTTACTGCCAATGGATATTCTTCCTCCAGAAAAAAAGGTACGTTTTCAAAGATTCATGTAATAATATATAGGCTCACGTAATCTTAAATGCTTTAGCCTGACAAACTAACCTTTGAAAGCAATTTCTCTCCCTTTTTGTTTTGTTAGTGGACGACAAATTTTAGTATTTTAGTAATAGTTTTCCAGTAACAAATGCAGTTCATAATCACAAATGATTTGGCTTGTTCTACACATAGCGGACACATCCCTGAAGCCCCAAATATTCTGTATACTGTTCAAATGCATAATGAAAGACAGACAAAGCAGATCATGCAACAGGTCCTCTATAAGAAGACACTACTCTTAGGAGAATTTAAAAAGAAATAAGAATATACATAACCTGCTATTCTAGTCTTGAATGTGTTAAGGCGTTAGTGAAAAGTTCGTTGAGATCTGTGGGAATCTTTCTACTAATTTCAGGAAGAATGGATCAAGGCTTTCCATTTGAGCCATTTTGCATATCTGAGTAGCCCTTTTTTGGGCTTACAGGGAAGATCTCCTTTCTTGTTTTTAAGTATTGTGTTACTTTGTAGTATAAAGCTGGCATTTGGGTTGCTTGAAATACATGAAAGCACTATTGTAGTCTGGAAAGTACAGGAAGGAGAGATGCAAGCATCTTCTGCCATCTAGTGGAGTATGTTTAGAAAATAAGTCTATTGTGCCTCTTAAAAGCACCTTATGTAACGTGTGGGACAGAAGTGGGTAAAAATCTCCGTGTAGGAACAACAGAAACAAAGATTTTCTGCAAAAGAAAAGTCCTAGCAGTTCTTCTCCTTCCTTTATAGCACAGACTTACTGATTTACTCACATCTGAGCTACATACTCAGCAATGCAGCTTCACTGCGAGATTAGTTTCAGTATAAACAAGATTTAACCCCATTACTTTTCAATATGATCCAGATTAAAACAGTCTGGTAGACCTTCTTAAGTGGCTGATTTTTGTTTCTGGATGTTGCACATATGGGGCTGTATGTTTAATCTGAAAATTGCTAGTGAGGTATTTTAGAGGAAGTAAGGCATCCTTTTCCTGTTAACACTGACTGATAGCATAGAGGAATTCCTTTGCTAAATTCTCCACTGCAAATCCTTCTTTATATTCATTATTTCAGCCTTTTCATGCAGTGGATTTACAGAAACAGAAATCTAAAGTTTATTGGTTAGAGCACAGTTACTGCTAAGGCCCAACATTGCATTTGGAGGAAAAAGGTGAAAGCTGTAGTCTCCTATTTCATCCTTCAAGAATAGTTGATCTTTTCAGATTAAGGCTGCATTTTACACTGCAGCATTATATGCATTGGCAGTTGGATGAGGACATTTTTAAACTACTTTCTTGGTTTCAGAATCTGCCAATGACAGGAAATGTTTCTTCCTCCATTTCTTCCCAAGCAGCAAGTTTCTGTTTGCTTACAACTGCATCTATCTTTAAAAGCCAGAGTCGTGTTCCAATTAAAGTGCTACAACACAAAACGAAGAATACTTGAAAATGGGACCAAAGAAAAACCAATAACCTACAATAAAACGTCTTTCTATTAAACCTCATGCACCTGAGTCACTCTGGGGTTTAATTAGAGAGCTATTTTAGAATTCTTCATTTTAAAACTTCTATTTATTCTCAAATTTCTCTCTGCAACTTCCCGAGGAGGGGAAGCACAGGAGGAACTGCTGGTCTCTGGTAACTGATGACAGCACAGGCAGGAACAGCACAGCGCTGTGCTATGGGAGGGTCAGAGTGGAGATCAGGAAAAATTCCTTTGTTGTGAGGGCAGTGGAAGAGTGGAACAGGCTTCCTACTGAGGGGCTGATGCCCTGTGCTTGTCACGGTTCAAGAGGCGTTGAGCACCAGTAATTAGCTTTAACTTTTACTTATCTCTGAAATGGTCAGGCAGTTGGATCTGATGATCTTTGTGGGTACCTTCCAATGGTGCTGTTCTGTTCTAGTCTGAATAGAACAGAGAGACTTACTGTTTTTCTCTTTGCAAACTTCATTGCTATTTGCATTTGTAGTATTAGATTTGTATAATTGCAAATTTTCTCATGTCCTCTGGAATACATTATATCCTTTCATTACCTACAAAAGAATTTCCCACATGCAGGCAGGCAAAGCTTCAATTTCAAATAATTTTGCTGTCTGCACAGTGACATAGAACATATTTTTCATACTGCACTTTTTAAAGTTGTCATATTGAGGCAATGGGGCTCAAAACCAGCAATATAAGGTATTGCAAAGAAGATGCCTATCACAGAAAGTAAAAGTGGTGCCTCTTATTCTGAGCTGAATTAAACAGCCAGCTTCTTCCCTAACGGATATGGTTTATGTCTGCTGCAGGTTTGTGTAAACTAGAGTTTTCACTGCCCCAAATGAGCATGGTATATTGTACTGATCAGATCATTTTGAAGACAATTTCACTTTCTACAGCTTGCTCTAATCCGCATTATGGAAATTAATCCTCTGTTCTCATCTTTCCTTCTTTTGCAAGGTGGAAATAACATTTGACTGAGAACACGGTATATGCTGACTCACCTAACCAAAATCAAATGAGGAGAAAGTGAAACCTTGATTGACTCTGAGATCCCTACAGAGTTTATTAATGCTCTGAACTGACTTTTTTTTCCCACCTTTACATCTCAAATACAATGATAGATTTAAGGCAGACAGACTGATGTAAGTAGAATTTCTGAATCAGTTTCATTGCAGTAGATCCAGAAATAAAGCACTGCAGAAAAGAATGAGCTTAAGACTGTTAGAATTGTTGAGCTTTTCATATTTACTTGACTGTCAGAATAAAAATCAACATTTTAGTTACCTTGCGAAGAACAGAAAACTTAATTTGAAACAGAATTGCATTTAGAATTAGATGGCTAACTCACTTAATTTGTTCATTTTGAAGGTTCACATTTTGGTCATCACTAGTTTTAGAAGTTGACTCCATTTGTAACACAAACAGGATTTAAATAGCATCAAGGAGTATATTTTCTACCTAAATGAATAATCAAATATATTTCTTCAGTAATTGGATCAGTAGGAAATGGAAGCATAGTATTACTAAGTACTTTAAGAAATCATTCTTTAATCCAAATACAAGCCTGAGTTTTAAAAATCCATTGTGTGGTTTTCTCTATTTGCAAATATCCTACTTCACTTATTTTGTTTCCATCCTAAGGTGTGCTTTCTCAAGCTATTCCATCAACTAGGAAGTGCCCTGAGGACCCTAAATGGGTGTACTGGGCTGTTTTGCAAATGCACTGACTTTGAGAAATTAGGCAATGCATCATTTTTACAGACTGCTCCCTTGCTTATCTTCTTCCTCCTCCATTTGTTCCACATTTTCACCAATACAAATACAACATAGTCCTTGAACCTCAAATACTACTATGTGATTTCTGCATTCCTAGCTTAAAAACTTTTGCTCAAGGTTCCAAGCATCAATAATGAATATTTTTTTCTCCATTTTATGGCTTAGATGGTGATTCTGTGTTTGACTATAGCAACATGTTGAAGCATATGCCTCTTCTACTTGCCCGTTACTTAGGATGATTCTGTTCGTAGTAACTTTGCTTCACAGACTCCTAAAACAACATTGTCAGTTCAGTTGGTGCTGTGTACATAAATTTCCTGATAACATTCGTGTCCCATAGCAAAATGTACATATTATTTTTCTAAAAGTAATGCCTGTGCATTCTGGTACTTGGGAATCTCCTTACCTGGCTGGTAGACAGAGGGCTTTATGCTAGCAGTAGTGACAACTCTTGGTTTTGAAGCAGCAGAAGCAGCAGGACTTTCACCATAGCTTGCAGAAGCTGGCACTGGTGTATATGACTGGCTTGTGTTTCTAAAAACAAAACGAAGGTATCAGCAACTTTAAAAACAGCCAAAGTTACTGAGTGCAAAAGGAAGAGATTTGGATGCTTCCAAAGTACCCCAGAAGAACTGTCTGTGAGAGCTAGAGAGAGAATGCAGCGAGATTCACTCGTTATCATTGCTAAGAGAGGCTTGAAAGTTCCTTAGAAAGAAAAATAGCATTGAATTTGGACTGAGATCATAATTTATGATATTTTTTCTGATGTTTGGATTCAGCAACTGAAAAATACATGACATGAAGTACTACTATGTGATTTCTGCATTCCTAGATTAAAAACTTTCGCTCAGGGTTCCAAGCATCAATAATGAATATTTTTTTCTTCATCTTATGGCTTAGATGGTTATTCTGTGTTTGATTATAGTAACACGTTGAAGTATATGCCTCTTCTGTTTGCCCGTTACTTAGGATGATTCTGTTCGTACAGACAAACTTTGCTTCACAGACTCCTAAAAGAGCATGACAAACACAGCAAGCAAGAAGGAATGATTCAAAGAAGTACAGAGAAAGGAGGTAACAAATACTGAGACGTCTGCAGTAATAAAAACGTTCAGTGTTCAGTTATCTTTTTAACTTATCTCAGTAACATAGTTTTACTCTTTCAGTTTCACTATCTCAGTGAGCCAAATATCTACCAACTTGTGCTGAGATTTTAGGAGTTGCTTCTATGTTGACTTTGTCTATAAGAGACAGTTTGTAAGCATAAGACAAGACATCTTGATCTGCAAGATCATGATCCATTGTGGCTTGCTCTTTCTCTGACAATAGTAGATCCTATCTGAAGAGCATGTTATAATTTTTTCCTATGACAAAACCAGCAAATTCCTTCCAGTGGTGGTAGAAAACATTATCACAAATGTAAACTTTTGATTTGATTTTTAATTTTTAACAAAATAAACTTATCTTGGCAATCCAGCTGTTTGCTACTCTGACATTACTTACACAAGATCTAGCCTGCAAAGCGCTGCTGCCTCAGGCTAATTTACTTTGTCTACTTAATCCTAGAAACATTGCGGTTGCTATAACAACTGTTATTTCTACACCCACTCTAGGGGTTAGGGCTGGATTTGGGCCTATTAGGAACCAAGAGGCTCTCAAAGATAAGCTGTTCCAGTGAGCATGTATTCACTGTAAATTCTGTTGTGAACTGTATCATGATTTCATAACCACCAAAGCACAATATACCTTTCAACTTTCCATTCCTAACATCGACCTCTGCACCTATGATGCATAAGAACACACTCTACTTGGGATCACTGGACAGAGAATCATTGCTTCCAAGGTAGAACAGACAGGAAGAGTTATACTTCAGGGACTTGCGGAACATCTTTAGTTGAATATGCAATATCTAAAGAGTTTTCATTGTTTTGAAATCTACTGTTCAAGGTAAACCACACAGAAAACCAGTAAGAATACTTACCTTTACAGGATCAGGGATCAATGTTTACTATGTGAATAGAAAGTTTTTAAACTGAGTATGTCATACAGACTTAATCTGAAAACAATTTACACACAAGAAAGCCTACTCCCAGATGTGCACTGGTGGCTAGATTCATTTCAGTGTTTCTTAACGCACAAAACACAAAGAAATTCTGAGCCAGATTAGTGATACTTTAACTGCCCTGAAGAGAAATGGTTATTAAAAATTCAAGTGTTTTTTAAAGTTAAGATTGTGATAAAACCATGCTACCAGATTCCTTGTACGTGTAGGGAAATTAAGTCAAAAAGACAAAAAGAAAATACTGAAAAGAATTCCATTCATTCTATCAAGTTAATGACAAAATTAGAAGTCAATTACTAAAATCTATTGCAAATGTGTGATGAATATTAAATACAGTATGGAAGAGAAAAAGGCTTGTCAAAGAGAAATGAAGTGTTACGATACATCATTACAGGTTTTAGTGAAGTTAAAAGATTTATCAGATATCATTTCTGCTGAAGAGAAGGAAGTAGAGTTATCATTAAAGAAAAAAATGGAAAGAAAAGAAGGAAGAAGGAAAGAATGAAAAAAAGATGTCCTAAGTGCTGAAGATGCTGTAATGTAACAAGAAGCAACGGCATATCTAAAGCAGTGAAAGCACCCTTACTGGATTTATCTGTAGCAGCCAATGGCATGTGAGAGGCAACAAATTAAATACTGGCTCTGAAAACTATTAGTTTCAAGAAATTAAGGATTTTCATGTTAATACTTCACTGGATGCAGCAATAAACTGGGTTGTTAAGTGCTTTTAAGGTACAGTAGCTGCACAAAACGTTTTTTATACCTCTTCGACTGGTAGCTGATGGAGGTGGAAGAATGCCGGTTGAAACTAAAATGAGACAAAAGTTGTATTTGAAAAGAATGTATCAAGAAAATAGTGATTTTCCTTATGAATAGGAGATATTTTTAATAAGTGATAAATTCAACAACATGTATATACTTATAATAATATAAGATCAGTATTACATCACATTTTGCTTATCTTATTAAAGCTGGGAATCATAGTGAAACCTGAATAAGGGTTACAAGTAAATGAGCAGAGTATATTGCTCTGTAATTCACTCTCATCCACTTCTGTTCATTCTTTAGTTGTGGAATTACAATTCAACCACTGGACTGTTTTCTTTGACATTCACCATCAATCTGTATTACCACAACAACTAGGTATGAGTTTTCTTTTGTCAATAACATAAGCTTAATTTACATATAACGAAAACTTGAATTAACCAAAGTTCGAAGACCAGCTAAGTTTCCTGGCTAATTATGAATCAAACAAGGATAACCCCACAGAAAGGACAAGAAAAAATGGTTGAAACAGCAGAATCAATCTATCATGAGCAACTTTTCCATTGCAGTACTGTTCTACTGTAACATGCTAAACAGAGCTCTGGGTGAACAGGTAGATTTCTTTTTTCCTTGGGGAAACAACGTCGTTTCAGAAGAAATGTTTCCTTCGTGTAAATACAAGAAGCACTAATTTGCAGAGCATAGGAAATGAGAAACAAGGGGGTTCAGAATGAACACAGCTCCTGCCTAAGCAGTACAGAGCTATGTGGCAGCCATCATAGCATGAAGGAACAAAGACCACATTTGCCAGAAATAACAGTAGGACCTTGTCGTACACCAGCTATATTCTTAGCTTCTGGAGACTTTTTTCCCTGTACCACAGACAATGCTTGGATCCAGACCCTAGGATCATAGCAGCTACGCCTTACTTGCAGAACCAACTCTTTGCTTCTCCTATTGCTATGTTCCCAGAGCGCTGTCTCACTGGTTGCCCTGCTTCTACCCTCCTAATGGAATAACCAATTGCATAAAGAGTTCTGTCACTTTTAAAACTCCTGCTATGCTTTCTTAATTCTTAATACGATTAATATGTAAATACGATTTTAAGTGCAAAAGTAACATTAGTTCTGCAGGTTAAAAAGGGCAGAGAAACATGATCAGTTAAAGATTAATGGCTTCTAACATCCTTCTTCAGGAAGATTATGAAAATTTTAGCCATGTCAGTTGCTATGCATCCATGCAGCCTTATTCAGAAAAATAAAATCAATAGCGAACTATTCTATCAAGTTTTGAAATCAGATTTAAGTGGCTAAGGACACTGACCAAGAAATCACCCTGTATTTTCTTGGTAGATCCCTTTAATGTAGCTGGAAGTGGAAAAAAGAAAGAAACTACTGAATCAGTGGTGGGACAACCTCAGGCCTGTACAGGTTTTACAGGACGGAGATACTGCTGTAACTAAGATCATCCATAGTTTATTTTGAACTAAAGCTATATGAACTACTGCTATGCTCCAATGGTGGATGTCAAGGTGATACTTTACATTTCTTGATTTCTGAATGAAAACTATGCGATGTTCAACAATTTGAATTATAAAAGAATGTAGAAATCAATTCTAGGCCCTCATGTTTGAATGCCAGCTATAGTACGTGGCAGTTTTAAAAATAAATAAACATGAAACAAGTGCACAGAGATAAAGAAGCTATTTCAGCTGCAACAAAACACTCCAACAAAATGTGGATTTGCATTTTGCACTTGATTGCTAGGAGCCAATTTTTAACACATCCTATGAGTTTCTGATTTACTTTTATGTCCTAAGGCTTGCTGTATTACTGTACTACTGAGAGAGGCACTACGTAAGAGAATAACGTATGCCTGATAACAACTTGAAGTATATGTCAATATCTTTGACTCTGAATAATTGCCAGCCATGAACAGTAGCTTTTAACAGCCTGATGAAAGCATTGCTCTCTGAAGCAGACACTCGTTTTTCACAGGTTCCGAAGCCTTCAGGTTGGAATGTACCTCACAATGTCTCTCATTCAATCTTTTGCTCAAAGCAAGGTGAGCCATCAGGTCAGACCATGTTGGTTGGGGTTTTATCCAGCGGGGTCTTGAAAATCTTAAAGAAGAGAGATGGCACAGTCCATCTGGACGATCTGCTGCCCTGCCCAACTTGAAGGTTGGCTTAAAGTTGTTTTTTTTCCTTAATCAGTCAGAATCTTTCTTTTCACTTTGTGTCTCCTGTTCTCCTGCAGGGCATCACTACAAAGAGCTCAGTTCTATTTTGTTAATGATTTCCTCATAGGTAAAAGAAGGCTCTTGTTAGCCTAGAGAAGAATTTGGAGGAAGAAGCTAAGCAAAGCTTGTTCCTTCAGCTGTTTCTTTTCATCATCATCTCAGTGGCCTTCCACTGTACTTGTTCCAGCTTACCAACGTTTTTGTTTACTAGGGAACCTAAACTGGATGTAGGATTCCAGTTGCAGACTAACAAGTGCAAAGTGAAGGGAGTAATCACTTCCCTTAGTCCTTAATGCTCCTTATTCCTAGGCAGTGCTGGGCACATTTGCTGCCCACTGGCACTCAACCAAGATGCCCATATCTTTTCAAAGGACGAAAACGTAAAACTATCCATGCCAATCTAATGAATAGAAGATATTTACAATTAAAAAAAAAATCTAGTATTTCAGAGTGATCTTTTTATTGTTGTTACTTCTTAAAATTATGATTGCCATTGATTAGTCCTTACTGATAATTAGAAATAAAAAACTACAAATGATTTTATAGTTTCAAGGTCTTACTTTGTTTCTTTTCTGAGTGAAATGAATGTGAAATTAAAGTGAAATGGATAAAGTCTCAATTAAAAAATAGCATTATATTTAATTTGTTAGCTGCTTATATATAAATTATATTTATTAGTTTATTAATAATATATGTTATTATAATTTATTAAAAAGCAATGTGTCTCATATTTCTAAAGATCTGCCACTTTTATAACTGATTTAGAAGTTCAGGATGTTTTGGTTCACTTATCTGTAATGGTTTTCAAAGTTTTTAGATGGCTAAAAACATGGCAGCCCAATTTAGACTGGTCCCCTTGGGTAGCAGCATTCTTGATAATCAATCTCAGTCTCAGTCTGCCTTCACCCAGTCAAGCAGCTTCACAGAATAGTAAAAGCAAAATCCAAAAAAACCCACCAACTTTATTTCAAAAGTAAATTCTTTTTTAATATTTGGAAAATGAATAGTTTTGATATTTTGAAAATCAGATGTATTCTTTAGCCTTTCTCTTGTGTCCTCCCATTCATGACACTTAGAAATTATCAGTGAATAATATATATATCTTTTGCACTCAAATGTAAAAAAGGCCTTTCTTATATAAGACGGGCAACAAAATAAGTTTTACCAGTAAAGCCCTGAAAGTGATATATGCATATCATCTGCTTTTTTTTCATTATTGCAAAATTGATCACTATTTGCAAATATTTTGTGAAACTACTGCTAATATTAACGAGTACAGAAATAAAGTACTAATGCTATACTACTATTACTTCTTGCAGGTCACTACATGAGACCTATTATTAGCTATCTTGTATAATTTTCACTGTAGCTAAGAGAATATCGATGAAATCTCCTCTGTAGATACGTAAAAATATACCTCTCTTATCAAGATTCTTATGGCTCCTAGGATACAGACTGATAAAATACAAATAGATGTCCTCTTGCTGGCCAGAATAGTACCATGGCATCAGATTGATGTCATTTTCTGACTGATAGATTTTGCTCCAAAGCTAAGAGAAATACTAAATTTGAGTCTCTTCTGCCACTCAGAAGAAATAATTAGGTTTTTCACATCAGTGTTATAAAAAGCCAAATACACACAGTTATTTTTGCTTAGTAAGTATGGGTCTTGCTTTGACTATCATGGGCTCCTGTCAGCTATAGCTACATAGGACCCTGTTCTCATATCTATAGGTGATCACTCTAACTGACTGAAAGAGATTTGTTAGCAAAACATGCATCGGATAAAATAGTACTGCTGGTCACATTCAAGAGCCTAACACAGAAAAGGAGTATAATTACTTTTGAAGTGCACGGAGCACTCATAAATTGAAAATGAGGTCATCTTAGAGTGTTCTATGATAGATATCCATAAATAACAAATTTAATATATAATTCAACACTTCAGAATTTTGCAAGTTTGTGTGTAAAACTAGATGTGTTACTAGTAGTAAAAACCCTTACAAAGGCTTCTATTCCATTCTTGCCTTCTGTTCTTGGTATATTCTTGGTGACACTCACCAACTTCATAAAGTAATTGAAAATGAAGTTATGAAGAGTGTAACTTAGATAAATGGACTTCCATCAACATGTTAGTTTGATTTCTTATGTTTTAGCAGATACATGTGGGAATTAGAGAAATGGAACTAAACAAAGCCATGCTTACCTACTGAAACTCAGAACTCATCCGATCTTCTGTTACGTAGCTGTTTCATTTTTGCATTGGTTTCAGTAATGTGAAGCAAATAAAAATGCCTTCAAGTCTGTATTTGTGCTCAGCACTTAACTGATGTTTTTTATGTTAATCTTGAAGATCATTATATCTCTTATTATATCTCTTAATGTGTGGTCTTCGAATGTGCATGTTCTTGCCTATCCGTGGTCTTTCATTAGCCACAACTAAGAGCATAACAAATGGAGAGCTGTGGTCTTTTGAAAGTGTATCACATGGTTAAACTATGATCCCGTGTTTTCACCAAGAAAAAAAACCAAATCTGTCATTCTCACCTGGCCTCACTGGACACACATTTTCATTTTAAGATGGCAAAACACCAGCACAAGCTGGTAAGCACAAGCTTACCAAATGAAGCAACTCTGATCAAAATTATTTTCATGGTTGCTTATAGTAAGTCTAAAACTTAGGGTTTTGCTAACTTGGTTTTAATGTGAACCATCAAACAAGGTGGCAATTCTATTAAATGCATCATGCTTTTAAATATTTTTCACAAAAGCAACCTCTTAAGAAGCCAAAAACCTTAAATGTGAGAGAATAATACAGAATAAAAAACAAATAGAGTACAAAGAAACAGAAGAGATCTTTATAGATATACCTAGACTGAGACGAGAGAGCGGATGAAATAGTGGAAGCTGCTACTGACATGTTCTTGGACCCAAGGAAAGGCTTAGGTTGTGAAAGGGAGCTGGGGGCTGCAAACACTCTGCAGAAGACATAGTAAAAGTATGAAAGCATATATACAATAAATATACAGGGACAAAAATAGTGCCATCAGAATCAAGCTTTGTCGGAGTTCAGGTACAAGAGGGCTGCTGCATAGTTACCAGGAACAGGTTTGCTGTAGCATACATCTGCAGGCTTAGAGAATAGCACAACCAAGCACATTCCTAGAGAACGCAAGTCAAAATGCACACATTATGTAAAAATCTTTAAAAAAAAAAGTATTGAAAACTAAGAAAGACTGTATTTTGAATTCAGATGGTTCAATCTGAATTCAAGCAAAACATTTTAACATGAAAGCAGTGTCAGGCAGAAGATTAACCTCCTTAAGAAAACAAGTTACTGACATGATTAGTTGGGTAGAGGCATTTAGTTTTGAGGCATATATTCACAAATCAACTTTCTTCGTGTTACTGTTTCAAATAAGGAATAAAATTGCTTAAACCATATCATTATTTCATGTAAAAGTGCCTTTCAGCATAGTTCTGAATTACAGTGTAATATCCTATATTCAAACCTCCTTTGATAGCTGGATGATTGGCTTTCTTGCACTGGACTAAAAACATAGGATTCCTGTAGGTCACAATTAGGAAGAACATCACTGAGGTAAAAATTAAGTAGTTGGCATGCATAAGTAATTCAAGTGAACTAGCACAAATTTAAAAAGAAATAGAACCAGGAGAACACTTCCAAATCCATTTACAGAATTCTAAGGTATGACAGAGTACGTCTTAGATCTCAATTATTTTAAGTAGCTTATATTATTGGAAATGTGTTTCTCCCTGGATTTTTAAAGCACTCTAGAATACATATTTTTTAGGAATACTTACCTAGCAAAAAATATGAAGAAAAGAACAACAGAGAAGCAGATTCTATGATTCTAGGTGCACTAAACAAACTCACTCTGACTTTCCCAACAATCTCTATAATGCGACAGCAGTGTGAGTCCTACTTCTTCACAGTTTGATCATTTCTGATACACAACTGGAACTCCTACAGCACACTACCAGTGTTACGAATTTGCATCTCCTGAAACTCACATTAGCTCTATAGCATTGCTGCATTAGAGGAAAAAGCTAGATAATTCTATTAGAGATTAATTAAACTTTACAGAGCACTCAATCATCAGGTGTGTGGTTTTGCTGAAATCTGCTACAACACAGTAAGCTCAATTACATGAATGAACTACTTTAAAAAAAAATTCCATTTCATGCCACGCTATGGAAATATTATTAAGAGAAGCTGCATTCAGTCACTCCTAAGGACTGTGATGAGTTGTTTTAGTTTTACTTCAAGTGGTAGAAAAACATTTCCAGTTTTAACCCCAGACTTGCTTTTTTGAAATATAAACTATATTCCAGACTTAACATCATTTTTTTCAATTTTAGGGCAGTCTTATTTTGCAAATTCTTTGCAATTACGAACATTCTTTAAAATAAGAAAAAAAAAAAAACACAAAAATATATAAAAGCATACAAAATAGGCTACAGCTTGTACATACAGCATTCTTAAATTTGGAATGTGTATGCAGCATTTCCAGAGCCATACAGGGGTATATCTGCAAAAGGACAAAGCAATGGAGCATTACCTTTGGAAGGAGGATGAGAAAGACTCTTGCACTACTGAGGTGGGAGTGGCTGCTGGTGGTGTCATCAGACTGGCTGTATTTTGAGCAGCGGTAGCAGGCTGATGTGCTGAAGCATGTGGTGCAGGGGCAGAGGCAGGGCTGGTAGACACCGGAGCATGCTCAACAGGGCTACTAATTAGAGTTAAATTAAATAAAACAAAAAGCATCTTAAAAAGCTGCATTTCTAAACGGAAAGCAAAAAGCCTACTATGTTTGCAACTGAAGCTACAAACATAGTAGCGTGCTGTGTTACTGAGAGAAAAGCACAATAATGCACAGGAAAAAAAAAGACATTTGTTAGAGTTTTCTGCACAAGCAGTTAGGACTGGAATGTAGACCTGCATGACTGAAATTTATCCCAGGTCTCATACAGCACTTAAGTTCTGCTCCCACTGAAACCAACGATAGGAAACGTGGTGTGTAGTTCTTAGATGCTGTATAGACCCTGCCGCAAGCTCTTTGAATTACGATAAATTTCACTCAATATTCATTCCTGGAGCAGAAGTTTACATTAAGGAGTAAAGCACTTAATTAAGATGTGGAAATACAGTTTGAGGAACATTATCATCGTCCTGTAGCAGCAGGTTTCCTGCAAGTTCTGAAAGCCTAAAGATAAAGTCAGCACAGCTTTGTGCTAAGTTTAATCATTTTTTGTGGTACAGGTACTGGAAAGATGTTCATAAAGTGTCCACTGACTATTAGCTCATCTCTGCCCTAAATTCAGCTCACGTTCTGCTGGCCAGCCCATCAGCTAATAGGAAGTCATTTTACCCAGAGGAGCAGTGCACAACATACAAGGGGAAAACGTAGCATAAAATGTTACTATCTCACACTGGAGTCCTCTTGTGGCACAAATAAAAATAAATGTTCACTTTATCTTTAATTGCAAAATAGCTACATTTGAAAGAAAAAAATATATTACTCTTCTGTCCTGTGGCCATTTTACTAACATTTCCTTCATTACCTGCTATCTAAGCACACAGTGCTCATTAACATATTTTGTCCTTGAACCTTCATTCAGCTTTATAAAGTATTACTGGTCTGTTAGAGATAGACAAATGGGGTGAAGTTGATCTATCGGACAGCCTTGCATGACGGCGTATTCAGAGTCATCCACTGCTAAAAACTGAAACAGTCTTTTGGGAGGCTCAGTTTATTGTCTTCAACTATTTACAGGGGAGAATAAGGTTAGGTATCAGGAAAAGGTTCTTCACTGAGAGGGTGGTCAGGCACTGGAACAGCCCTGCAGGGCAGCAGTCATGGCACGGAGCTGCTGGAACTCAAAAAGCATCTGCACAATGCACTCAGTCATAGGGTCTGATTTTTGAGTGGTCCTGCATGAAGCTGAGAGAAAAAAGGGAAGGATGAAAGCATAATTTTGTCCTTAGACCAATTCTACTGTGGGTTTAATTAACTTTTATCTACCAGAACAAAGAAGATGCTGGAAAGTACAACTAATTGCAATTTGAGTTTCCAAATTATCATACTACTTTGGGGCACAATTTTCAGATGTAATATTGGCATCTAGACATTAGGGCCATTTTTCTTGATGCCATATTTATGTGTTATAGGTTCATTTTCTTTAGCAGTTATCTCAATGTGTTTAAAAAAGAAAAAAAAACAAAAACACAACAAACCACACTACACTGTCAACCTAATTATCTTATCCACAAACATCGGTGAACATCATTAAAAACAATGGCTGCATTTTTACTCCTTCTCACCTAACTTATGAATTAGGTTCTTACACACAACACGTATAAAGGTGACGGCATGTAAGTGATTCTCTCATACACCGTAGAAACAATGCCCAGAATATTCTTTTCTGAGCACAAGAAGCATCAAATAACAACAGGCAGCTTGCAGTTCCAAGACTGCGTTTCAGCCAAGTTTCAGCCCCTAAAGGAAAGGAGCTCTGATTTAAGATGGTACACTCCTCAGCAGCTAGAATGAATGTCCAGTACTTCAGAATTCCTGACACCTCTTCCAGAAACTGTCCCCTCCTCTTGTACCTTCTCCTGTGTGTTTGGTAGCCTAAATGATGGTATCTCTTATTTCAACTCAATATTTTACAATCTGATTTGCTGAAATTGAAGCATCCTTGCTGCACCCAAGTTGAATGCAACCCACAGCAAAAACAGATAATCAGTGTTTTCTTCCTTACAAATTTCACCTGCAATTATACAAATAGCAAGGGAGCTTTTGAAAATACTCATTTTGTTTGCAATTCTGGCTTACAGAACATTACGTGAAAAAAAGTCTTGCAACAGATTCGCAAAAGTTTGTTCATCACAATCTGCATTTAAGTTCAAGATGAACTCTTCCACCTTGATGTATTTGCGTTTTGTTGTAAATTCTTCCACTTCTGTAATACAGCACTGCACAGCAGTGTAGTTGCATATTATGCATCACAGCTATGGATCATGGGCTAGTCTATTACTGAGTTTAAATGAAGAGGAATATTCACAGGATTTCTCCCCTTCCCTCCTCAGCAACAGCAAGTACTGGGGTTTTAGCATCACATGACATTGACCAAAACTTAATACTTACTTTGACTTAGCAAACATGAAAAGATAGAAACTATGCAATGCCACATATCTATTTTATAATGGAATGTAATGCATGTTCTAAAAACAATATACGATTTCACCTATTTTGTCTTTCTATTACCAATGAAAGGAAAATGGTTACAGATTGCAAAAGAATCTCTGAGACCGCAAACCTTGAGTAGAAGAAAATAGTGAGGTTAGTTAAGTGTGGAAAGGATCTTCAAAATGTACACCAAAAGACAGTCTGTGATGTATATTTAAAAAATAAGAGAGAAAGAAAGAAGAGAAAAGAGAAAGAAAAGAGAATATATGTCGATATGGACCTGTGTGGAGACAAATTTGAACTGGACAAACACATATGAATTAAATGCAAATATACTGATATAAACTTTAAAAGAAACAAAAAAAAATTATCTTACATGCTGTAATAGCTTTTCAGAGTGATTAAAGTGTTAGAGGCTTGATCGCATTCCTGCAGGGCAGAATGCATTAAGAGTTTAACAGAAAAAGGAAATAGAATAGATGTAAATGAAATAGGTAAGAGCCTTAAAAAAAAATCACAATGATCTTATTATACACAATATGGACAGCTGGCAATAATTCTCTATGCTCAGTTTTAGAGAAACAGTTCAGATTAACTTGAACTATTTTTAATTGATCCAATATGAATTCTAGATAATTTTACTTAGACATTCGAATCAAATAATTCTTTCCCCCCCCCAAGATTGCCTTCTTTCCTTCTTTTCAGAATTCCAATCCACTTTTTTTTTTTTTTTTTTAAAGTTATTCAACTGTAGAAGAATTTTGTGAGCAGATAAATGTGGATGATGTTTTACAAACCAGATAATCTACTATTACAGCTTCACAATCATGTAGATTACAGGTTAATTTTTTCTTTAAAAGTATTACATATACTTTTAATCTTCACGGTATTGTGTATTTTGAGTAAAATCACAGGAAATGGATGTTCTCAAACATCTCCATTTTTGTGGTAACCAATAAATATAAAATCCATGATGTAAGTTAGGTAGATGAAAATAAATACATTTTCTCAACTGATTTTCACTTACGAAAGTAACACAAATCAGTAGAGTTTAAAAGGATTATCATAGTTAACAGCCATAATGAGGCAATGTGGCAATAAGTGCACTCTAAGATTTAAAATACTGTAATCCCAGTAGAGTCCTAACTTGTGACTTTCTGTCCAAAGAACAACTGAGTAGATTAGTAAAGCTGCATTTAGTCTCCTTTATATAACATGAAGTCCTGTTTGTCTCAAGTCATCCAATAGATCTCTTGTATAGAATTGAAAATATAAGAGACAAATCAAAAGGCATAGGGAAAATTATCTCTTTTACTGCTGCATTCATAGAAAAAAAAGTGCTAGAGAGGGTATTTTGAGAAAGACATAGCATGGAGGAGTTTTGCATTTGAATATGACAATGTTTGAGAAATACAGTGCATAACATCAGCTGCTGCTTTTCTGCAGAAGGTGCTTAATGACTTGTCTCTATCTTATAGATGAAATCCTTACATTTAAAACCCACAGGAATTAGAAGTTGCTGTAACTTGTAGAACTTAGCTGCCTTTTAGGCCGTAGCCATTTCAGTCTGGAAGAGTTAGAGATTGTTATTACCAAACCATTCCAAAGCTCCAAACCAGGTCAGTTGCGCAGTTACACATCACTGTGTACCTTTGATTACTGGATGAAGAAAGAGAGACTTTATGGCCAGTAGTGACACAACTGGCTTCCCTCTGACTTGTACTCGCTCCAGGCCTCACAGAGCCCTTGGAGGCCATTGGCTTAGCACTGCCAGTGTTGGCACCCACGGAGCATGACTGAGGAGGCTGCAAAATACTGGAGGTCACACACTGTGGCACATATGTAGTAGCTGTAGCCCTGGGTAACAAAGATTACAAGCAAGTTGTAAATGAGATATTTGTTATCATGTCACCGATTCCCTAGGTAATAGCTTTTGAGGAAGAGAGAGAATTCCAGCTACAGAAGATGCTGATGTTCTTAAAATAAAAAGACATGCTTAATTTTCATGGTTTTCAGAGATATTACCATTTCGCATCCACATCAAATAAAGCAGCATTCTAGAACACGAACATCTGTCCCCTTAAGGCAGCACTTATCGTTTCTGTGCAGTGGGCAAAGCCCTTGGCAGGAACATGGGCACGAGTGTAACGAGGTAGCTGAAAAGTCAAGTCTGGGTTTAGTAATTAAGGCTTCATTTTTCTGTCTCTTCTTTTCCCTGTAAGAAGATTTATATCTGTAAATATCCAGCATGTTCTTCGTGTATTCCCAAATTCTGTACGCTGTAGGAGATCATCATGGTACTGCATTTGAAATCACGACAAATTTCAATGGTTCATTACTGCTTGAGCCAAGGAAAGGATGCAGGAATTTTAGAAGTACCTTGTGTTAAATCTGGAAACCATATTGCTAGGAATATCATAAGACACAAAGCAAAGCTGCAGTGATAATGGATGGAGGTGGATAAAAGCAATGGTTTGACAAACCATGCAAGATTAAGGCAGTGCAGTGTGACACTAACAGCAGTCATAAATCAGATATAGTTCCTAGTAAAATCCAAAAGAAGAGATTTCAGTGGAGCAGCTGAACAGTCCTGTAGATGGTTTTACACAAATCAAACAACTATTCAAATGCTAAATGTATTATTTAATTTTTTTTATTTGCTTTATATACACTTGCTATGTGGGAATCAAGGTTTTTATTTTTTTATTTTTTTATTTTTGACATAATTCTTATTTTCCCTGCAGGTCCAAGTGCCAGTTACCATTGTTTATATCATTAATCAAGGTGATGCTTGCACTTGGATTTTAATTCTATGCAACCTTTGTTGAACTGTGAGAAGTCTTAAGAACAAATATAAAAAGTAGTTGTTCATGGAGGGGTGAATAAAATTGGAAAGGAATGAGGTAAAATTTCTTTCATGGCATGAAATAACAAGTGACATTTCTTTGCTCCATTAAACAAAAGATTAGATTCATTTAAAAAGTACCTGTGCTTCAGTTCTTGTTTGGACCTTTATACATACATTTCTACGCATAACTATGAATTGTGCTGAGATTCTCTGGGAGAAAATCACTTTTGAAATGAAAGAAATTACAAAACCTCATATCCCATCAAGGATCACATAACGTACACAAGAATCAGACACAGAAACATTTATACAAAAGTTCCAAGCAATTTAATTCCCTTCACTATGTCTGCTACCATCTTGCAGACCTTTCTGAATTCTGCATTAGAAAGAAATGCCTAGCAAAAATGCTTAGTTGAAACCTATACCATTTATTGCCTTCTCAAATTGTGCATGTTTTTCATGTAAGAGTAATAGTGTAAAGGAGACCAAATGAATAGGGATAAAGGAGAAAACACAGAGCAACAATTACCTGTTTTCTGATGCTGCTGCAGCATTTTCTTTGTCTCTGCGAAAGGAGGGGATACCATATGAATAAAGGAAACACAGTTGTCATTTGTGGCAAAAAATAAAATAAAAAAGAAAAAGACAACAATCAAAAAAAAACCAACCAAAAGCACACAGGGCAAAGGAAGATAGGTTTAGGAGAAATGTTTGGTTGCCAAAAGCATCCTAGAGTGGTTGCTCATAAATACAGCTACGAGAAACATCTTCAGCTCTTAAATGAAGCTCACCAAATTTTCAAGTTTCCCCATGAGCACTGTCTCTCATTCAATATTAAAGAAAGATGAAGGAAAATTACCACTTTTCAAGTCCAGTTTCTCATGCAAATCTGGCATCGTCTCTATGTATGCAATTGTGGGAATAAATTTTACTTAGTTGCTTCCTTTTTAAAAGAAAATTCCAGTGGAATTCCAGTGAAACATAATCTGATGCCAAATCTAAGTGGTAAAAGTAATCAGATTGGGGCAGTCCTTGAAGATCCAATACTTTAAAAATTATAAGGAAATAAATGGTTAACAAAAATCATATGGATTGTATATGCTTGGCATCACTTAAAAATTCTATGTCCTACCCAAATAAGTACTAGTTTTCTCAGTTATAAGTTTAATTTAAACAAGAAGTTTCATCTCTTTAGAGAAGTAAGGAACTAGTCAGCCTCAATTTCAGTGATAGGCTGTAAATCCTATAAACACACTCATAGAAACAACTGATTGATTTGAGTGCAAGCAACTGTATATTTGTGGAAGAATTGTAAAGACTGTAATGCTTAGTCTTTAGACTCCTACATATGAGATCTAGTTCAGTTAAATGTATGAGATAAGTCTCAAGATTTAGCAATATGGTGGTGATTATTACTTTTTAGAACAACACTGTCTGACATATGGCTTGAATTTCAGGTGGTCCTTAATGGAGCCAGGAGTTGGATTTGATCGTCCTTGTGGGTTCTTTCCAACTCTGGATAATCTATTATTAAAGTCAGAGGCTGATTATATTGACATTATAGCCAAGAAAATGTGCTGGAATCTCAGCACGCTTAAACTTAAAGTGTGCCAAATTAGAATACTTCCCACAGCTGAGATATAAAATTACAAAACACAAAGCAAATGCCCCCGTTCACCCAAGAGAATCTCCTTTCTGAAAAGTCCTTCCAAACTAGAAACACAGATATTAATTTATCTTGATTTGGTGTGCTCTGATCATTGTCTTACATTATGTTTTGAAAACTACTCAATATTTTTCATTGGAAGTGTTTTATGTATTTCTGTATGTACACATGCACACACACACGTGCACCCTTCCCATGGTTTAGCCCAAATAAATTTATAAACACTTATCTGTCAGCAAATACTTCAGTACAGATCTTCTCTAAGCTCCCAATTTTTAAAATTCCTAACTAAAATGTAATCCCCAAAATAAACGAATTGAAGCCAGACTTTCAAACACAGCAGTAGATTCGAAATGAGCCTCAGATGTGTCTGTCTGGCTAAGAATGTTATTACAGTCTGAATGGAAGAACCTGACTTGAAAGTGAATACCCCAGCAAGATGAATTGCTCACCACTCTAAAGCAATGAGAAACCAAACACTGCCTTTATGGTAACAAAGCTGAGATTTCACTGGAACATCCTGTATAGTAAAACCAGGCTGAAACAAAGTGGGGGCGGATGGATTAGAAATTGGTAGAGAGTGGCTCGGGTGGGAAAGCATTAGTACACCAAGATTCATCATCATGCAAGTCTGTTAAAAAAAATAATTACAGTTGCAGCCTGAAGATAAAATAAAGCATTGTCTAATGTCAGTGTTATGAAATATTCATGAAAAATTATAGTTAAAGCCAAAAGGCAGGCAGCTGGGGGTTGAGCAGAAGCAGTATTAGGCCTCTGGTAAAACTATTAATCTGATCTATTCAACTGTTTCTGCTTTGCTAGCTATGGCTACACTGAGAAATGCAGAACATCACTTGAGCTTGAGATAAGGAATTTACAAAAGCTTTCTCCCTGAGTTTACAAGTATGACAGTGCTGAGTAAGGTGGCAAGGGGAGTTGAGAAGGTTACAGAGATAAGTGTAGTAAACATACTTCCACAGAGTAAAGCAAAGAAAAAGGCAGAGTAAAGGGAAAGATGAGCTCAAAGGCACGCAGTACTTCCTCACAGTGTTGCTTTCAGGAACTATTTCTCTCCTCAGTCAACAGGAATAATTCCTGCCTTGACTGCTAATAGTGAGAAAGGGTCAAGATCAGATGTATCTTACTGGTGATACTTGCATTTTGAAGAACAAAATATTGAATACCCCACCTACGTTACAATCAAAATGTTTTTTTGCAAACTCAATACAGAATTAAATTTACTTTTGAATCAACTGCATCACTGGGACAAGCTGGGTAAAGTCAATACTCTCACCACATGTACAAAATCAGCTCAGAATATTATGGGCAGATATTTGTATCCGATATTAGTGGATAGTAGTTTTGAGCTAACTGGGTGAGATTTAGTATTAATGATTTCTCTGCACTCCCTTTTGTCCTAGCGAAATAGCTTTTGATAGGAGGACCTCAGTCAATGACTGTTTGAGAAAACATTGCAATTCCCACAAGGCTTTGTTGAACACTGGACATATCTTTCAAACAAGACTTAAGTATGGAATATACTGTCTGTCCCAGTTATATAGTGTGTTATACAGCAGAAAATATTAAATGCTTCCTTCTCATAAAAAATGTGCTGTGGTCATAAAAACTGAGTTAATTGAATGATTGAGTCATATTCTCTCACACTAGCAAGAGTCTGAGAAACAAAATGTAAAATTCATTTGCAAGCCAAGCTTGCGTGTTCTACTGGACCCTAAAAGATCAAAGACCCTAAAAGAACTTCCACTGATTCCAAGTGATTCCATTGAATCAGAAATGTATGAGCTAAGCAGAACGCGTACTCATTTGGTTTCCAAATATAAAATAAAACGAGAAAAATTCCCAATCATTTATATGTAACAAGTATTGAGATACTAAGCTCGTGCACTTTCTACCTACCTTTCCTTAAAGAATCTAGACCTGCTCTTGAACAGCTCCTCTCTGTGCCATCAAAATGTTTTAGACAAAGAACCAATCTATAATGAAGATCTGATGTTATCGGGAAATGCTGGAATCCTAAGAGACCACAAGGTTCTTCAACTCCTTTCTGTGTTTCAGTACTGAAGTAGTACTGAGAATATAATAGATATATAAGAGATATATTCTCAGTATTCTCCTGCAGCATTTTTTTTCTACATTTTACACACGAGGAACTAAGTGTTAACAGAATTACTCATGACCAAATAGAAGGTCCATGGCAGGGCAGAGAATTGAAATGAATCAGCATTTGAATCCCTAACTGAGTACTGTAAACATCAACTCATTCTCTTTAGCAAGAGATTATGGAGTGATTTGTTATAAATGTTAGTATGCAGACTATTGGTGTTTTCTTGTATAGATCATCCAGTAGCTTTCTATCAAAGCAGACACCTGAAACATATATATTGGCCTTTTTTGAAAAGAAGAAATATTTATTAAGAATTAAAGATCATTAGGGTCTCTATCTCTTAAATTAAAAAATTCTCTTTTTCTAGCATTATATTGTGAATTTGCAGGACCTTTCCTAACTAGACTAATAGATTTTATCCTACCACGTGCTTACATTTACAGAAGCACACTCTCCTAAAAATAAAATTTCCTTTCGAGAAGTTGAAGTCACAAAATATTCTTTCAGAAATTTATTTTAGGGTGCCTGGGAATAAAATTAAATGAAAGCTATTAAATAATCGCCTTCCAAACATTTTTTTTTCTTGACAGCATGAAATCCTGATGCTGTTGGACACTCTTTACTGAGCCACGGTAACTGCTGATCCAGTTCTGATTCGGTAAGGCAATTTTTAGCTTTGTGTTTGGAACTGAGAATTTTTCCATAAACACGAGAATATAAAACCATCGAGATGGTTTATCTATTTTTATTTATTTATTTTTATCCCCCAAGCTATGTTTTTGTAACTGCAACAAACTATTATCTTCACAGAGACACCACAGGACACACACAAAAAAAATCATAGGGAGTTAACTGGAAAGGATAGAAGATGACTATCATGCTGGTTTAGTTCAAACTTTAGCTTGGGATAGAAGAACAGCTAGTCTCTCTTTTTCAGCCACCTTAGTTAAGAATGTGAGCAGCCCACGCCAAAACAGTTGCAGTTTAACCTGCTAATATGTCTGCTTTTCAAAACAGGAAATCCATTTCTCCCAGAAGGTGCTTTGGTTTGCACAGACAGTGCCATAGAATAGGAAAAGCATTGTCATATATTCATTAAAAAAAAAAAAAAAAAACAAAAACAGAAAAAAACAGGTACTTATTCTCAACAGGTACTACAGAACTCAGTCAAAGCAGCTCACTAAATCAAAGCAAATCCGTCCTATGGATTTTAGGGGCATCTAGTAGTATGCTCTCACATTAAGCATTCAAATAACGATTGAAAGTTGTTTCAGTTGAAACTGAAATAAAGCAGCAACTGTGCTGTGTGTACTGAGATAACTCTTCCAAGATTTATTGACATGCAAGAATGTTCTCCAATTTATTTTATTGGTAAATGCACCATTTTAGTAAGAACAAAGACTGCAAAATCCTGAGTATATGGAACATCTTGAGCTTGGATTCATTCCAGCTCAAAAAAAAAAAAAAAAAAAAAAAAACTGCAGATAACTTTTCCTATCTTGGCCTCAATTCTGCAATCAGATCTATTTGAACATTTCCCTCTAGTTTTTCAGAGCCCCATTGGTAAAGCACAAATATCTGCCAGCAGGCACCTTACATAGGAACCTTTCAGGTTGTATTTGGGACCACTGTAGACAAGGACAGTGTACAAGTTCAAATACTGAAGGATACCTAAGCTAGGAAATGATTCCCCTTTCAATGAAGCATTTTTTCCTTATTGCAACTTCACATTGCTCCAGGGAAGCTGAGAAAACTCACAGATCTCCTTACTGTCAGCTGGAAGTTTTTCAAGCCAATTTTTCATTTGTGCACACTGATGGTAAGAAAATTCATACTTTTTCTACCTCTATTATCATAGATTTGAAGCTGCATCTCAGATACACTACTTTGCCTTTTTGCTTAGATTCTTGAAATGAATAACCAAATTGTATGAGATAAAGCAGTTGTCAGTATTTTTTCAGAATATGGAGTACATTTTATTCCACAGATTCCCTTAAGGGTTTTCTTGATTTCCCTTCCTCTCATTTGTAGTTGTACAACATTCTGGGTCAACAACTGATTACATGGAAATGAACTATTAGGAAATTATTAGTACTTAGAATAATTCTGTTAACATTAATGCAATTTAAAAACAACGAAAAAGGAAGCAGTGCCAGGGCTAAGCCATCAGACAGTTCTCCAACTCATCTTACACAAGGCTCTGTGGATCAGTCAGATGATCCACAGACCACAATTGGGTGCTTCCAGGTTACACGTGCCTCTTAGAAAGCTGTTACATGCAAGAACTGCTTTTTCCTTGTTAGACTGAAGGCAGTGGAAGCAAACAGTACAGTAAGAGAAAGCTGTGCCATGCACTGGTATCTTGGTTAACCATCAGCATCAGTGGCAGGATGTGTGTGGGCATATACATACATATATATATATATATATATATATATGGGATGCATACAGTTCCACAGAAGGAAGGAAAGCAGTGCACATTTCTGCCTGTGAATAAGCAAGTGCTGGCCACAAACATGCAAAAGACTGAGATGGTAAATAAGAGATATTAAAATATAGTTCACTACAGCCAAAAAGTGAACACAAAAGTGAAGCATGAGCTTTGACAGTCTCTTATGTGTTACTTTCTTTATAACTAGTTTACTGTATTTATTAATTTCATCTGAAATTCCATCTCACTCCCTCAGTTTTAAGTGAGCACATTCAACTGGATACGACAGACCTTACGGCTCCCATCTTTGATCAATTTGTTCTACAGAGAACTGGCTTCAAAAAAAGCAATCTACAATATCTAAATTCACTTTTCCCATTGAACTTCAAGGAGTGTTTGGAGGAAGAAAGACATATTTGATCAATTTACCTTTCTGGATTCCCTCACAAATCCATAGAAACAACTGAGTTTGTTCACTATTGCAATGTTTTGCTTTGTTGCTCTTCAGACATTAAAAGATAAGCAGGGATAAGAATAAATAGATTTACTTAATATTATTTACTGTAGTAATGTTGCTGAAGTAAAAAAGCTAGCTACCAAACTCTGCTCTATTTTGTGTGCTCTTATAGAAAAATAAGCTATACTCTTTGGAAGGATTTTTGGTAATCTGCTTAGTCTACACATAAGAAGCCATACTAACCTCTGGAAATTTTGGCATATGAAGAAGATCAAAGTACCTTAGATCTTGTCATGATGGTATCAGATAGATAGCTTTGGTAATGAGAATAAGGCCATTGTTCTTGAAAGCAAACTTAATTCATTTTCATGTACATTGGAGAAGGTCTCTAATAAAAGGCTGATTAATGAAAGCTATTAATTGGTTTTACCAAGACCTACCACAAGAACTACTACTATCATGTACCATAGCAAGATTCTAGATTTTTACATTTGCAAATTAGAATTTGTGCAGGTGTCCCAGTATTTCCTAAAGAAGCCATGGAATCAATCAGCTTATTCCTTGCAGGTGCCTGAAAGTACAAGTGAAAGATTGGTCGCCCCTTCCTGTTTATTCCTTTTTACAAAGAAGGTTTTAGACAATTCTGTGATACATGAGTTACGCTTTCCAAATAAAAGTGATAAAAGCACTCTCTAGAACTCCTGTTCCTTACACTCTGCACTGTTGTGCACGATGAGAAAGGAACAGCAATGAACCTTTATGTTTATTACATAGCGAAAAATTTCCTCTCCTATCCATGCAGGCAGGTGTGAAATGGAGGAGGCAAGAGAAAGAGCCACAGAACTTTTCTTCTCTTGCAATATTTTCATGCACAAAAGGAAGTGAGGTCAATTTCTCATGCCTGCTTTCCTAAAGGCACACACTTGCCACATCCCATCAGCATGCCCTGCATGCAGTCAGTAGTCCTGCTGCAAACTAAGCACTCTAAGAGGTGAGGAAGAGACCATTTGTGTAGGAGACAAAGCATCAATATTCAGGAAAAAGGTTAGTGTATAACAAACGGTCTTATACCACAGCAGAAAATGAGCATTTCCCTGTGTCATAACCAGACAAGCAGATTTACCTGGAAGGCCTTTTGGTTTTGATTTCCTAGTGGCATCAGCTTTGCTGTATCTTCGTTAAATGCTTATAACACTAAGGCTTTACTGGCAGTACTGGGAAGGACAAGGGGCTAATATCTCTATCTGCATCCCACACTTTACTATCCTTTTTGGAGATTATGTAGAAGACACTCGTCACCATCTCAGTGTCCTCCACTCAGTGTAAGAGTCATGATTCAAAATATATTCAACATGGAACAGACATACCTGCCTGTCATCAAAGCCATCTTAAAGAACTACATGACTCATTGAGTCTTCAGTCAGGAACCTAGTTTAAGCTTTACTGTCATTAACTGAGACTAGTTTTCCTAGGGAAAACAGCAGACTTCTGCAAATGGTCAAGAAACAGTGGAAGACGAGGTTGGCTGATCAGAGGTAACTTACGAGATAAGCCTGGACATATTAAAAACAGGAAAACTTGACCTCCAGCCAAAACAAAGCTAGCAGTCTCTCATAGCTATTCATGGATTCTCATCAGGTCTAAGCCTGTCATAGTCTCCAGCAATGAGAGGTAACAGAATGACAAATGTAGCCCAGCTTCTCCACCTTACAGAAAAGGCCTGCCTCCTCCCCTGGGAGGAAAAACATGGCCTGTTAATATTTACACGAGGAAATATTTGCAGCACGTATTTCTGGGGCTTTGAGATCGCCAGGACAACATAAAAGGTGATTGTTGAGGTGTAAGAGTCAAGGAGTCAAGGGGTCACTAGGTTAAGTATAAACAAGAAACTAAAGAAAAAATTAAATTTTTTTTAAGGGATTGGACCAGAAGAAAGATGTTGTAGTAAACAATCTTGCATTAGGGGTTAAAGACAGCAAATTCTACAGGATTATTCTCATTTTAAAAGTTCAAAACATTACCAACTACTGAAGAGTTTTTTCTATTACTTTTTCCTATGGTTATATGAAGAACTGAAATTCTACAAGCTCGTAGATTACTGACAGCTAATCTTCTGTCCTCCAGGGAAATGGTTTATAACTGTCTCTTTATGATTACATGGCTTATATGCACTACTGTTAAATCCACAAAAGCAGACATAAGGGGAAGATGTCCATCAATTGCATTTGCAATTTCATAACTAACCAAACTGTGCTTTTCTGATAATTTAAAAGTATCTTTAAAAATGACATTAAATATAAACATTCAGATATAGTACAGACATTTTCATTATAGTACATGCACTGGAACTATTTGAAAAAAATAATATCCACATATTATGTTCACGAAACATTTAAGGATACCCAATTTATATTTAAGTGAAACTACTATCATGTATTTATTCAGAAAAAACATTTAATTTGGTTGAATACTAGAATGAGTATTTTCTATTTAGGTACATTATCTGTTTTAAAAAAAGTAAATTGCATAATGACAGTTTAAATTCTCCTAAAATTGTCTACTGATAAATAAGATTTACCCATTCTGAATTGATGTCTGATATTAGCAACACACAGGAGAAGCGAAAACATTACTCTTATTTTGTGCTGGTATCAGCTTATACTGATTGTCCACAGGTACTATTGAGATAGGATTGGAATTTGTTTGCATTCCCATAAGGAAAATAGGAATGAATGCTGTGCATGTTTCCTGAATTGCTACAGTACTTAAATTTTAAAGAGTAAAGTCATTTTAAAATGGACTGCTGTCCTTGTACTCTTAAATAAAAGTCAAACTTTTTTTTCCCAAGTGTCTGAGATTGCTTTTTAATTCTTTAAACCCTCATATTTGGTTGATTTATGCAACATCCTTCAAGAATAGCTTTTCCTGCCCACAAAACGAGAGTTTCAGCATGTTTTGTTCTCACCAATATATATTACAGATGTTCAAAAGCTTCAAAAACGGTTTCAAATTCACATGTTAATCTCTTTGGTCAGAATTACTGCTACCAGATAAAATAACCTAATCTGCCTTTTAAAGAAGTTAATGATAAAAAAAAAAAAAAATTGTTATTTGGGCTATAAGCAGATCTGCAACAGAATGAACCTCTTGTTGCTTTATCACCAGAAACTTCCGTTTCAATCAACACTAATATCTACTAATGCAGATTGCCAAGGGATAATATCAACTGTTTCTACGGAAATCATAACTATAGTTTAATTGAAATACATTTTTTGGTATCATTTAATGATCAGAGCATAAACTAGAAATAGAAGTGATACTTCTCTTGGTGTACTTTAAACAAAAAACAGAAGCACGTGGGGGCCTTTTGGATTAGAAGTACCTTAGTTTGATGGGCAGAGTTTAAAACTGAAGCACTGTTGTACTGTTCAAATACAAAGATCCCATTTCACCAGCAGTGTCTCAAGGGCCTTTGTACATTAATATGCCAGAGGATGCATATTATCCAAAAGGAAATCTGTAGTGGTATTATCAATATCTTGTCATCTAGCATTTATTAATTATGCCATGTTCCCCTCACAAGTAAGAAAGATTTTTTCAATTATTTGGTCAGGTTGATTCTAATTCAGATAGTTTAAAGGTCAGTAAGAACTACAGCTAAAAGGGAAAAGCTTTTTGACCAAATTTTCTACTGTGGAAAGAAAAGTGCACCTTTTTTCAACAATCAGTTGAAGCAGTTATTGCCTTAAAAAGGAATGAAGTACTGTGTAAAACAGGCACATCATTATTTTAGTTTTAAATCCGTTTATTTGAGATAAAGCATGCTGCTATATACAGAAAAAAATGTGGGTCAAAGCAAGAGCAATACAGAATGGGCAACATGTTCCTTTGAACTTCAGAGATGCTTTTATAAACTTCAGTGCACCAACAGTACTATGTATGTTGTCTTACTCCTAAACACCTCTAGCAAAAAGTCATTTCCTCGCAGGTCCTGAACAACCACATTCTATCTTTCATCTAATAACAAATTTAGATTTCAAATATGATAGCAAGTAGTCTTAGCGAATAAGTTTTACTAGCATAATATACTGAAGAAAAAATGATAACGCTAAAGTCTTATTTCAAACAGCATCGTTTGACTATGTGAACTAAGCAGGTTGTACATTTAGCAAACACTTGGCCAGGCTCAGTCAGCTTTCCTTTTCATCCCGTGTTCTCATATTTAATTATCTTTACAACAATAAAAGTCAATAAAACCTAAGTCTTCCTCCTAAAGAAATACTGTGAATAACTTTCATTTTCTCCTGTAAGTAAAGTCAAAAAAGTAACACAGTGATCTTTTCCTTCTAGCTATCTATTGAAGTTGCATTTGATATCGAAAAGGACAAAAGCTAATCTACTTTATACCGAAGAACGTGAACAAGGCAGTATGATTATTTTGCTTTGGTGACAGTGAGTGAATTCCAGGCTAACAACAGATATCTACTAAAGATGGGCACTCAGAAAAAATAAAAACAACCTAGCAATCATCTTTCCTGTACGTGTGTTACGCTCTTAGGCTCTAACTCAGGATAGCAGTTATTTCTTTCCTCTCTCACATCTTTGCCCACTGAACGTGGGCTTTTAGCTTTTAACATTAAGGATTTGCGCCGACAGGCCGTGATGCCAGTTGCGCAATTTGGCAAAGCGTGGGCTGTTACGTTCCGTTTCAAACCTTTCCCTGTGGCATGAAGAAAGAGAGAGAGAAAGACAGAGACAGAGAGAGAGAGAGAGAAAGAGAGAGAGACAAAGAGGAGAAAGAAAGGAGGGAGAAAGAAAGGGATTAGGGAACGTGGCTACCACTCCCCTGCCTTATTATAGTTAGGGCAATGGCAATTTATTTGGATTTGTTTCCCCAGCTTTTGAATCAGTGCGAAGAAAGCTGGATGATCCTTTTTAGACTGTAAATGAATATTTTTGCATTTGTTCATTTCTGAGGACTAATTTGAAGTAACTTCATATTCTATGACTTATATTTGGTATTACAGGTCTGCTTTTGCTAGAAATGCAATGCAATCCCATTGTTTTCCTGCCAGCAGATTCGCTTGGCTCTCCCCTACCCAACCCAAGCAGTCATTTAAGGTTGAATCAGTACAGGAGCAAAATTACTGCAAATATTTTCCATTCCGTAATTAATATATAGGCCAGCATATTTACATCTCTTTCTCGTGCTGTCCTATAAGGCCATCAGATGCATAATTCAGCAGCAGTTTCTATAGGCTTCTCAATAGAAGTAAGTATAGGTATTTCTGATCATTTGTGTTAAAGAGCAGAATAACTTGGGATTTTCCAAAGTGCAGTCCTGTGAATAACTGACCTCCCCCTGTCAGTTTTGACTGCAGACTGGTGCTCTTGAGCAAGTTTTAAGCAATGTTCAGCACCTCTCAGAACTTATTTTTTTCTAGATGTTCTATAGCTTAAATTAAGATTTTGTAAACAATAATTGGAAGGAGGAGGATGTGGGATGAGAGTGTAGTCAAGGAGAAGTATATGTTATTTACAAATTTATTTGATCAATTGCAAACAGATTTTATGCCTATTATTTAAACTCAAAATGTAAGGTAACTGTTAATTGTAGCAGAACTTGAGAGTGAAACCAGTGAAAAAGAAAGGAACAGACCAAACTGGTTTTACTCCTCAGGCTGAATGTAGCACAAGACATTGAACAGTGTAAATATCAACAAATCCACTGATAATTCTAAATTTTCTTTCTAAATCTCAGGGAGTCTTTATGTATGACTTCCTCAACTATTTTTTAATTACTTAAAAATATAAAAGTATTTATTGCTGAAACACTAAAAGTTCATGGTGGCATTTATTCCAGTTACACTGAAGTGTATTAGCTGCAGTGGGTCTTAAATGAATTTCATGAATGCCCACACTGCTTTAAAAATATATCCCTCCATTCAAGGAAATGGCATTAAGAAACACCTGCTGAACTTGAAACAGGTATCATCTTTCAGGAAACTGTTCTGTAACAATCATCACAACAGCAAATTAATGTTTTCACAACAAGTTATAATCGTGTGTGCCTTCAAAGTAGCAGCAACATGAGCAAAAGGAAGTCATGCTCTGCATTCAATGATGTTAACAGAAAATAAATATTCTGCTACCTGATGATTCTAAGTCTTACCGATACCACTCAAAGCATATGTTAAGAAGTTAGAAGCAACAATCCAAGAGTGACTATTTGTATGTAAAATGAGCCTGCCCAAAGTGAGCCACGCGCTCTTTTTCCCAAGTGTTCGGAGGAAATCTTACTGTCATCTCATGCAGCTCTTGCTGGCTACACTGAAGAACTGACACAGAAATGTCTGGAAAGCACCAGAGGGTGCTCACAACATGTTCCAGGACCAAAGCCATCTATTCTGGCAGTTTACATTTTGAAACATTTAGTATTTTTTTCCATAAAGCCAAAACAAGATCAATGCAACATTTAACCTGACAAGATACACACCCCACAATTCTGTGATAGTCTTTTGCTTTTGAGAGCCTAGGAAGCCTTCCAGCTGATCTCCTAACTGTGGGCATGGAGCAAAACCTGACTGAACAGGCTGTATAGTGTCTGGAAAAGACACTAATGAAAAGTTTGTACTCCGCTATTGTGATGGTAGAGTGAAGTTCAAGTATCAATCCTGTGCATCTGACATAGCGCCCTCCATCCTTTACAAAACCAAAAGATGAAACAGAGAGAGGTCCAATCAACCCAAGAAAACATATGATGGACACATGCATAACCAGTGTCTGTGCTACAAAATGCGTGGGTGGATTACATATAATGTATGAAGTAGGCACCAGGGCACCAAGATGAGCCAAGTGCTATCAGTTTGCTATGAAAGAGGCCCGATTTCACTTCTCATACCAGAGCTTGTGATGTATTGCTACACACATTATACTTCTAACTACCTACTACAATATTCCCTTCTGCCTCTACTACCAAAGAATGTCCTTAAACTTCTTTCGGTGATCCAGATGTGCTTAAATATACTCCGAATCATTACTGTCCTCATGGTAAAATATCTATCTATCTATATATATAATAGTAGCATTAATACATTAAAACTGCAGAAAATGTGCAATGCATAGCAAATACAGTCATGTACTTTAAGTTACACTAAAAAATGTAATTTACACTGTGCGTGTTGATGTACTAACTTTTGCAACCTAATACCACATTAAACTTCCACTATCTAGTGTTTTACAAAGCCACAAACTACATCCAGAAAGATTACTTCTTTAATAAAATATATTACTATCAGATGTGTGTATAGGAGAACTGTTATGTTCACTACAGCATTTCAAATCCCTCCATGGTAAGGATTCACATGTGTGCTATTACATCAAAACATGTAATGTAGGGTACGTTTTCTAAGAGTTGCACATTTGATAAGAGAAATGAATCCAGCGGGGATGTAATGTCAAGCCTGATATTCAGGCATCCACCCACAAACTCTGGTGAACTGCAATGGAAGGCTTGTGGCAGACATAAATTGAAAGTCTACGTACTGTATTTTCATAGGGAAAATGACAGCCATCTTTTTCACTCGCTCAACTTTGTAGCTTGCACTGTGATCAAAAGCTCAAAGTCTTCATGGAAGAAACATGCTGGTAAAAAGACGACGATGACAAAATAGAGCAAGTGGACTGAATATCAAAGAAATCACAACACCCAGCTAGTGGTGTAGAGTAGCTAATGTGAAATAGGAGTTTGAAGTACGGAAATAGAAAATCAGGCTTACATGTAGGATGCTCCAATTCAACTTCAATTATTAAACTGTACACAATAATGTAAAATAAATTGCATCCCTGGCAGCATAGGAAAACATAAGATGATCACAGCCCTTTAATTCCTTATCTTATTTCTGAGCATACTCATTTTATCTGCATTATTGTTAGGTCATAGGAGACAAATATATTTCACCTCAGCAAAAGCAGTCCTGTTCTTCCTTATACAAGTTTTGGTTGCACTTTCAACAAAACATGAGCAAATGATTATGAATATGAATGGAAGAAAGCTCCTCTAGTATATTGTTTCAGATGAATCAGAGGTCAGTCAGGATCATCCAAATAAATTGCACGTAAATTTCAATGCTATCACAACATTACCTATTTTCATACAGTTACACAATCAAGCAGTTACACAGGATTTGGTCTTAGAAGCTCAATGCATTCACACACAGAGTAAAATACATAAAAGTAGCATGGGCAGGGAGCTTTCAGATTTGAACACACTTTTTTGTACTGTCTTCAGTGCATGCCAATTTGTTAGCCCTTTTCATTCAAATTACTCTCACTGATAGCATTTTAATTTTAGTTACTTTTAAGTAACTGCGTTAGAGACAACGAGTAAGGCAAGAAAATAGTTGTATATGCCAGTATTAATGCTGTTTTAAAACATTATTTGTTATCAGTAGAGACAAAAGCCATGTTTTTCACAAGGAGTTGCTTACCTTGATCTCCTCAGGGCTTCTTCATCTGGATCTTGCACTGCAGGGAGAAAGCATTTCCATTAGAACCGAAATGAAGAAAGAAGCAATTGGCTTTGTGATAAAATTACAAGTTCTTCAGAAAAGCATCAAAAGCCAGTTTAAAGGTACATTGATGCTGACTTAGCAGCAGTGGCTTTTATAACAGTGGGAAGAGGAGCAGTTGCCCTAGAGCTAGGCAGAAAGATCTTAGTAGTAAAGTATCTATTACTACAACTTCCTCATTTGTTTGCTAGCAGCCTTTCGTAGCTGTAGGCAATGACCCTACAGAGAGGGCTTGCTGTTCTGGAATCGCATCAGAAGTAGCAGTAGATTAATACAAGGAGAAAAAACTAAGTATTTCTCTGTGATGTTGGAAGGGTTCTTGAACTAGAACAGAAAGAAGATCAGAGTTTAGCACCAGATGGTCAGAAAAATATTTCTGTAGGCAATAACCAAAGAAGTTCAAACTCATATAACGTTCACAAAAGATTCTGGTTTAGATTAAAGGCTGATAGAGGACCGTAGGTAAAATACAAACAACGATCCCTGTTTTGTTTTGTTTTTTACTTCAGGAATTCACTTCTGTAGAAGACTGTTACAAGACACTTAAGTGCTTTATCCTTCCTCTAATGAATTGATGGCTTTTATGACTAAACCGCTGGAACGTGAAAGATCACTGTGCACAGATTAGATTTGCAAGAAAGGATTATAGGGTCCCAGATAAACTTTTACTGTACAGTCTTATACTTGTTTCGGTGAGACCCTTGGCAGATCAAAGAATTTGCTTCATAAAGTATAAGGTGAGATATAAAACTTGGATTTCCTTATTCCATTAAGTTACATTCAAGGCTTCTCTGTCTGATCTTAGCCCTCAGTGACAACAACTGCAAGAACGTGAACCAAGTATTAGTCACCAGTGCTGGGATTAGAAAATAAAGAGACAAATCTAAAGCCAGGATGAGGAAGATGCTTTGTTATTTGACTTACTGAACTCCGTTCCAGTCATCTGGGCAAGGATGCGAAAAGACTTAGACTGCAGGTTGGCAGAACGGCGGCTCCAGTCTTCAGTTTCATCTTCAGGCTTGTTCTGAGTTTTGAGAACAGCCTGATACACCGGAGATGCACTGTCTACGTGAGGATCTTTAATAGGAAGGGTACTGCAATTCAGAAAGTGAAACTTTGTGAAGCAGCGCGTAGTAGCTTTCATCTTAACTTCTCTCTGGTCTCACAGCTTCTCATCCAAACTAACAGCAATTCCAAACAAAAGGACAAATAGATCAGGTGAATTAAGAAAGATTTTGCTCATTATGACTGTGAAGTCGTTCAAACCCTTATGTTTAAAGCACTGTGAAAATGCTTGGAAATATCTGTTCATGATTCCTCAGCCAAAGCAGCCATAAGCTTCTGTGATGATATACAGGAGACTGTGATGATAAAGGAGACTTATTTCTCCAAGCATTCTGACCAATATTATTTCTTATAAAAACAGCTTTGTGTTGGTACTGTATTACATTATGTTTCATTATAGTTTTGGGCCAGTGTATTTTAAGGTTGCATGTAAAAACAGAGAATGCATTTCATTATATTACTAATGCAATAAGCTTTTTTCCTATTATTTTTTTCCTTTCCAGAGGTCATTATTCTTAGACAAAAGTCTGAATTGAAACTCAAGCTGCTGTAACTCCAGATTCATTGCCTACTTTTAGTAGAAAAAAGTTAACTTGTACTCAAGACTTACTTACGTATTTTATATCTAAAATTTCAGCAGCAGAATGTACCTCAGGCTTTTCCAATGTCTCTCATCATCTTGCACAGTGATATCCAGGAGGAAACTTCTGATTTTTCACATCCAAAGCCAGAACTACAGAACTCTGTAGCACACGTGAGATTAACGTGTTTGTTTTGTTCTTTTTCCTCCCATGTCTGCGTAGCACAGTTCGAATAGTGACAGAACTTTAGAAAGACACTGAGGGAATTATGTGTACAGCCATGTAGTAACTTGACTACATGACTTCTGTAAACACAAGGTCTTTCTCTAAAGCAAGTGATTATTTTTAACTGCTTGAATGTGCTATTCAATGCAGAGATTTGCAGGCAGGATGCTCAACTTCACAAAAATTGAGAAATGACTAAAAAGATAGGGGCCATAACTCACTGCTATAAAGTTTAGGAAACGGGCACCTGCTGTAGGAGTTGCTTCTCTGGCTCAGGCTCCAATTTAGTATTATCTAAGAATTTTGCAGAGGAAATCAACAGGGAAGTTGGTTCTGCTATTTGAAAGCAGATGAGGAATGATGAAAAGGCCAAAAGCATATCTGATATTCTATATATGGAGGTAGATCCTAAAGTAATGCCTCCTATTTATTACCATGGAAACTACAACAGATACAAAGAATACAATAACACTATTTCAGAGAGCAAGTTCTTAGCTACATACTGCTGTTTTTCAACAGTCACCTCTATTAAGTATACACTTTTGCCAGTAATGAACAAGAGCCTGCATGCCATGCATGTAAAGACTTGCACCAGCAGAGGTGACCCACTGTTTCACAGCTGCTCTGATGGCACTGTTGCTAGAAAAATGTTGCACACTCAGTCTATCTCCATTGAACTGAGCAAGTGAGAGCCAGAAGGTGCCAAACCCAAAGTATGTTGTGAGTGTTGTAGGATAGTCCAGCCACAATTGGCAGTTTCTTCCACATTCTTCAAACTGGTATGGGACTTTGCATTTTTGCATTGCAAGAGAAAGATTGTCTTCTTCTCTAGCCTGAGTGTTAAATCTGAGTCCTCAGCTTAGTCAGTGTTGTGACGTAGCAGTCAGAACAGCAGTCAGAACTGATGGCTTGTCTGGGCCCCAGGAAATTCAGAAAGATTGTGCCTTTCGTACTCTGAAAGAGCACACATCACTTTACTGGCTGAGGGCTGTGTAATGAACTTTTTCTTCAATGGGGAATTCACATCACCATTCCATGGACTATCATTTTGACTTCAGATTGTAGTGGTGACTCCCTGTCTCATCACTGGTAATGATGCGATCCAGGAAATAGTCACCTTGAGCCTTCTATTGGTTCGATAGGTCCTGACAAACTTGCATGCAGTGTCCTTTTGTTTCAGCGTAAGCATTTGTGGAAACTATCTGATACAAAATTCATCCAACTCCTGTGTTGCCGCCATCATTTGTAATATGATGAAGTTGATATTCAATTCTGTACAAAGCTCCTGGTTGTAATCCACAAATTCATGTGCATGAGCTTATTGGGGCACTCTTCATAATGCGACAGGTGTGCATGGCTATCTAGAACATGGCTAGTCTTTCATTTCACTGTCACCAGAGCTGAAATGTACCACCCACTGCTTCACTGTGCTAACATCCAGTGTTTCATCTCCATAAACATTCAGCGACCATCAACAAATATCAGTGGGCGCCATTTTTCCACATAGAGGAATTCAATTCCACACTTTAGCTTCATACGTACTTCCATGCCGTGTCAGACTCCAGTCTGTCAGACTGCCCCTCTGCTGCCATCTGTCACATGGCAACAAACTGCAATGGAGTACTGGTGGGAAGGTTCAGTCTCTATGCCATACCACCAACATCCGCCTCTGACATCAAGGGCCAACTTAACATAACAGGAGGCATTACTATCACAACAGCTCTCATACAGCATACACTAAAAAAAAGATACTACTAGGCAATACCTTAAATGTCAGTACTTTCCAGGTAACAGACATCTGTTTCAGCATAGCATAACAAACTCTTTCACTGGATCTGCAACTAGTGATAGCACGATGTGTTTTTCAAATAAGACTGCAAGGGGTTCAGAAATTACACATGCTTATATATATGCTGTAGACTCACAGCATGCATTATATGTGACTGTATCATACCCCAACACCTTCAGATTTTATTTTATTTTTTTTAAAGAGTATTTATATTTCTTATACCCCCAGCATATGCAGACTTTTCACTTCCTTGAGGACTCAGTTGGGCGCAAGTTTCAGTACTATATGGTGGAGCACAGCTTTGGAAAAAAAGACCCTAAAAATGAATCTTCAGTTCAAGGTCTGAAAAAAAAACTTCCCCCAAAGGTGACCTAGTTTTCAAGTTCCCAGCTGCACTTCAGGCATTCTTCATAGTATTGACTAAGCATGCAGTATCTTTTGATTTATCAATAGAATCACAGAACAGCTGGGGTTGGAAGGGATCTTTAAAGATCATCCCATTCCAAAACCTCTGCTGAGGGCAGGGAAATTTCTAGGGGGAGGAAAGGCTAGGTGACTACTTTAATTGGCCAGCAGTACTTTATACCTCAGACTTGTATTCCAGTGCTGAAGTTCAAAAAAGAAAAACAACAACAATTCCACTAGATCTGAAAGCAAATTTTAAAATAGCAGCCTATTGCAAGCTGGATATGTAGCACTGTTGATTTTAACCCTGTACTCCGGTGGCAGTTGTGGTGTGCAAGTCACAAATTATTCAAATTCTGTTCTTTACATGCTCAAGCTAAATTGCTTTATATTTATATTACAACCAAGATGCAAAGAGACAGTTTAGAAGCATATGTATGGATATGCTATTTTTTCTAATGACTAGACCACAGATTTCATAGTAGCAGTACATGGCATTAATATGACATGTTAATGTCTTTGTGGTAGATGATTATGGCAGGAAATGGAGGTTGGTGAATTAACCTCCCTAGAAGAGTGAAATATGCTCCTATAAATTGAACTAGATTTTATGCAATACATTGGAATAGTTCCAACTCTGTCTTTACTGCAGCAGGCCTTTTTTTTTTTTTAATTGTAATTATATTGCAGATGAGTATCTTGGACATATAAGCCACGCAGCATGGAAGTGCAAAACACAGAGCATCACTAATTATGAGCACTTCATAAACCTAAATGCGGTGTTTGACTCACACAAATAGCTGAACTGCATACATAATGACGTTAATAAGTAGTTCTTATACCTCTTCTTAATTTAGTTTTTCCATCTGGGTACACATGTGCAAAAATATCATGTGTCCTTAAGAACATTACCTCAAATTGACATTACTGAAAAAAAAGGCTGCCCAAATGGATTAGAGCTTTTGAGTTTTCTTCATATGGTAGCCTAAGATATTATAAGTAGTATTCAATAGAAAGTTGTCTTTTTGCATGTTACCATACAGATCACATATTATTAGCATTAAAAGAAGCTTAAAAGACAGTCAAATCACTTTGGATATGTACAAATGGGATTTTATCTTGCAGTTCATTATAAAATACGGTTTACCCTGTACATCACTTCCTGAATCATGACTTGGTTTTAATGCAAGCAAGTAGACAGACAATAAGTAAAAACTTTGGAAGGACTATATAGCTCTATTGTTAACGTAAGTATAGAACAAAGTATTGTAACACAGGATATTAGACTCATCTGGCTATTGACCAATGCTTTGAGATGAAAAAGAAAAAGCCAGTTTCTGCAGATCAGACAATTATACAGCCAAGCTAGCTTATTGTAAAGAGATGCGAGACTTTATTTAGTTTATAGTCACATTATTGATTCTGCTACCGGAACTGTAAGATCTTAATCCTGATGAAGCTGTTGGATTTATCTCTGTTTACATGAATCGTGAATTTTGCTGAAAGTGCAGAATGGAACTTAAAAGAGGTTTTAAATGTACTTGTAATACCTGACCACGTGGTTTTATTGTAACCTGAAGAGTTGCAGTGATATCAGCGAGGATTGTGTCTTTCTATCAAGATTAAAAAGTGTTCATAGGAGGATTACTGAGAAATAACACGGAGAAATTTGTTTAGTCACTAAAGCATTAGGAGCTTGTAAAAAATAATTTATAAATCAGGCTGTAACACACAGCACAGTAGGCTTAGAAAGTTTCCTGCAATTGACCGCACATACAAATAAAAGCACAAATTTCCTCCGGAGTCAAGTGAATGTTTGGCTTAGGAATGGAGTTCTTAAGCATTGCAATTCCCATTATATAATGCTGCACCTTTCGGTAGAAAGTGTTCTTATAATCTACACCCTTATTAAAAACACAGGTATAATGAACTTCTTTCATTGTACTTTGTTGAATTGGCAACATAGTTCTACTTACATCTTTGGAGACTGACTGAGCTGTGATCGAGCCAACAAATTGTTTGGGATGCATCATTAGGGAGTTATGAACACAACAGAATAATATTGGTGAGGAAAAAAGTATCTCTCAGTGAGAAAATAGACAGCCAGTAAAGGGAATGTAAGCAAATCTATAAAGTGCCTGCATTATGAATAACCTCCAGCTAACAAATTTAAAAGAAGCAATGTTAATGTTTGTTGCTCTACTTATATTTTGGAGTCACGTGATAAGAAGGTAGGTTCTATTTTAGGTAAAGGATTCTTAGTAAGGAAGAAACAGGGCTACACTTATGCCACATATAATTTCAGTTAAGTCACAAATGTGGATAAGTTTATCAGACAAAATTAGCAGAAACATGCACTGGAAAAGCAAAATTATTGAAGATCAATGAATTTTACTATAGTCCTAAGGATAACAAAGCATACGCATAAGGCACATATACAGTATATATACTAGATAAGGGGATAGTACAATATAGTTTTCCATTATAAAGGATAAAAATCATAGCCAGCACTAAGGAAATACTTGGCAGTCTTTAACTATTAATAGAAATCCTCCCCCTTTCCTTTCTTAATTCAGTGTTTGTTACAAGGAATAGTCAAGTAAAAAGCCATCATTCTTCAAATACAGAGCACTACATCTTTCCCTGTGATATGAGATACCAAAAAAAGTTGCATTTGCTCAATTCCACCCCAGCTGAAACTAAGACACTAGTTATCCACCCTTTAAACTGAAAAAAAAAAAAAAAAAAAAAAAAAGAAAAAAACACCACTTTCAAGCAGTATCTAGAATTGATTTGTATTTTTCACAAAAAAGATACTCCAGGAAAAAAGAAGAGTCAAGGAAGAAGTCTCATCATGCATATGGGGACTATTAGATGTATCATGCAGAGAAAGAGCATTCCACACAAGGAAATAATCTTACCCAGCAAATTCTCCACCTTGGGCTTGTGCCTGGCCTGCAATTGCATCCATGATGGCATCCTGGGAATACATGCTGATTGGGGTGTTATACTGGGCGTGAATTATAGTAGCCTTGCCGCCTAGGCCTTTCACCTCAATGGGTTTGTGTGTAGACAGGGCAGAGTCCTTCAGGACACTGGGGTTGAAACGCTCCGTGAAATCCGTACTGGATTATGCAAGAGTGAGGTTCAACAGGAAGGGAGGGGAAGAAAGGAGAAAGGTGTGATAGTTAAGTGAGAGAAAAACTGCTAACAGAGGAGTGTACACGTGTATTCATGGCATCTCACCACAAAAGGTCAGAGAATAAGAGTCAGCATAATAACAACAGTTAAAAGCTGGCTGCACTCATGAGTGACAACTTTGTGTTGGCTAACAGACAGATAAAAAAGGTGAAGAGTTGTCTTCATAAACAAATCCCTATGTATTTCTCATATTTACTTATATTAAAATTGTACTCTTACATGCATATATAATTGTATTCACGCACATAAGCAAAGGCACACGTATGTATGCATGTCCATGGATGTATGTACATCAATGAACTCCCCATGAAGGGTCATACAAAGCACTAGGAGAGTACAATGAATAGATGAATAGGTGAATAGATGTCAGCTTCTCTATTATTTAGAAGATCACTGTGCATAATTAATCACAGTGAAATTTAGTACTCTTGCCTTTTCATGCTGGAAGCCCTTCTCAGCCACTAGATCTTCACAAACTCTACAGAAGGCCCAAGTGTTGCGATAGCATGATAAATGTTCAGTCTCAAATCCAATTACCTCATCACGCAATCAATATTGCAGTCATATTTGGAGGAGATGCAGCCATCTTCTTCCAGTGGCTTCGTTTATGAGAGAAGACTTATTTGAGAAACTGAACTATGAGTAATATAACCGGAGTTCCCATAGCAAAAGGAAGAGTTGGCTTAATGTTGTACTTCAGCTAAATTGCACCTAGGTTCCTTGTACTGCCTAGATGAATCCTGTGACAGTCCTACAGTTTGGACTGAGCACTGTCCGGAGTTTTAACAAAAACATCAAAACCTCAGCTGTCAGTCACTGAAGTAACTGCCCTTCCTTAACCTGTGGAATATCAGATTAATTTCCAGCCTGCTGATCCTACCCTGCCAACAGCAGGAGGATGACAGCAGAGCAGCTCCAAAACACTCACCAGGACTAAGCAAAACTAAGAAATCCATCCTTTGGGGAATGCAGGTATTTCACAAAGATTTCATTTTGAACTGAGCCAAAAGTTAAGGATGGATATAACCCTCCTGCCCCCAACAGCAGCAGCAAAAGTAGCACAGTAATTCTGAAAAATGTAATCCAGTTTGAATGGAACAAGTTTCATTTTCAACCTACAACCATTAGATCACATGGACTATATTAAGTCTTTTGCTGAATACTTTCCTGAGACTGAACTACATCTGCTTTGGCAGTGGAACAGCAGTGTTCCTGTCGCTCATGAGTTAGCCATGGGGTCTGTCTGAGTACTAAATCTGAACTGCCAACACTGCATCGAGGAAAAAAGAAAATCAAGTAAAGATGGCAGCCATCGGACAGTCTTCCAATGATTAACAAAGATGATGTGCCACCATTGAATCCAGCCAGGAGACTCCACTATGCTTTAAGCCTTCTCTGTGGTGGGATGCCCTGACTGCAGATGGGCAGTAGGAGAGAGGCAGTTACACGTCATTCAGAAATACTCCACAGAACATAAACAGCAGCATGCTCAAGGAACAGAGACATAAATAAGTACATGCTGTACTACAGCCATAGCCTTTGATGACACACGTCAATGTTATAAGGGAGGGAAATGGAAAGCTGAATTATGCATTCAGGGAAAAGCGGAAATCATCTCTTTAAAAATAGGTTTTCACATCTAAAACGCCTCTTCATCAACTGTTCTCCAATGTTATATAATTATTCTGCTGACATCATCTGTCGAAAGGTGATGTGCAGAGATGCCCTGCATGTTATACTTGACTTTACAGCATGCACATGCCTTACTCTAACAACAGTATCTCTTTTCTGTGTAATATTCTCAACGATCATCTAATCATTACAAACACAAAGGTCCCTGAAATCCTGAATTTGCTGTTCTCATTTCCCCACATTACAAGGCTTATTGAAGAGATTCTAGAGCCAGGATCCGAGAAGACAATTAACAAAAAGATGGAGATTAAAATTGACCGTTTTAAAGAAAATACATAAAGATGATATGTAAAAATAAACACCAAAGAAAGACAGTGACACCCCTATAACGTGACTTCTGCTTTCCAATACAGTCAGAACAATTATCACTCTAAGGTGTCAAGAGCTTTATTCATCCAGAGGAGCCACATTGATTGCATGACATTTCTCCAACACCTCACTGAAATCAACAGAAAATGCCAGTCCAGTGTAAATTGTAAGTATTAAGTATTATTTCAATTTTATGTATTTACTACTAACCTTCTCTTATCAGTTTAAATTTGACATTTAAATAAAACTGTTACCTATTTTAAGCTGAATTCAGCCCAGTCTCTTCAGCAATTTATTGACAACATTCAGCTCAGAGACAGAAGAGGACTTTAGAGAGAATACTCTGCCCTCATCTTGGAAAACAAGATCAGAGCTGAATAATCTATAAGCTTCACTAATAAAGCAAATCAATCACAGTTCAAAATCAAACATGTATAATTATTTGGGGAATTTAGTTTAGTTTTTTCTTTTTTTCCCCCCAGAGTCAATTGCTTTTTAGTTCTTTTCAGTATCAATATCTATCTCCAGACTAAATTAGAATTCTAATGGAGTTTGGCTTCAGAAATTAACTTAATGCTCGGACAAAAACACATCACTAATTATGGCCCTGAAAAGGCTCTGATGAATCCTAAAGGCACAAAGACGACATAAAAAGTTAGAAGGAATCCAATCATGACTGTAGAGATGAGCAAGTCTGAAAGCATCTACAAGAACTACGTAAGCACAGATGCTAAGTCCATTTGCAGTACTAAAACACCACCAAGAAATGCTAAACACATCATGTGCTTAGAACAGAGCACCTCTGAACAAGTGGCAGCATATGATGCTTGCCAAGCCAACAAGACTTTAAAAAAAAAATAATGCTTGTAAGCAAGACACAGCAGGAACATCAGGGATCATGCTACCCCAGAAAGCAAATCTTCACACATATAGCATAACACAAATACTTAGCGCTACATGAATAATACTAACTTGGAAGTGGTGTTGGTTATAACCTAAAAGAAGAGAAAGAGAACAAACAACATCATAACCAAACAGAAAATATCAGTGGATTTTACAGTGCAAAAAGAAAAGGTAGTTACAGCTTACTAAAGCTTTAAGACCATCTGCAAATAAGAGCGAAAATAAATGTATGCCTGAAAACCCCAACATGATTAAGAAAGGAAAAAATGCAGGGATTATAGTTTATCTACATGGATTTAGTAGGGTAATATGGCATTTTGGCTGGCCCTTGAACATGATGTTATTATTGTACATCCCTGAATGTGCTATTATCAAAGTGTATGGTATGAAAAAAGGATTTGCAGAGTATATTCTCAACTAAAAATAGCAAGTGTGTTATAGAGATTATATTCTTCCCTTAGATACTAAATATTCAGAGGTGAAATTGATTCTCATCAGGTCATCCTCAAAACCAGTATTGCAAAATTGACCTTTTGGTCTTTCACTTGCTGGAGAATATTCAAAAAATGTTTTAAATATAAATTGAGGAATATGCCTTATTATTTAACAAGCTATTGGCTGAAATTTTACTGCACATACGTTATGCCAGCAATGGTGTAAGCCAATTAATTTAAGCATAGATATTCCTAATTCTCTCACTGTGAAGACCTTGCATTCTGTATTTTTTTTTTTTTGGCTATATTTACATGAATATTTTATTTCCTGCACTGTGTACACAGTCTGAAAAAACACATGGTGTATTCTGCTTCACTCCAAAAACAAGAGACTGTGACTTGAATGGTAATTCCAAAAAAAAAACCAACAATACCAAGCTGAAAACGTAAGTCTTATGCAGTCCAAGATGGAAGCGATGAAGAGAGCATGCTCAGACTGTCATATTTTACAGCATTATTTGCTAATAACTTCTGTTGGTTTCAAGAATGGCTTTCATGAACTGCATGTATATTTTCCCTTAGTTCCTTCAAAGCTTAGATTATATTCACAGACGAAGAGAAATACATCATGATTTGAGCAAATGAATAACAAAGAGTTCAGGATCAATTAATCATTTCTTCTTATTTAGCTTCATGCAACACAGTTAACAGTACTGGGCACTGCCCCTTCCAACTTGCTACTGCAATGCTGGATCTGGAACAGATGTGGGACTGACAAAGCACTGGATAGCAATGTTAGATTGACATTCAAACCAGAATGTTAGGCTTTTTCTCTTGGGGAACCTTTGATATGCTGCATTTTTTTATTATTATTATTTTTTAAACATGCAGGCATTTTGCAATTGGTTCACCCTGATGCATTTTTCATGACTGAAAAAATGCTCTCGTGAGTCAGAGCTGCAGTAAAGGATTTGTACTTCTGCATTTCCCTGGAAAGGACATCACAGATCACCTTCTGACCTGCAGTTACTGTTCTTCAGACTCTCAGATTCAGGATTATTCTTCCAAGTTTATAAACCCTACATAAAGCCAAATATAACAGTCTGTCTCAGGAACCAGCAGAGCTATATTAGGAACAAGCTGTAGCCTGTAAGCATATCACTGATTCTATATCCATTTTAGGTACCTACAGGACAACAGCTGGGCACTCATTTACAATGAAATATGGTGCAACAGTATCATTTTCTGAAGTGGATTCTGGTGGATGCTTTAATCCTCTAATCCAAGTCTCTGCTTTATACATACAGTGATAGAACTACAGGGTCCTTACCACTGGTTTTAATGAAAGGATATCTTACAAAAACAAAAATATGTGCGAAGATGAAAATCATTACATGTGTATACTAAGAACAGCTCAACAGCCTCATATCAAAGATTTTTTTTTTTTCAGGTGTGAAGATGTTATCAGTTTCCTCCAAAGAGTAGTTTGTTTCTCTTTACATTTTGTATGCTATGAGAAAACCCTCTCTGGTTCAGAGCCACAGACTATTTTAGCTTAATCCTAAATATGGACACATGAAGGACCCAACTTGCTGCTCACAGGGGTGATGCAGTTAAGAAGCAAGAAACCCAAGCCACCTGGCAAGTACATGTAGGACAGGTATCAACAGCCCTTGACCTACAATGTGAAAAACAACTTGTACCAGAAGGAAAAAGAACAACATGTTAGAAGCTGTCACTCATTCTTCACATTTACTAATGTTCCCCTTTGGGGGCATTAAGTTCTGCACTTTTAATGAACCACCTCTGTGCTTTTTACCCTGGTTCAGAATTCTCAAATCTTTATGTGAAAGTGCACCAGAGCATCTGTTGCTCTATTATTCTGGAGAAGTCAAGGAAACAATCTCAAAATTAGTTTTAGCTTACTGACAGGATTTTCCATGGTGAAATTCCTGACAGCAATTCAACACAACTTTAAGTTAGTTTAAATGATTTGGTGAAAACAACAAATTGAAACAAAATACATCTGCAGATTTACCACCAAACCTGCATTTTCTTATAGGTTTTACTCCACTGATAAGTGCATGCTCATGAATGCACAGTTTTGAAGCTTCAGAATCTCACGACTTCTATACCATATCTCATTCAAAGCAACAAAGTCCAGAACGGATTTTGCAGGGCTCAGGTGCCTTCCTTGTGTGCTCTTTCACAGAACAAAATGGAGACAAACATGAATGATACATATTTCACATCACTATCTGAAGAGCAGTTAAAATGACGCCTCTCACTTTATGAGTAACACTCCAGTGGGACTAGGAAAGATTTAATGCATCCCTAAGTTTGTTTGCATGTAAACAAATTTAGAATGCTCTAAACCTCAGGGAATTACCCAAGAAGATTGAATAAAAGCAGTTTTAATGTGGTTTTGTTTTTTTAAACAGAACACTTAAATGATTTTTCATATACTGTCTTGTTTGTCATTCAAGCTTATACACACTTCCATGTGCCATTCTGTCAGACTGCCCCTATGCTGTCATCTGTCACACAGGAAAAAAATTTAATGGAGTACTAGTGGGAAGGTTCAACCTCTACTTCCATACCACCAATGTCTGACTCTGACATTGTGGGCCCACATTATAAAATAGGAGGCATTACTTTTGGAGCAGCTTTTGTACATTTTGATTATGTGTACATGTAAAGAAAAAAAAACATGGAAAAACCACAGAACAAAGACAGAATTGTTGTAGCAATTGGACAGATGATGATGTGATGATGGAAGGACCGGCATGATAGAAAGGTGTTAAACAGGAAGGGAAGAACATTGCTCACCTGTATCAGAAGATTCCAGGTTCACAGGGCAAAACTTCACCGAGGAGGGACCTCCAATTAGAGATCCTTCCCCAATGGCAGTCAGCCCTTAAATGAGGTCTAAGAGAGGTGCAGCCAGGCTCCACCCCTCCCAGTCACACAGCTGAATTGCCTTCACCTGTGCTCCCAGGGCTGCCTGGGTCCTTTCCCCAGGTGCTCCATCACTGGTTCAATTAGCTTTCCTCAAGAAAACTGCAAGTGAGAAGCATTTTGAGGTATACGTGACTGATCTTGCCTATGAACCAGCTTTTAAACATGAATTGCCCTTCTTAATTATCCAGCATATAAAGAGAGTGTAGGATCTCTTCAGATTAATTAATTAGGATTGGAAATGATGAATCACTGAACTACAGAACTGCAGGAGTTGGAAGAGAACTCTAGAGATCAAGTCCAACCCCCCTGCTAAAGCAGGTCTCCTAAAATAGGTTGCACAGGTTGGCATCCAGATGGATCTTGAATATCTCCAAACAAGGAGAGTCCACAGCCCTTCAGAGTAGCCTGTTCCAGTGCTCTGTCATCTTCACTGTAAAGAAGTTAATCCATCTATTTGCACGGGACTTCCTATGTTCCACTTTGTGGCCATTGCTCCTTGTCCTTTTACTACACACCACTGAAAAGAGCTTAGCCTCATCTAACTGCCTCCTGCACTTTAGTTACGTATAAACATTGGTCAGATCTCCTCTCAGCCTTCTCCAGGCTGAACAGATCCAGGTCCCTCAGCCTTTCTTCATATGGGAGATGCTCCAGACATCCTCATCATGAATGCCAAACAGAATTATGATAAATTAACTAAACCAGAAGAATCATCTAAAGCATTTATACATGCTCTTTCACAGGAATAAAAATATCCTTTCCAACAACTTCAAGCCCTTACATTTTACTCTAGCAAAGGGTAAAACTTCTGCATTTGCACATAAAGTAGTTGAAAATGTGCATTTATTATCACACCTTGGATGGATTGTTTGAAATTTTTGTTGCTTTTATCTCAAGTAAACAACTCCCTCTTGTTGAAGAAAGGAATTTTCCCATATTCTTAAGTAGAAACTTCATTTTAAAATAAGCATGTATAAGCAAAATGAATATAGTAGCAGATTAATACATGGAGGCAGAAAAAGTAGGAGAACTCATTTCTCATTGCTTTTCTCCTGCAGTCCCAGTTGCTTACATCACATACCTAAAAATAACACAGTTCTCTGCAATACATTAACACACTGAAAAACCTTGACAGCGTGAGATCAAACTTTGTAGGGAGCACCTGCAGATTATGCCTTCTTAGCATACTAGTTAAGAACACAGTGATCAGATGTGAGACAGATTATATTCAAACCAGAAGATTCAAGAAATGGTGCTTTAACTCATTTTACACAGGGAAGCCAACACATTAAGGGAGGGATTAAAGCAGGACATTGCAGTGCACTAGCATGTCAGGCTTGCTGGTCAAAGCAATTCCTCCATAGGAAAGTACCAAAGGGTCAGATCTCTGCTATAGCTGCTTCTGCAATGGCTGGTATGGATACTATGTCCTGGGAGAATACAAACATCATTTTAAAACTGAAAATGCCACAGCACTGACTAGATTACAGATGCCACTGTCATTGTGGTTCTTCTCATGCTCTGATGATTATTGCCAATTCACATTGCAATTCAGATAACAAAGACCTTCTTCTGTCACGGTACTGTGAATATATTTTTGGGGGTACTAAACAATTTAAAGATTGTTCCAAACCTCAGTCATGACTACAACACAAATGCACAACAGGGTAGGCACTTTTACATTCATTTTCCAGCAAAATCTTGTTTGAATATTACTATGAACTTATTGAAACATTAAATATTTTACCATGTTACCTACCCTCCAGGAAGTCCACCTTCCGAAGCCCTTCGTCTGAGACTTAATTTATGCATCTCAGCCATTTCCCTTAGAGTTTCTGCTGAGTAAAGGCCAATAGGGTTGTTATATTGCCTTGCAGGGCTCAGCTGGCGTACAGGACTACTGCCATCAGTCAATACAGGGCTTAGTTTTGAACCTAGATTACTCTTTGCAGGTGAAACATCAGGAGTCACAGACTGAGAGGACATGGAAGATCTAACTGTGGTAGTCTTTAAGTAAGAAGAGCTATTTGAAAAGCTGATCTCTTCCTTGTTGAAGGAGCCTGAAAACGTTCCATTGGTTGCTAAAACACTACCCATAGGCCCAGTCGCCGTGTTAGTTAGAGGACTGAAGGTTGCTCTGTTGCCATTGATTTCCCAAGCAGGTTCCTGTAGTAGCAAACATGCAGGCCAAGAAAAGAAAAAAAAAAAAAAAGAAAAGAGCAATCATAGAACACATGCAAAAAGTAATACATCTGCAATCACTGCTTTCTAAACATATTGATAAACTAGCAACAAACAGATTAAGTGCCAAAACATCCAACCTTTCAGGAAAGATTTTCAACGAAGAAGCTCACTGTTTCAAAATCAGGGAAGTAAAACAAACTCAAGCTTTTTTTTTATTTTATTTTATTTTATTTTTTTTTAGTTCAAATCAACAGATTAAAGCTTGTTATTAGAAGAGCGTTTACTATTGGTCAAATTCATAGCAATGATTGTATACAACACTATTAGTTTCTAAGGTAATTAAGAAAACTTAAAGTATATCGTAAGTCCAGAATTATCTGAAAAATACTATACAAACATAAAAGTCAATCTTATTATTACAAAAACATAATTATTCTAAACCACACCATTCTATTTTTCATGAGTACGCTTGAAGTTATTGAAGCCCACACCTTGCATTGCTTGCACAGGCTTCAGTTCATGCTAATTAGGCCATGCAGCATTGTTAGCAAATAGACCAAATGGACTCAAGAATAGATATCTGCTCTACAGACAAAATGCCTCTGTATTCTGACAATTTCTGTATAATTTCCACTTGAATGAGTGTGTGCATGAGTACATGGCTGATGGCTCTATGATCCTATGGCTACACCCTAGACAGTGTTTCTAACTAGGACTGCAGTCAAAGCCACAGTAAACTCTCCTGACAATATCTACACTCATGAAAGTCTGTGCTGGTTCTCAAATTAGAAGTGTACTAGCAGAAACTCACCCTGGTAATAGGCAGTACTATGCTTCATTTTAATAAATGATTTACTATTAATGCAGTTTTGTGCAACTGAAGTAAAGGGTAATATCAAAACAGAAAAAATAATGCCTCTCCTGCAACACGGAGAAGGAAGTAATACCAAAAAACTCACCTCAATATCAGTTAGAAAATGCATGTAAAACTTCTGTTCTCACATTAGCTAAAACATCCTATTCCCTTTTCTGCCCTTCAGTTCAAGCTGATTCTGGTATAGCACCATCTAAATCATTGGAACTGGAAAGCACTCAGCACTTCACAGGACACACTGAGCCCACTTAGGGTTAAACCACCTTTTCTTCCCAGCTGCTGGCAGGGTGTAGTGACTGCAGTTCTGTGTTTTTTGGAAGGCTGCCTGTTTACAGTATGGACAGTTTAACTGAAGAGGAATACAAACTGTCTTTCAGGTGGGCATTTTATACCTTTCCTGTTTTCTTATTCTTTTTTTTTTTTAATCTAATATTACAATACTAGAAAAACTACTTGTGCTTTGGATACATATATATAAAAAAACAGAAACTCACTTTTTACCATTCTGTTTGTCAGCCTCATTGCCTTGACAATTCCTAACTCTGCAGCTTCCTTTTTTCATTTAAGCAAGGCACTATCTTCATGTTTTAGCATGGCTGTTCAGCAGGTCAGGCTCTCTACATGCAGTGTCTTTGAAAATCTTTTGCATTTGTAGCTTTGGGAAGGTTGCAGAAGTGTTCCATGTTTGAGGAAAAAAGGGTTTTCAGGGTTTTTAGAGGTACTCACTTTGTGACTTTAAACAGTTCTCAATATCTATTGGTGTACTCTGAAATATCTAATGCTCTTGTCAAAGCTGTGGTCGAAGAGAAAAGTAAAAATTTTTTGTACTGCAAAAAAATTTTGACAGCCCTTCTGACAATGAAGGGAAAACACAGAAGTTAAAATCATAAAGGCTCAGTAAAAGGCTCAAGTAAAATTCTAATACTAATAACATTTCTCCCATGCTTTCCTTTTGAACCTAGAATCCTGAGTTCAACTCATCCTGCACGTATTTTAAAATAATGAATTAAATAGTTTCAAAAGTAGGTGCTGTACTATATTTTTTGTGTCTGTAATTAGGTAATTTGGGTAAGACATTCTATAGCTGATATACCCTACAAAATATTTTAGTGCTTCACAACTTATAGGTTTCTCTAGAGCCCATAACAACCACTTGAATTTTATCTGAGAAGCTTAGAATCCTGGCTTCAGTCTAAATTGGGTTCTGCATGTTTTTCTAGAGCAGGAGGATCACTCCCATCTTTCCCTCTGGCCCTGCAGCTGTAACAGGTGCCCAGGTACCCATACACTCACAGTTCAGAGGTCCAGCCAGAGGCTGCATTACACCTTGGAGGCCAGGAATGAGAAGGGGACACAACTCTGAAGAAAGGACAGAGTCACAACCTGCCCTCAGTGACAGCCAGTACAAGAGCAGGTGGTAACCTACAGGGGCATTTTGCCTCCTTTGGGCTGGCACTGCTGTGTTTGCCATATTTAACATACTGCATGCAGTTCCCCATAGCCTTACATGAACCATGCACCTGCAAATAATTTAGCCTCTGATTCTCTGTTTGCTGGTATAGGTTATCATTAAACTTCTTTACTTCAATACTGAGGTTCACTAGAAAGATATACATTTTACTTTATCCTCTTGGATTTTTCTATATTGCATATATAAGATTTAGGGAGGTTGAGTATATTTGGAAAATCAAGATAATATGAACTGATTATAACTAATTGTAAAAGAACTAATCCATCCAACAAAGCTAAACATCTGGAAGAGAATTATAACATTAATACATTCAGAATGTTTTGAATCAAATACTGAAGTCCAATAAAATGAACTTAGAACTTTTTTTGTTAATAAACATGAAGAGATTTTAGCTGGCATTAATAGCTGCCTGGGGCTGTAGAAATAAACATGAAGTGCTATTCCTTTTAAACTAAATAAATAAAATGGAATTACATATTCCAGTCATTATACTATGACACTGAAAACAGTAACCCATCAGCCTTAACTGGCCTACTGCATGTTTCCAAGTATTATTGAATAAATAGAAAGCACTTATTGTCTCTCAAAATGTTTTTTAAAAGGGGCAAACACACAGGGCTGTGTTCACAAGCTAAGTCACCGCTTGTGCAAATGAATGTTACATGCTAGCTGAAAGGGGACAAATAATCAAAACAAAACAGTACAGAGGTGACTGACTAGAAAAAAGTACCTGAAGGAGCTGTATTAGTTTGTGACATTGAAGAATCAGTGGCTTCTACCTCAATGTATTGTGAACTTCCTTTCTAAACGTTGTAAGAAAAGGACATGCAAATAGATCTGGCTATGGAGTACCTATATAATACAATGACTGCTAGCAAAAGAAAATCCAGATATTTCATCAATCTGAACTCATTTTCATTATTTTAGTGTTACTGAACACTAACAGTAAGTAAAGGGAAAATTACAGGGCAGCCCTAAGAAGCAATGGTTGATTATTTTAGCAAGCTTTATGACATAAACGAACTTTTTCTTTCATTCCACAAGCAATTTCTAGCTGGAAGAGTAGCACACTAGCAACTCAGTACTGGAGTTCCTAGTAACCCAGCAGTGCCAGATTAGCATTCTCCATTTTAAGCTAATACTTGTGTTAGTTCAAGTGTAGGGTGTTTTTCCTTATCTGGGGAGAAAGGGATGAAACACAAAGTGGATAAAAGCAGTGATATAATTTCTTTTCCATATTCTGCCCAATAATCACCTTATTATCTCTTTGCTGTTGTGATCCTTCATCCAAATCGTTCCTGGGACTATATCTTAGAACAAAATACTGTTCCTTCCCTATTTTTTTTCTTTCAGATCAGTCACAACAGCAGATCAGTACAGGAAAACAGTTTTTGAAAGTTCAGATTTCTAGTGCTGAATAGCAGCATTACTTCTCAGGAAACACAGCCAACAGTAACAAGCATCCCCTTGTTTCCCGACTGTCTCTCATCCCAATCTGCCTTGCCATCTCTGTGGCTGGAAGGGCAAGATAACGTTTATAACTATGCCAGTGTGTTGCTACTCTTCAGCCGACCAGAAGAGGAGGCTCTGGCATTGAGCAGTGGGCTTGCAGCGATCTCCTACTGCGAGGGAAAACTGGGTTTTAATTTCCCAGTGTAATGGCAGTGAATGAGCTTAAAACTGACAAATGTAGAGGACTCTCAAACATTTGGGAATACAGGGAAGTGGCAAATCAGTTCAGTTTCTATTCTGCAATATTATTAGTTCTTTTTTTTTCTTATAGGTATTTAATTTCTATGAAAAGCAATTTCTGTTTTTATATACTGGAGAACCGAGAAATATTTATATAGAAAAACCAGTTTTTCAGGTCCCTTTTTTTTTTTTTTTTTTTTGGAAAGCTCAAGTACCTTTTGTCTCTTTCTTATAGTCCATACAGTCTTTATTATAAATGACTCTGGCTTTTAGCACTTCTGGGAGAACAGTTTTACATCTTTTCCACTACAGTAATGAATTTGACCCCCCAGCATACCCAAGAAAAAGGTGTTACTTCAAGCTTTTTCTATAAAAGAAAATAGAGGCACAATGGCATTAAATGAGTCTGCTCAAAGACACTCAATAAATAGCTTTTGGCTCAGCCTTCTCTTCCATAGCACAGTTTGCTAAAGAGACCTATCCTCCCTTCATCTATTTTCTCTTAGCCACACGGGTACCGAAATTTGTCAGGAAGCAAGTCCTTAGCATTATGAGATCCTCAATGGGATTCTGTAATGTGTGTGTTCAGGAGGGTAGTTATATGATAGCAATGAAAGAGGCTTTCTTAATACCTTTATACAAAGGGAGAAATGTTAAAACAGTGCGCTTAGCCTTAAAGGTTCGGGTCAACTACTTTGAACTGCACTGAGCTGAATCCTCACCTGTATTATGCACACTTGAAAAGCTGGCAGAAGCTCACTGACTGGTAATGGCTTCATCTCAAGCCCTTGGATTCATACCTGCTCTTCTCTGTTTGAATGCTGTTAGCCGTAGTTATCTCCTCCTCCTCCACCTATACTAATCTGTGGTGAAATATTTGACTAAAACATCATAAACCAAAACTGTTTCAAGTTTAAGATTAATGTTAGAGAAGAAACTATTGAAATGGCACATCAGTTTAACTCTTATTTTCAGTAATATCCTGCAGCACAGCTGAAGCCATATTTATAGTTGCAGAACTTGTACCATCTGTAACATAGATCAGCTCAAAAAGGTAATTAGAGAATGTATTACTTGGGATAGATAGGAAAAATCCTATTGTCCTTCCTTACATCTTTTTTAAAGAATGCACCTTTATTTTTCCGAAGTGCAGAAAGTGATGACCATAGCAAAGAAGAAATGCATGCTTCAAAATTAGTGGAAGCTACATTCTGATCAGAGGAACGTACAGAAGAATTTATGGCTTATAACTAGACACTGAACTTGCACATGCAGAATTTTTTTTTAGCTAACATTGCCATGCCTTGACCTGGACCCAGAAGGAGGTAAGAAAAGCTTCCCTTGATGTTTGAGGTCAGCACTGTCATGACTTGTTTTGTGATGTCATTTTTTGCTATTTTGGTAAGGCAACTTGACTCATCTCAAGTGAACCATCAAAGTCTAAACGCTGTCAAGCAGTGATGTGGAGGTGGCAGCTTCTTGCCTACGTGTCAAAGAACTCTTCATTTCTACAGTGACAGTGTTAACAGAAATAATATAGGGATAAACAAAGAAACATCGATTTTAAAGTGTACTTACTGTAACATATCTTATTGTGACATCCTCATACTACTGTTTGTGCCACTAAAATTTTATTCTGGGTTTTGAAACCTATTTTCCAAAGGGTCAGTGTCTTCATTACATTCCAAACCATCCTCAGAAAAGAATTCCACTTTCTGCACTCAACATCACCTTTATTACTTTACAACAGCTAAAATCATTGTTGTCCACTTCAACTGTTTCTCTATTACTCAGATACAAGTCTTAGGCCAAGAAGATATACTGCTGGCTTTCAATAGTCCTGTTTTTATATCTGGTCAGCAGCTTCCATGCTCCAAAACATAACTATCACTCCTAGCCAGCTAATGGCCCCCCACACCAGCACTCCACTGCTGCCTGTTCCACTAGGTTTTTTAGGCAGGAACTTTGGCCTGTTTGAATACTGTTAGAAAACCTGTTTCCCACCATGCCTTTACATAGATGTCACCTTCTCCAAATAAAGGTGCTACAAATTCTCTTTTCCAGCTGCAACTATTGCTTGTACCCCAATCATAATCCTACCTTCAGCAGCTGCTATAAGCATTGCCTAAGCCAGGATGCACAGAATGCTCAAGTGTAAGACAACATGCTCTTGAAAAAGATCAAGTCCTTTGGTATTGTATCACTCAGGCAGATCAAAATAGGAAATGCAAAGTGCACTTTATGACTTCTGCATCAAAGGTGTTTTTAAGACTTCTAAAAACCTACAGTGTGTAGAGTTAACTCTTCTATAGGGTAGTTGGATATGGAAAACAGTTTTGTGTAGTAAGCAGCTTTGAATGCCTATGGCAATAATTTTCAAATTGACACCTGCTATGGAAAGATCGTGCCTAACACAGAGCTATAAAAATTAGATGCATTTTTATACAGGCTTTGATAGGCCTGCAGTAAGAGTAGTCAAACTTGTCATACCTGCATAGGTGCTAGTGAAGGTCTCAGAAGAGAGTCACCAGTCTTGTACTGGGAAATAGCTCTGAAGAGAGATCGTGTACTTGTTGCCTTGAAAACTAACAGAATTCTGTGTAGTTCTTAAAGGAAAAATAAGGACTCGATTCCCCTTCCTGCCCTGTATTTTGCTGGTACACTGGAACACCAATCTAATTGAAAGAATGATCCACCTTTTTTTTCCCTAGGAATTTCTAAGTACTGTTTGGCGCCTTCCAATAACTTTCTCCTAGATAATACTTGCAAAATCATGATATAAGGAGAAATAACTCTGAGCAAGATCAATTATTGATTTCTTGTTCCCTCACCAAAAGGATTACAAGATCCGGAATGAAGTAACATTTTTTCTGACTCAACTAATAAATAGCTCTTCAGGTTCATTTCAAATTTAGCAAAATAAAATTGAGTCAAATTGTTCTTCCCAGTTGTGTTTTCTAGCTTCTTGCTAGCTTCTATGTGTCTGTGGTACTTACGTGGATGATGCCAACATCCTAAGTTTTGAATTTGGAAAGCATGGCGACTATTTAAAAAAATATTTTAAAAATGATCAACAGAAATTTGAACTACTGAAGTAGGAGGAGATCACCTAGTTCCCCATGCCTTGTGATCATAAATATTTCTTTCTTCTGTTACAAGGTTGGGATGAAACTGGTGCAGAATAAATAAAATTGCAGTAAGGGAGATTTTATCTCCTCTCCATTTATCTAATTAAATGCATCAGCAATACAAACATCCTCCTTGGTGCTTTAGCCTTAGGATGTGCACCATCTGTCAGGCACCCTAACTCCTCAGTTCCTCCAAAATATATCTGATGTCTTGTCAGAGAGTCAATTAATGATTGTTCAAATACAAACACTTAAATTATGGAAGCTAACAACATGTAAGAACAGAAACCAAGCCATCCATTTCCTCTGCCATTTGCTGTTATTCACTAAATCGACATATTGTTTTATTTTGATGTTTGTTGAATAATGCAACAAGAATGGGATACGATGCAAATCTTCAATTTCCTCGTATGTCTGTGTTTCAAATCAGTGCATTTCCAATTGTAGCCTGGATTCAGTTACATGAGGCGCAGTCTAAAGGGTTTTTCCCCAAGAATAAACAAAAGCAAGTGTATATTTTCAGCATTTGATAGCCACTTTCTTAAATGAAAAAAGAAAGTCAGGAAGACAAGAGATTCCAGTTGCTCAGAATTAGATCATAGGACAGCTAGATGCCTTGGTTCTGTTAATCAGAAACTAGCAAAATACAGGTCATCAGGTACATTATAATCAGTTTTGCTTTCTATGCATTCATTCAATATTTATTCAGGAGGGACAAAAGATATTTTCAGTAGTAGGTATTTACTTTCACCATGGTAGATAAAAACATTAACTTTGGCTGAGTATAACTGTGTCACATACCTTCTGGTGGGGAATTACAGCTCTGGGTGAGTCAATTTTGGGTGGTGTGGTTGAAACTGGCACCGGACGTTTTGATCTGAGGATTAAAAAAAAAAGATTTTACAATCAGAACTCTTTTTTTTCCAGATAAAATTTTACATTTCTTGCAAAAATGCTACTTCATCAGTAGTGAAAATTAGGCAAAGATAATACTTTTTCCATTCATCATAAAGCTTTTTCCATGTCTTCAGTTGCCAAAGTCTTAGGTGTGAAAAATAATGCCTGATTTAGTTTCTCTGAACAGTGAAAAGCCTTCCACCCTGCATCCCCCATTTTCTAGTAGCTTATGCCTGAATTTTTACAGATGCCAGTTAGCTGTAACAGGAAAGAAACTCATGTTTGGACAGCACTCTGGAAAATGGGACTTACAAGTGTCTTAAAATGCAATGACTATGCTTTGATACTGAGGCATCTCAAGATCAATTCCTCAAAAGATTATTACTTAGAATCTTAAACTATGTAGCAATTACCATTCTTTAAATGCCTATGCAGGAAGAAGCTTTTTCTTTTTTTTTGTATAATTTATAGTCTCAGCAGTAGATCACTTCACTTCATATACTCACCACCTCACATCTGAGTTTGACAAATACATGAGGATTTTAAAAATGGAAGTAAACCATACCAAAATATTTGCAAAACAGACAATCCACCCTTTAACCGGAATATAACAAAATCAATTTAGCAGAGTTAAAATGTTAACTGAAGTACTTTAGGATGCTCAGAAAGTGAAGATGTATTATGAAGGTTTTGAGAGAACTTCACTGAATACCCTTCTGAAATCTCCCCAAAAAACATAGGACCACAGGAAAATGAACTGAAGAAAGTACAAATAATCAAAGGAATCACATTTCTGCTATTGCTGTCCTATTGCCAACCCACAGTTTAGAGTTATATTTCAAAACCTCATCCATAAAAATTATATTTTGTAATCAGGACAGAGGAACAAAAATGAAATAAAAATAATTAAAATCACATAAAACTGTTACTGAAGCAGAAGTTACTAAGATATCTGGAACCGTTCGCTTTAGAAAATACATGAATAGGGGAAGACATTATAGAAGTTAAGAAAACAGTGAATAGTAGGAAAAGAGAAATAAAGCTATGCTAGACATAAAGTAAAATTGAAAAGACAACATATATACAATTGGTAGAAGGCAAAATTTGTTTCGTACCGCGAGTGATTAACCTGAAGTGAAACGTAACGCTAGAAGACAACATTGAGACTACAAGAATAGTAGGTCATCAGGATGGATTAGATAGTTATTCTTACAACAAAAACACAGAAGAGGCTTTTGGTCCAGTAAAAATAGGTAGCCATACACGTTCTCATTTTTCATAGCACAACTTAATAAAGGATTGATAGGGGAAAATATTCCATTTTAGGCTTGTTATTTCCTTACTGAGGGCTGTGTTGCTCTTTCCAGTGATGTACCCAACAATGGCCGCTTCTGGAGAAAGAAAACTGAGAAAGACAAAAGCTGGGGCCAGTCATAGTGGGAATTCGCGTGTTAATACATAGCATCACACTGAGCTGTGTATTTAGCTTTAGTTGCCATGTATAAAATATCCACATAGAAATCAAACTAGGAAAAAAATGAGTTATCTTCACAGGAACTGGAAGATTTCTTAATGGAAAACAGAAATTATGTGACTCTTTTAACCTGCGGGGGGAGTTGAACTAGATTTTCTCTCATGTTCCTATCAACCCAAGCCACTCTATGACTGTATAATTCCTGAAGCAAGAGGCTAGAAAATTGTAAAATGCACTAATAACTGATATTTACAGATTGCATATATCATAATATAACATAATAATCTGAGAAATGCTTCAAGTTCCAAGGACAAAAGCTGATCACTAACTGCCTAGAACAAACTTTCCTCAGAGATGCATTATTACCCATCTTCCTTCAGAAGTGCTTCCACCAACCATTTCAGCTAAGAAAAAAAACCCCTCATATTTAAGATGTGCACACTTGTCATGAAAGAAAATAAACTCCAGCCCAAAATACAGAGTTGCAAAGAAAACTGACTGGAAAAATTTATGAATAAGCAAACATTTAGGGGAGATTCTGATCCTCCTTTTGCTGGTACCCTGGTATTTCTGTGAAGTTATCAAGGGGGTCATAGACAGAGTCAAACCCAGAGCCAGGCAGCATGGGCACTGACTGTACCTTCCACTCTATCCATTGATCATGAATTCTAGTGCCAAAGTTGCTGAGCAATGTAAATGCTTTTTATCACTTCTAGAAGCAGAACAGCTGCATACAGCAAGTTTAATGCTTAACTAGACAATATTTGGATTGCATTATCCCATGCTGCATCAAGAAGGGTGGCCAGCAAGGTGAGGGAGGTGATTGTTCACCTCTGCTTTGCTCTCATAAGACCCCATCTGGAGTACTGCATCCAGGCTTGCAGTCCCCTATGATTCTGCTGCTTATTTTATCTCTATTTTCCCAGTCATTACTTGACCACAGAAGATGCTAAGGAGCTTTATTTCTTTCAAAACTTGCTCATAAACTACCTCTGCCATTCACAGTGTTATTCAACAAAGATCATTATTTCACACTGATTTAGAGATTTTAAGATATTAATTTAGAACAAGAAGTGTTCCTACATAACTCTGTCTTGGATGTTTGCAAGTGTGATATTTAACAACAGAATGATAAAGCAACAGAACGATAAAGCAACAGAAACAAAACCAACAGAATGATAAAGCTCGCTAAATTTGGCACAGGTTTGGCACATCAGAGAAAAGGGCAAAAGAGGTGAAGTCAATTTGTGGAATGAAAAATGTATGTACTTCTAAAGTGATTATTTACATAAGAGCTATCATTCGTCAGGGAAAATATCCTGTAGGTTCAGGATATTTTTCTCTCTCTCCTTTGCTAGACCATGTCCTGCAGCAACACTACTAACTTAGATTTTCTGCTTTTCAAGTCATTAAGGTGCTGCTGCTGTACGTGCCTGTCTCAGCTTACATTAATTCATTGACTGCAAAATTATTTTCTTCCAAAAACCTATGGAGTACACTTAATTTGTAGAGTTGTGAGGAAGATGGAAGTCCAAATTCCACAAATGATTGTGATAGTTATAGGTTTGATGTTGAAATATTCCTGGAAGATCTTTTTTTCCCAGTCAAAGCTATTGATTTGTCTTCAACTTGTCCACATATTGTTTCCTAGTTTCAAAGTTAAAAATGGAAATGAAAGGCTTGTTTCTCAGCCTTAAGAAAGCCCAAATATGTAATTCCAGCATTTTTTTTTTTAATTCTTCCCTAGTATCTCTTGTTCTGGGAAATACACCTCCCGTCTCCACAGACAGGTTCTCTGCCTTACCAAAGTTTAAAAGCAGTAGGGATCTAGTTCTGAAAAGCAGTTCAATTTTGATAGTACTGTTGATAAAACCACCAAAATTTCTACTTGTTCCCATCTACCTAAATATATCTTTGATCAAAAAGCTCTTGACTTCAATTCTATTATCTTTGCACTCACAACAAGCGTTCATTAGGACTCAGCTGCATTAAGAGGAGCTGCCTACTTAAGGAAGAGCTTCCAGAGAGTCAAGTTCAGTAATGCAATAACAGTTTATCCCTACTCCCAGGGGAGCATACTGCCATACTTAGAGACAGGAGATATGATCTAACAGCTGATAGCTCTTTTTCATGCTCACGGCAGTTTTTTGTAGCTTATAACTTTGGCAGTCAGTGTCTATCTACACTTCTTGGATTCTCAGGACAGCTAAAATAATTTTTACATTAAGCTCTTGTTCTCACTTTGTCATATGTGAACGTCTATATGCACTGATTAAGATGCTCAAAAAAAGTATCTTACTCTCTCAAAACTCAAAAAAAAAAAAGAGGGCCTATAGAAAGGTAATAAAAGAAATCAACTTCAAAATATTTTGAAATCATTTTACCTACTTTACATATCTCCTAATTTAATGGAGTGGGTCACACTGGGCTTCAGATATATATTTATTAAATGCAATAATTTTAATTCTGGAAAAAAAAACAAACAGAAGTAAAACAGCCAGACTAAATAATCTTCATGACCATCACTTCAATATGTCCATCTTCAGCCAAACACTGAATTAATATCATACATAGAAGCTATCTACTGGTTCTAAACCTTGCAAGGAAAATCCTGCATCTTGTGATCCTACAGTTTAAGTTCACTAAGCTCTTCCTGGACATTAGCAAACAAGCTTAGCATCTTTTATGAGAATCACAAATACAAAACCCACAAAACTTCATATATCATTATGATTACTTTGGGGCTAGGATGAAACCTAGTTTCACCTTATCAAGATTGCATCTGTACCTGCATTGAAATTGATAAATACTTCCATCAGCAGTTTTTCTCTGTGTCAACAGTAATGCAAATATTAGCATCTGGATGGATGACTGACTTGTTAATTATTTCCCTGCATTGCACTACACTCAGACGGACGGCAGAACGGGCAGTTAGGCTTTTCAGGCCTGTTGTTCGTACCCACAGCATTATATGAACTAAAATACTCATAAAAGGCACCTGTAAGTAAGCAGTTATCCAGCAATCCAGCAGAAGAGAATGTTTGCAAGTATGTAATATCTGTTTCCTTTAGAAGGGATTTGAGAAAAGGGTAGCTGTAAATATTACCGGACAGAAAAGGAAAGAGCAGAGAAATCTTGGAGAGTTTAAAGTAAGGAAAGAAAGTAAAAATGAGAAAAAATACTTGTGAGGCTGTGAGTTTTGAAAATGAGTACGTATCTACAGACTTTGAAGCAGTAATCAAATTCTACTCTCCTGTTTTCTCTTCAGCTCCCCCTTGTCCCACTGGATGACACCTATATATATATATCACCTTCACTCTTCCCATTTCTCTTGTGAGACAAAAAACTCTTCACCTGAGTTCCCTTGTATTCTGCCCTTGAATCTGCTCCCTCCTGGAAGGGCTGACTGGCTACTAATGCCTCCATTGCCTCCCAGTTCACTCAGTATCAGCTCTGAGATTCTTCCACCCCAGCAGCAACTGAGGGCAGAATTCAGATTGCTCAGCTGTAGAGAACTCAGCTGTAGAGAAAGTGTTAGAGAATGACAAGGGAGAGACTGAAATATAATCACAGTAATCAGGGAGGGTTCAGACCTTAATCATATACAATCTCACTTGAAATCTCTGACAATTCAGTAGTTATTTATTATTCATGATTTCATCATTGTATTTATTATTTCTAATTACCGGCAGATGCTAAAAATAAAAGTAATTAAGATGAACAAACAAATAATGAAATAATTTCTTAGTGTAAGAAGAGAAGAACAAAACATTTAGGTTGTGAAAGGATCTAATACTGAAGAGCCATTGTTACAAGGAGCAGGAAGGTGCACTGTCTTTATCCAGTGTTTATACGTATGTATTAACTTGGACTAGAAATGTCACTCACTCACCCCAGTAAGCCTAATAAGTAAAAAACTTTGAGGACTCAGGCATAAAAACTATTTACCTATATTTTTTACAGAAAAACATCTAATGTGAAACATAGCCATTTCTCCTGTTTACCTTTCCCCTGCCATGCAGATAGTGTATGTGACTCTTAAATCACCTCCATTCGAGTACCACCAGACTCCAGGGCAGTTCCACAACTCTTAGCTTTCCAACTTGTTAAGGGTGAAAATCACTCAGCTGCAGATTTCAGATCAGCACTGGGAGCTACTGTAGAGAATCATGCCAAAGTATCCAGCCAACCCTCAAAGGTATGATGAATCCATCCCTTTTTTAAAAAGGAAGGAAAGAGATTCACAAAAGAATAATACAAAACTCAACAGCTGCCTTCTGTTGAAGGTACTTCTCACATTAGCTGTCTGTGCTGTCCAAATTCATATATGTTGACATTACACAAATGAAGTCTATTTTTCCCTTTGCCACTTGACATTTGCTAAAAGCAAGTCTAACTCCAGATACTTTGAGCATCATGATCACAAATGACTAGAATTTCCTGAAGCTGTTAATGATGCAAAAATAGTTACCTGTTTTTCCTGTAACTTCTTTAACTTGGAATGTGGACATTACAGTATACTCAATGGTTTTCAGAGCATTTCTAATTGATGTATATGGCAGAACGATGGAAGAACGATTAGGGATTATGGATAATTAGATCTTAACTGGAGTTCAATTCATTTAGCTATTCGCTGTTTGCAAACCAGAATACGTCAGTGAGCTTTCCATTAGTGCCTTTTCTTCACTTTTCCTTACTGTTTAGAGGATATGAACTGAAGTGAGTTACACAGAGCCAAACACTCACTGCCATTGCCTCAATCAGCAACTATAGTCTAGGCAAAGTTCCGGTGCATCTGAAAGATATGAATATCTTCAGTTATTGCAACAAGCAACTATGATGTTTGCAACCACTACTCAGAGATACCTGCAGAGATGTACATCCTACTTTCCAGTGTGCTGATATCTATATATTTACATCTTGCTTACTTAGGCAAAACAGACATTAACAAAGGCTCTACAGAAATACAAATAAGATATGCATCTATACAAACCACAGTCACTACATAGTTCATTATTTTGTTTTAAATGCTACGTGCCTAGAGTACCTTCCTCACAAAGGCAACTAACTTACGATTTCATGCTCAGTAATAATTGCATTACCTTTTTCAGTAGCTAACCTGCCAATGATGCTGCAGAAGGATGATCCTGTGTCAGAACAACTGTCTTAGGAATTAAAATTCAGTTTTATCTGTTACTACACGGGATGGCCTACAGAAAGTTACTGGGCATTCTGTTTTGCTTCTCCACAGAAAGACAATTTCCCTCATGAGAGTAAATATATGAATGGCTATGAGTGATTCAGATGCTCTGTTGAGACAGCAATATAATGAACAGATGCTTTCTCTAATTATTTTACACTTTTCTCAACTTTTGAGATAAACAGTTTGCTTCCTACAAATCCTGTTGATTAGCTGTAAGAAAACTAAGCAACCATTTTTTTCCTCATCTGATAGATGTCAAATCTGTCAGAAGCTGTATCTGAGAGACTTTGACACGAAACTTAATTCTGTATTTTAAGACTGCTTGCTTAAGAAAGTTTGCCAGGCCTTGTCAAAAAAAAATTTGCTTCCTTCTGCGTTATTCAAGTACTGCTTGAAGTTGTCTTTATGACAATGCAGAAACCACACCACCACCTGCCAGTGCCCAGTACTGCCGTGCTGCAGTAAACAGCAGTCAGAAAGAGGAAATGAAGAGATGGCTGACCTCTGAAGAGCCCAAAAGCCAAGCAGAATGCACCTTAGTGTGCCCCTAATCTTAACGGGGATGTCAATGATTAAGATTTGGAAAAAGGAAAAGTGGCTGATGTGCATGAAATATCACAAAAAAGATCCAAAGGAAAGTGGTAACTTCACATACACAAATAATGCATTACAGGATTGACCCAGTAAAGCATTCATATTTTACCTAATTGAATGACTCTCTACTCTGCTCTTGTGAGGTCCCATCTGCAGTACTGTGTCCAGGTGTGGAGCCCCCAGTACAAAGAAGACAGGGAGCTGTTGGAGAGGGTCCAGAGGAGGGCCACAAAGATGATCAGGGGACTGGAGCACCTCCCCTATGAAGACAGGCTGACGGAGCTGGGCTTGTTCAGCCTGGAGAAAAGAAGGCTGTGGGGTGACCTCATTGCAGCATTTCAGTACCTACAGGGAGCCTACAAACAGGAGGGGAGTCAACTCTCTGAAAGGGTTGATAACTGCAGGACAAAGGGAAATGAACTTAAATTGAGGGAGGGAAGAATTAGGTTGGATGTCAGGGGGAAGTTCTTCACTATGAGAGTGGTGAGGTGCTGGAACAGCTGCCCAGAGAGGCTGTGGATGCCCCGTCCCTGAAGGTGTTCAAGGCCAGGTTGGATGGGGCCCTGGGCAACCTGGTCTAGTGTTAAATGTGGAGCTTGGTGGCCCTGCATGTGGCAGTAGGGTTGGAGATTCATGATCCTTGAGGTACCTTCCAACCTGGGCCATTCTGTGACTCCTCAATTCCACATCTTAAAAGTAATGTATTAGCTTGAAGGATGTAATTCACATTTTGGCACATCCACACTTAAGCCAATCAACATTAATCAACAAGAAAAGGTCTCAGCCCTGAAATATTGTGACCTTCTTGTAAGCTTAACATTTTGGGTAATGTATCAACTCCCTGATTGCAGAACGCAGTCAGTATTTGTTTCAAAGATTATAGTTGTCATGCACATCAAGTTGTGTTAGCCTGTTGATTTGGATGAGATGTGCCAGTGATATCCATAATTTCTCCATGCTAAATACAGTGTAATACATACAAGAATTTACATGGAGATAGATGAAATCAGCTCATCCATTGCATTTTCATCTTACAAATAAAGAGGATGATTTTAACTTCACTGAAAACTGGTGTTTCAAGGTAGGGAAAAAGTCACGTGCAGTCTGAGAATAGTTCAAATGCCTGAGCAAAATCTTCTTGTAATCAAAACTTTACTGCACTTTAAAGCCTTGTTGCCACAGTTTCCAGGCTCTAAAACTCACAAGGACACTTTATGCACTGAGTGTAAATAGCAGTCCTCTCAACCTGCTCATGTATATATTTAATGAATATATCTATATTCATTAAAATATAAATGCCATTCATTGCATTTTTCATGGAAAAAGCAACTCATCACTTTCAAAAGCATTAAATGTTAACTACTCCAAGATGGCAACTCATAGTCTTATCCAGATACCAGCCTAACATTCAGAAACAAATGCTACCATCCTCTCACCTCCGTGCACAAAAACAACTGGATATTCAATGAGATTCACCTCTAATTCAGAGCTTGCAATAATACATGTTAACTTTTTTAAACCAACTTTTTCTTTAATGCACTAAGCACATGGTGTCATCAGAAGTTTGGGGAAGAAACCTTGAATATTAAGGATAAATGGCTCCAGGAAGTTCCAGGGTTGAATTTCTAAGCAAAATAAGAATTAGTGTCACATCGCATTCACCATTATTGTTGCTTTTCTTTTTTTTCCATTAATGTGATTGAAATTTTGAATTTATGCATACTGTGACTAAGTAAGGCATGATAGAATCTGATTACTCCACTATTCTTATCTTGCCAAAAGTAGAATTTATAATTCTTTTCCTGAATGCAGGTACACGCAGTTACCAGCTGAGGAACCATCCTTTGAGGAAAGGCTGAGGACGCCTGGATTGTCTACTCAAAAGAGGCTGAGAGGCAACTTCATTGTTCTCCGCAGCTCCCTGAAGGTAAGAAATCATAGAATGGCCTGGGTTGAAAAGGACCACAATGACCATCTAGTTCCAACCCCCTGCTATGTATAGGGTCGCCAACTAACCAGCAGCCCAGGCTGCCCAGAGCCACATCCAGCCTGGCCCTGAATGCCTCCAGGGATGGGGCATCCACAACCTCCTTGGGCAACCTGTTCCAGTGCCTCACCACCCTCTGGGTGAAAAACTACTTCTTAACAGCTAACCTAAACCTCCCCTGGCTCAGTTGCTTACATATCTGTACTTGAAAAATATGCTAAGACTAACACTTCTAGTGAAATTTTATCAAATGCAAGTCAAAATGCAAGTCACGCACCTTGAACTCTGAAGGCTGGGTTATTGAATACTGTGTGGGTAGGAGGTAGGCATTCATATCCTTAGTCTAGGCTGACACAGTAGCAAAGGACCTGCTTCTGCATGTGGTAATTCAGAAATCTTACTGGAGACTTGATATGGTTTTTGCTCCCCAAACTTTTAAGTGCTGCTATCCTAGCTATTGAGTCCCAACAGTACTCCTGAGCTGCAGAAGTATTGCTCATCATCCAAGGAACAGTCATTCGGTACCAGGAATTCAGTTTCCATGAAGACTGCAGTAGAAAAGCAGTAATGCCAGGAAGAACTTAGCTACACCAAGAATAGATTTCAGGATAGGCATTCACAAAGCAGAACACAAGCACTAGCAAATCAACACTAGCATTAGCATTCCTTTCAAAAAGAGGAAAAAAGTCACATGCGCATGAGAACAGATTCTCCCTCTATACATAAGCAGTCACTGAATGAAGGCATTATTAGTCCAATGAATGTAATAAAATCATCCAAAAAAAGAGAGAAAAAGTTCTAAAACCATACTTTCATTTTGTCTGTTTTTACTAATGACTTTCTACAATGCTTTTTGGCAACATTTCCAGTGATACTCCAACTTCTCAATATTTAATCTGTGCTTTTGGAAGAATTGCCTACAGAAAGTTTACTCTTAAACTATAATATTTACTCACTTCTAATTCTTGTCCAAGCATAAGCCCAGCCTAAATCTGGTTCTGATTTAAAAATATGCCCATCAGACCTACAACATGCACAGAATTGTTTACTATTCACAGCTTCAGACAAAAGAAAGCAGTTTACAATAACCTCTGAATTTCCTTGGCTTGCAGTTTGCTGTCACCACATACTTTATTTATGGTAGGCCTGAAATAAATACTGCAGGATCAGCCATCTTTTGGTGCTGCACAAGGAAAGCTATTAAACATTTACCATAAATCTCTCATAGCTTTGCAACTGATAATTCCCATTTCACTACTAAAAAGGATTATTTAGCTCTTGATTTGCTAGCAAAACAGTCAATTGTGGCTGCCTAAATGCAAATTGTATTCCAAGGTTGGGCTAGCCCTGGAAGGGGGGGATGTTGTGTCAGTGCATACCAGGCCTGCACCTTCCCTGCTCCTCTGCAGGGACTCATAGTGACACCAAAGCAGGCATCTTAGAGCATCACAGGAATGCCTATGCCAGCAGAATGAGGCACACTCACATTACAGCATTTTCCAAAACTAAGTCAGTACATTTGGTGAATCCTTTCCAAGGAGGCCGATCAGATTCCTTGAGTTAAGATCAAATGAATACTGTGGATGCTCCAGTGAGATGTGTTGACAAATAATACCATACTCATGAATTGTATTTCATGTGAATTTTAAAAAGAAACCCATTTGTATCAATTAAAAATAAATTTTGCATGCATTTTATTTTTCACCTGTGAACTGAATGCAGCAGAAAAATAAGCAGATGGCCCAGTTTCTGTGGGACAGCCAGGCAGTTGAAGATGAACTTTGACTGGCCTGGGACTAAAATGCCTGAGGGCAGCTGTGCAGCTCAAGTGACCGATCAGAAACAGATACTGCAAAATGACTGAGAACTAATCTCCAGTGAGGCACAAGAAGATTAGAAGTAGTTTCTTTTTCCACAGCAATTCGTTGAAGAGTATGATCACAGCCTTCCATAGCATTGTCTAGCAGCACAGGAAGTACATAGCAGATTCTGGAGATCTAAGCAGCCAGAAACTGACAATGAGCATTTGGAAAAAGCTGTATGGAAGGCTGAGTTCTGACTGCCTGATCAAACCTCTGGCTGTCAAGATCACTATCCAAGGAATTCCATGATACTGACAAAGTTATGTGAAGGTTGAGTGAAATCATAGCTTAGATAAGGTGATAAAAGGCAAATTTAACAGCAAGTTTAGGGAAGTGAGTGATCAGAAAACAACACCTACGGCCTCCTGAACCCATAATGAGATACCTGCATGACAAACTCAGGCCAGGATGCCACACAAAACACTCACTGAGGAGCTATGTTAGTGTACATTGAGGAGGGAAAATTGATGGTACTTGAAGAAAAACTAAGTTCGCATAGCCAGAGAAGTGAAGACTCTTTGTTTAGAGTAGGACAGGACAAACGAGCATTCTTAATGCTTCCCTTCTGCTACATTTGATGTCTTGCAATCTGATATCTTGAACAAAGTGCTGACACTATGTGCATTTTTCTTGATAACCAAACAAAAACCACCAGTTCTTCACCCTGAAAAAGGAACTCCAAGGGGAATTTAAGTGTGATCATAAAAGTGAGTAGCAGCAAACACTATGTGAACTGTCAGGTTATAAAAAACACTCATGAAACCTTCATGGTCAGGATCTATAAAAGGAAAGGCCATTGCTGGAGAGGCCATAGCCATTAGATAATAAAAAGCTTTTGGTCTCAGAATGCTTATGTCTAGATTTCATGTTCCATTGCTTTTCCCTTGGCGTTATAGACTAAACAAGCAAGTTCACTTTGATTCCAGAGCTGCAACAACAAAAATCAAGCCACAGGTCCTCTGGTAAGGAATTCCAGGATCTTGAAAAGATTTTTTAGAGCCATGTGACTACTAGACATTAATGTCCGAGATCGCTGAAATTTATGGCTTCAGTTTTCCTGTCACTGCAGCCAATTACTAACGTACATATATACCTTTTAAATTTGAAAGTATTCCATGTTTTTGGACTTTAATTTAAAAGATAATTGAGTGTCCCCATCTCAACAATCTGTACGGAAAGTAGATTTTTTCCATTACTAGTGACTGACCCAATATTTTGTGTTAACTGGTCTTTCTTTCACCAATGCAATACTTTGTGAAATTGTTTTTGTTGAAAGATCTTATCCAAATGTGAAACATAAGAATCCAATTGGAAAGCAAACAGAAGACCTACAATAAATTATCAGAAAGGATCTTCTTCAACCTGTAAGTAACTCAAAACAATTTAGACCAATTTTCAAAAGATGCGATATGAATCTGCTTATCACTACTATTTATTAAATTAGACCAAAAACGCTGGAGAGGGTCACAGAATGAGGATTCAACTGCAAGCATCCAGGATAATGCCCTGTTTATTTATTTATTTTAATACTGTAAGGTCTCAGTAACTTCAAAAGACCAGTTTTAACTGACATTTTATCACATTTCTGTGAGAATGTCTTCCCTTTTTGCATTCAAATGTTTTCCTTTCCTGCACTGAAAAACAGACCTTTTTTTTACCCTATCAAATGCAGAGGTCACTCTGCGTACTCAGAGGTGCCAAGCCATTAATAAAAATTTTCATTCTGAGAGTGAAAGATTCAATCCATGGGACGAGAACACTTATGACAGTTGTTTCTAGAACAGTCATTCTTATATTAACCAAAAGTGTGTGTGTTCACATGGGAATAAGTAAAAGAAACATCACTGTTGGACTTTTGTCGGGAGCCTGAATGAACAAGGAATTACGCCTGTATTCACTGGGCTAAATGCAACACAGATTCAATGGCATATAAGACATTGTGACATCTATAGAAATCCGTGCTACTTGCTACAAGAATCACCACAGATTTTAGTTATCTACCTCGTGTCTATACATTGGATACTTCAAATAAAACTAACAGGTAAAGATGAAACCCATGACTAAGGGCTATGTGTTTCATAGGACATCCTTGAGAATGCAAAGATTTTAACTTATGTCAACATACTTCTGAAGAGTGAGGCTCAGGTTGTAACTTGCTGACTTGATCTTGTTCTGAGCCTCTAAGTGAGTCATGCTGTCAGTGTTGACTCCATCAATGGCTACCACAAGGTCCCCTTGATTCATCTGTGACTGTGCTGCCTTGCTGCCAGGAGTGATCTGTATGGGAGAGGAAAAAAAAGAGTCTTATAAGTCATTCTGTGCATAGATTATGTCTACAGAACCTGTCCAGAATTGTAACACAATTTTCCTTAATTATTTCTATTGTTGTATTTGTTCGCGTACAGATAGAATAACAAAACTTATGGAAACTAAACAAATACACTTAATTCACATTTCTGCAAAGGTCAAGGGTACTGCCTACTTGTCATTATATCCATTTTAAGGGGATAATTATCATAATTCATTTTGGGGTGGTAGAGACATTACTCAGAACTGGAACACTAAGAAGTCACTAACTGTTGCATGATGGTTGTATCGTATTTTTCCTCCTAAAAGTCATTTTTCCCAAACTTACTCATTACTCTGTTCAGACAGAAAAAGAATATATGTGAGGGACCTTGGACATGTTTTGTTTCTCTGTAGTGAGCTTTATAGGAAATTATTCTGCTTGTGTCTTGGTTCCATTACCAATATACCACTAGTTATCCAAGATAACCTCCATCAGCCTGTTGCACGTGACAATCCAAAAGTAAAAGACAAGCACTTTTAGACATAAGAAACTAGAATACACCAACTACAAATCCAACTACTGCAACAACAGTTCAGAAATTCTGGTTCCTCACTATGTAATCACACTGTGTTAGCTCCAGACAACCAGTGGAATGCAGCTTCTTCAAGCAAGCAGTATTCTCACCTACATTAAACATAGCCCTCTCGGGTGCATCTGGGTGGCAGCAATACACTACAGTTATAACAATCAGAAAGATCAACACAGCGGAATGTTGATGTAAGAGCTGTAATGACAAGGAGCACAATGGAAAGGTGCTACAAAGGAAGAGGAAAAGTGCTCACCCATATCCAAAGAGCTAGGATCACAAGAGAAACTCCACAAGGGAGAGACATCCAACATATACAACCAGAGATCCTTCCCCATGGGCAGTCAGCCCTTAAATGGGGTCTAAGAGAGGTGCAGCCAGGCTCCACCTCTTCAAGTCACACAGCTGAATTCCCACCTGTGCTCCCGAGGTTGACCAGTGCTCCCAGCACCTTTCCCCAAGTGCTCAATCAGTGCTTCAGGCCTTGACTCAACAGTTCTCACCCAACAGCCATCTATGAAATGTCACTCCATTATTGAACTCCAACTAGAGAAGAGCCTTCAGATACCTTCAGCCAGCATTCAATGAGCACAACAGATTTTTCCTTTGTTCTCTGCACTCAGTATTTATAAGGTACAGATATAAGCTACAGATCTTTGCTAATGCTTTTAAGATATCGACTTCCTCAATTTCCTCACTTAAAAAAAAAAATAAAAATCACAGCCACATCAAGGATAATATAAAAAGCTACAACCATGTCTGCAGTTGTTGACTGTTGTTCCTTCAGTATAGTAAGCATAAACAATGTCTGACTTCAAGGTGAAATTCCTATGTGCAACATTCTTCTGTCCCTTTTCCAGGGTGAAATACATTAACTTCTCTCAGTTTCTGGTTCTTACTTCTTCCAGTTCAAAATTTAGATGTTATAAAATAAAATATAAATAAACATACAGTAGTTAACTACAACTGACGTAGAATTAGAGACAAATTTCGAGGGAAGAGATAGTCATACTGGTTTCACTTACTCTAGTGGGATATTTTCTGCCAAACATGTTTTCAGAGAACAGTACCAAAATGATAAGATCAGAAAAACCTATAAAAGAAAAATTCCTGGGCAAACTTGAATTTTAACTACAGTCATTGCAACAGCCTGCCTGAGGCTTGGAGCTACAGAAGAGTTACAGAAATAATGTGATGAACATCATGACTGCGGCTTATAAACCAGGGTTCCTTTATTTTAAAATGTAAGGATGGGAATTCGTAGCCACATCATCATTTAAGTTTAACAGTAGTAACCAACTGTGCTGGATTCATTCATACAGCTCTACTGTTCTAGCTCCCATTTCAGGAGCCAGCACAGCATTAATGTCACCCTCTAAAATTCAGGATGCTCCAGTTTCATAGGCAGATGTGATAACATATGCAAGACTAGCAAGTATGGATCCAGTTCAATATATCATTCAGAATCATACCAGGAGATAATTACTACTTCGCCCATTCTTCCCACTGGCTAAGAAAGATGCTATGTAGATTGTTTCGCTATAGCTTTACATAGGAGGAACTATTAGACTCAAAGTCTAATCTGTATGAAATATCCATATCTAAATACAGAATTATACCTATTTTAGCTAGAAGGTAACAGATTACTCTGGGAAACTTTCAAGTGATTCCAGTGTGGACAGTTACAGAGGACACTGAGAACCTGCAGGAATCACAGGGGACAAAATATCAGCATACATACGGAGATAAAGGAGAGCCAAATCTAAAGTGCTAAAGCACTTTCAAGACTATCTTGTTCCCATTTTTAAAGATCCAACAGAAAGGAATGGAATGCAAAGTGTTTATCTGTTGGCATGCTTCTTAATCTGAAAACTCAGCTCTGATCAACCATTTATTTATTAAGTGGTTGCAGACAGATAAATGTTTTTGTGAAATCTTCAGGACTTATTTTCTATTTAAAATGCTCTTTTAAAATATTTTTAAAATGAAGCATTAATGTTAATTAAAACTCAGGATTAGAGCAAAAAATCCAGATCTCTTTGTCTACACCATAAATTCTAGTTTACTGTCGTCCCAGCTTTTCCTCTAATAGAGCATTACAAAAGTAATACTGAATATATAAATACTGTCCAGTTACAGTTTTCATTTTGTCCACTAATGCTTTTGTCTTAAAATGCAAGTAGGTAAAACCCAGACACGGCTATTTCAGAAAACATTTGTAACGGAATTAACTCATTTGCTCTAGATTATGGCATAGCTTTCAGCTGCCAGGTGTTGAAAGGGTCACACACTATTTGCCCCAGACTCAAGGTATAACTATAATATTTGTCAATTCATTAGAAGAAAGTAAAATAATATTTTTTTTAAAAAGAAACCAGGATACCACTGACAGTAAGACCTAATTTTAACTGCATTTCTTTAGCACCCCAAGCTCAAGAACAGGCTGCATGTCGGAAAGTAAAGTATATTCCTCATATCTCAGAAAAGCACAGAAACACTTGCTCAAGCAATCAGAAGTTTCCAACAAGATAGACATCTGACTTCCAATATCCCCAGCTTAAAACCTGTGGGCAGGGTAGTGGTATCACATTGTAAGGAGAGCTGTATGCTGGGTAGATATATAGCACAACAGTGACAGCTGTACCCAAAAAATAAGTCTGCACTGGGTTCAGAGAAAGGACCACCTAGCAGGAGCTCTGGGAGGAGGAATACAAAGGGCAGCTGCTGCACCACCTTGAGAACAAGATGTGCTTCCTTGCAAGGCTCCTCAGCTCCACTCCAGAATGGGAGAGACAGGATCAGGCAGCATTTCAGTGGCTGAGTGTTAAAGTACTATCAAGAACGCTTGTATAAACAGAGAGATGGACATAGCTTCCCTACCGCAAGGAATTCCTAATTTACTGACAGACAAAAATACATACAGAGGCCTACACAAGTGAGAAGGTGCTAATACAACAGCTTGCAGCATTAGTCAGGACCTCTTTTCCTAGGACTTCAGCTATGCCTGCCCTCTTCCTAACCCCAGCCCTCAAATCAACACATTACACCTTCCCATTCTTATTTAAGAAAATGCCTCACTAACACTAGAAATATGCTAAAGCACTGGAAGTGAACACCCTCTTCACCTCTGGATGTGTATGAAAGAAGAAAATAGTATGAGGAAATGTTCAATTCCACAGTTCAGCTGAAATTCAGAGACAGGACATAAGCTATCAGTTACAGTGGCAGTAGCACATATTTTTACAAGAAAAGGAATGGACAGACACTAAGAATCACTAGAAAATAAAATCTGCAGAAAGCAACATTTAAAGTCTCCCTGTTTCTACCACTGTTTTATATAGATGTTTCCAGCAAACCTTCATTGGCTTTTTAAGCGCTGAGGCTCACAGTGCCTGAGAGTGGCAGGAGAACCACCTCATTCTGCATATAAAAGTATGATCCACTGGAAGGAGGAAACATTGAAATTCCAGTGTGGAGCAGTTAACACTGAAGTGATGAATATCCAAATGAATCCAACTAGTTATCTCCAGACTGTACATATCAGTTCCTCTCTCATCTACACTGTGAAAAGGTCAGTTGAGGAATTTTATATTTTGTTTCTTAAATGAGTAAGTTTCCATCCTTATCCCTATAATAAGTACGTAACAACTCCTAGGGGAAAAAATCAATGTTTTTCTTACAAAACAGAAAACAATTCTGGACAAGAAATGACAGCAAAGAAGTAAAATTCATTGAAGTGAATTTCCATCTGATGAATTACAATTTCACCTTACACATTGCCAGAAGGCATGAGACAGGAACAAAGAAACTGCTTAGGTAACTCATCCCATACAGTAAGCATCCCACTATCTTTGATGATTGCTTTTATACTTTTCAAGACCAAATGGGAGAGATTAGCAAGACTGATTAATTGCAGAGAGGACCACAGTATACTGGAAAATTGAAGTTCTGCACATATGGATGTTTCACAGGGACAGAACACATCTCTATGTGTTCTAGGAACACATCTGGGGCTGAGAGAGTTGGGGCTGTTCAGCCTGAAGAAGAGAAGGCTCTGAGGTGACCTGATAGTAGCCTTTCAGTATCGAAAGTGGAGCTACAGGAGACAGACTCTTTAGCAGAGCCTATTGTGATAGAACAAGGGGAAATAGTATCAAGCTTAAAGAGGGTAGGTTTGTTATAGACATAGGAAAAACTCTTTTACAGTAAGGGTGGTGAGGCACTGAAACAGGTTGTCTAGAGATGTGGATGCCCCATCCCTGGAGACTTTCAAGGCAAGGCTAGACCAGGCCCTGGGCAACCTGATGTAGCTGTGATTTCCCTGTTCACTGCAGGGAAGTTGGACTAGATGGCCCTCAGAGGTCACTTCCAATTCTAAAAATTCCATGACCTGGCCCTGGGGTACCTGTATAGCTGTGGATGTCCCTGTTCACTGCAGGGAAGCTGGGCTAGATGGAATCATAGGATCACCAGTGTTAGAAAAGACTTTTAAGATTATCCAGTCGAACTGTCCACCTATCACCAATGTTTCTCAGTAAACCACATCCCTCAGTACAACATCTAAACATTTCTTAGTGTCAGTGACACTACCACCTCCCTGGGCATCCCATTCTAGCACCTAAGCACTCTCTCAGAGAAGCAGCATTTCCTAACATCCAACCTGAATCTCCCAGGTGCAGCTTGAGGCCATTCCCTCTAGTGCTATTGCTATTAACACCTCCCACCTCACTATAACCTCCTTTCAGGTAGTTGTAGAGAGTGATAAAATCACCCAAGCCTCTTCCTCTCCCAACTGAAAAAATCCCAGCTCCTTCAGCTGCCCCCATAAATGCTCCACCGGCTTCATTGCCCTTCTCTGAACAAGCCCTGAGGACTCAATGTCTTTCTTGTAGTGATGGGTGATACTGAACACAGTACTCAAGGTGTGGCCTCACTAGGGCTGAGTGGAGGGATCACTTCCCTGTTCCTGCTAGCAACACTATTTCTCACACGAGCCAGGAAGCCATTGGCCTTGTTGGCCACCTGGGCACATTGCTGCCTCGTGTTCAGCCAAGCATTGACCAGTACCCCACAGGTCCATTTCTTCCACACAGGCTTTCAGCCACTCTGCCCCAAGCTTGTAGTGTTGCCTGGGGTTGTTGTGGTCAAAGTGCAGGAGCCGACAATTAGTCTTGCTGAACTTCGTCTCACGGGCCCCAGTCCAGTGATCCAGCCTGTCCAAATCCCTCTGTAGGGCCTTCCTACCCCCAGGCAGACTGACACTTCCTGCCAACTTGATGTCATCTGCAAACTTATTGATGATGCACTCAATGCCCTCATCCAGATCATCAGTAAAGATACTGAACAAGACAGACCCTAGTACCGATGCCTGGGTAACACCACTTGTGACCAATCACCAGCTGGATTTAACTCCATTCACCACTACTCTTTTGGCTCAGTCATCCAGCCAGTTCTTTACCCAGCAAAGAGTGCATCTGTGCAAGCCATGGACTGCCAGCTTCTCCAAGAGGATAGTGTGAGAGACAGTGTCAAAAGCTTTGCTGAAGTCTAGATGACCTTTAAAGGTCCCTTCCTACTCTAAGGACTCTATGATACCATGAATCAAGCCTAGAGAAAATTTACTTTTTGCGGCTACCATCTTCCCAAATGAAACGTCTTGTTGCTTTCCAATATACTACTAGGCTTTTTAATAAAAGTAGGGTTTTTTAATTTTTTTTTAATAGGAGAAAAAAAAACACCTTAAATGAATGCTCAGGGGATCTGCAAAACATGCCGTTGACATCTTGAAGAGTTTCTATTTATATTAAGCAAAGCTGAGCTGGCATGCTGCAGAGGCACACTGAAGTAGCCTCTCAGGCTAATGTTTCATCTCTACTTAGGAGGGAAGGTTACAATACACGTGAGAACACCGAAAATAGCTTTAATCTACCTCTCTTGTATATAAGGAGCCACACTATCAGAAGCACAAAGATTCTGTGGGACATCCAGTCAAACACAGTTCAGAATGCTATGGTCAAATCTGTACTGCAGCAGCAGAACTGCTATTAGAATTAGAGCCATCCAGTTTACCTCAGCCTTGGGTACACCACAGCATAGTAGAATGACACTTCCATAATCAACACTAAATATTTTCTTCCTGCTTAATATTACCACAAGGCTCCTTTAATACCAAGAAAATACTCTTCTTATCAAGATAAATAGACCCAGGCAGCAAAATAAACCAAATGTAAAAGATTCTCAGCTGGGAAGTGAAAGGAAGCACATAGGCATTTTTTATGAGAAGAAAGCTTGGGTGGTGGAGGGAGGAGGGGATATTTTGAGTGTAAAGACTTCTGTCCTTGGTTAGAATGAATTCCAGCCTTCTCTCCTCTGGCCCAGCTTCACTTTATCTGGTTGAAATCTTCTCTGTCTTTTGTTTAAATAAACATATGGAAATGTTTTGGAGCTGAGCCTGTAAGAAGAACAACTAGTGTATGTTTGCCAAGTCTATAATAATCAAATGTGGATGGGGCTTTATGTGTTGGCATAGCCAGAAGACTACACAGATTCTGAATCTTGTATGGCATTAGCATTAGTAATCTCTATTCTCCTAAACTTCATCAAAAAACAGCTGTTGTACCCATTCAGTTTACTTTTATCATCATATATTGTGACATGATAGTGCACTACTGAGTTCTTCCTTGGTACCAGAGGTTAATATCCTTAATGCAAACTACATTTGAGTATATAGCTGAGGTACTGATGCTTTACCTTCTGAAGATTTCCACAGGACAACTCTCTGGGGCCAAGTTACACTAAGCTTTTAAAGTGCTTGCAGGATCACAAATGCCAGTATTTCTTTCCCCCAGATGCTTCTTTCTCCCTACCTCTCCTTTTTTCAATTTGAATTCACTTTAGGGCAATTTTATAAGGCAAATGAAGACAAATCTTACTTATCAATACACCCTTCAGATTTTCACTGCTTTCATCTTATTTCAGTCTACATTCTGCATTTGGATCTCCTAATAGAAGTAATTTGTCTCTTCTACCCCTACAAGCATCAGCAAGAAACTAAAGGTTTTGTATCTTTTCCCACTGGTCACTATGCTAAGATTTGCTTTTTAAGTTCATTCTGCTTAAGGCCTTTCACTGTATATAACCAAGACCACAATGCTTTACGATTTTGAAGGAGTTTTGATCTGCTAAACAGCAGTAAGGCCTCACTGAAAGGGCATCTGAGACAATACCACTTGCATTCATTTGACATTTAGTGGCCTGCAGCCAATTCTGATATTAAGCAGCTCAAAATAAAATAGCTTTTACTCTTTGAGCACATCCTGAGGCTGAAGCACAGTTTTTTAATCTGTAAGCGACTGTTCTGCTCCTGTGTGTTTGTAACATAAGGCACTTTGATGCAGGTTTACAGTTAACTATTCTTTCAAAGTGTATATTTATTGAGTTCATTTTGTTTCTGCCTGCCATGGGAATAATTCCTCCTCTGATCAAGTACTAGAAACCAATTTGACATAGCAAATAGCAGTCCTGGCCCTAAATGGAAAACATGTAGCATTCAACTTCACGCTTTGCCTGCAGATGCTATAAGAGCAAAGAAAGGCACAAGAGAAGATGAAATGTAGCACATGTTCACAGTGACAGGCATTGAATCAGAACTAAATTTGCATCAACACCAGTCAGTAAAATGTCACTATTCTGTCTTCAAGGTTTTAGAGGCTGAGTCTCTTCCAGTTTAATTGCCCAGCACTATCAGAATCAGCTACCTATCAAACGGTATTCTTATTTTCAAGAGTGTTTTGCACCTGTGGCATTCATCTCTGAGAGAGAAACAAAAGCATAAGCTTCAGAACTCCAGAATGAAAGCCACTTAGATTTTCAAGTGAAAAATAATAAAAAAGAACTGTACATAAAAGTTTCTCCCCAAGGAAGCACAATGCAGATTTCTTTTGCCACATGCTGTGCCACATTTAGTAGCCAACAACATCCTGCCAGGTATCCCAGCAGAGTCCCTAGAAAATAATGCAGATTTCAGGAAGAGATGAGCTCTCAAGACTGAGGATGTTTATTTTATCAACAAAATTTAATACCTTAAGCTTTGCTCTAGCATTTCAATCAAGTAAAGATGCCAAAGATGTATTAGTGTACTAGCACTGCCCATAGCTAAAGGCTATTTTGGCTTCAAAGTGGAAAAATATATTAGTAAGAGTATCATTTATTGAGAAAGAAACAGCACTTTGTTTAACCAGAATTGCAACAAGGATAGATTCAGAGACCATAAAAGATTACCTACTTGCTTTCTCTTCTCCCCTAGTCATGAGCAAGCTTATAATGAAATACAAGGCAAGTAAGATCTGAAAGAGTGGCTTCTATATAATATAGAGTTCACAAGCTTGTTTTGTTTCTGGCCTGAAAGAAATTATGTCAGCCAGATGCACTACACAAAGTTTAACATGGTCTTCCCTCCCCACTAAGTACTTTGTCAGCTCCCTTCCTTACCTGCATTATTTCCTACAAATTTTTCTTAGAAACATTTTAGAAAGCACTACATAGAAGACAAAATACATTCTAAAATGGTACAGAAAATCTTCATTAAACTAACATCAATATTGTTTCTAAGCCAATACACCCTAAAAAGTACAATTGAAACTAAAGTAAGAAAATGCAACGTCAAGAAGGTTGCAAAGTTTTAACAAGAAAGTCCCAAATTTGAGAAGCTATAATCTGAGAAAGAAACAGAACACTTAGAAAGAGCTTTAAGAAATTAACGACCCTAACTAATTTATACTAGCTTGCCTGTGATGAATGGCTCTTCATCTAAACTGATCTGTGTTTGAAGATTCGAACACCGCCACTCACCTTCTTCTATTTTTATGCCCAAGTTCTGGACCAAAATATGACTCAAAAATTCCCAAATACTGCAAGGGAAGATATTCTAGGGATATTTCCATCCCAGATAAAGGTAGGAAAATATGATCTCATGATTCCTAATTCAGAAGAGTGCACAGTTCAAGCAGACTCAATTATCTTTGGATAAGTGACTGGGTTTTTAATTTGCAGACGGATTTTTTTTTGTTTAAACTCCCAGTCTCTAGGGTTCTCAAAAATAGTAAAGTATCTTTCAGCAGCATGTTCAAAACATATATATTTTATAAATGTAACTACTTCAACAACAGGAAAAACAGAAATTTTGACTTATACTTTTTGCTGTGACAATTAAGAAATTTTGACTCCTTGCCAGCAATAATGTCATTGTATTAGCTATTTCTCAGCATTCTTCTAGCAATCTTTTAGGAGCCTAGAGAATCACTGTCTTGTAGACAAGCTATTCTGGATCACTGCTTCACCCCACTCTTTCTGGGTATTGTGCTTCTTTCCCATTTTATCTCATCTAGATGTGTTATTCACCATTTAATGGTATGGGCAGAAACAAGTTAAGGCTGGATTAAGTCTTACATTCATTTTAATGGAATGCTCCAGGTAGGGCCTTGAAGCATGCCCTCTACATAAGCTCCTCAAGCTCTTAATCTTTTATACATTCCTACGTTGTTCATGTAATTAATTATACTTGGAAGGAAACAAATAGCAAATAACAAGGATGTCTACAAGTGTTGTTGTATGATCAGAGGTATAGAAGTTTAGGGTAGATGTTTGAAAATGGATTAGGTGTCTATCTAATAAACGTTCTTAAGTAATAAAGTTTAAATGCAAAAGTTACATGAAAATCATATTTATTCTTCTAGGTATATTTAGCTAAGCTTTATATGGATTAATATGCATCCATTCTTTAGTTTGAGATACTCATGCTTGATTCAAAGCGTAATTGATTCAGGCTCACTACGGATCATGAAGCTGTGCATCTTGTACATTAAAATTGTTCTGCAGGTGCTTCACTTCCATGTCAATGCTACTTTTCTTTTTTCTTCCATTCCTTTCTCAGAAACTGCAGACATTTTTCTCAGTAGCGCTAGAATCAGAGGTTGTAAGGACATAGCTACATACTACATACCTAGTCACAGTCAGCATGCCCAAACTGGGAGTTTTCCTCTCCTGGTCCAGGGTAAATACACCAATTATGCTTATTTGTTTGCATATCCTGTGCTGGAATAGACGTTCACAGGGCATCTCTGTTTATGTACATGGAAGGAATGCATTCGAGTTAAGAATGTGAGTTAGCAGTGCTTTCCTTGGCCACATTAGACACCAACTTCTGCAGTAGAGCATGTTATAAGCTACTGGTTTTGGGGAAGCAGCAGCAGTTTTCATTTGCCCAAGAAAGTCCGAGAAAGTTTGAAGTGGCCTGCCTATGACCAATTTGTCTTTTCCTCCATCTAGTACAAAATGCATTACTGAACAATGAATTCTGTAGATGAAAATGCATATGCAACAGTTACTTTTATAGGGATTCCTTCTGCTAATTGTCTGTTACCAATGAAGAATGAAAGGAACACATGAAAAAATGTAAGCCTCCACTTTGATCTCAAATGAAGACCTAGCTAAACTGTGGGATATGAGCTCCATCATACTAATTTGTCAGCAAAAAAAAAAAAAGGAACCCAAAGTGTTCTTTTGGTTTGCAGTAAATGTCTGAAGTAAAAATGTCCCTAAAGACGACAAAAAAGACTGATGTATTCCCTAATTTCAACATGCAAATCTCAGGTCCATCGAGATCTCAGCTCTTCTCCAGGCAGAGTTGTATTCACAGTAAAGTTCTGCAGAGCTATACACCACCTACGCATGTAGAAGTTCTATAGGTATTTCTGTTTTAATATGTTGTCAGACTGCCTTTGATCAAGATTCTCTAAGGCCTCATAAATCAGGAGATTACTTTAGGAATGACATATCCTTCCTGGTCTTCTTCAATATTTTGTTTGCTTTTAATATTCTTCTTTCTCTCACAGTATCACATTCACTAACATTTCTCAATCTCATGAACCACATTTGCAGCTAAATTTATTAGCAGTCAGCAGCGGAGCTTTATGGTGCTCCACATCAAGAACATGTCAACTGAATGGTAGCAGAAAACATCTCTCAGAGTGAATACGTACCTATTTAACAATAGGAGGCTTTTACTTCAAATATGAAGAAGCAGAAATAAATGAAAAAATAAGATTATTTGGATGGTTATTGGGCAGCTGAGGAAATTTCTGTGGCAGACAAATTCTGGAAGGAAGCGTTTTAATAATCTCTATACCAGGATAGGTTTTCTATTTATAGAATTATAAAGCTCTTCAAGAGACTGCAAAATTACATAAATATGTAAGTGACACATCTATCTTACATGTAACAGCCTAATGAGGTCTGAAGATCCACCCGAACGTTTACTAGGCATTTTTTAAATAGCACCACAGAGAATAACCTGGTTCTCTCAGATGATGACGGGCATTTTCTTGAGTGGCCTTCCCCTCCACCTACTTGTATCACTTCCGAGACTAAAAGACCCTCTACCTTTTGTGTCCATTTTGTATCTCCTACACAACTCCAGGTAACACCAATGAGTCTTACAGGTCATTCCAAGTCCAGGATATGTACAAGTAAAATTCATTAAAATTTGTGCAAGCAAAATGAGCCTCTTGTTCTATAACTAGAAAATAACAATTCATGTTTTATGAAAATGCTATTCTTTTAGAGATATCTAAAGTGAGTGAGTACAAGAAAAAGGACTCATTAACTCATTTTCAGCCTTCTCTCACTTCTGGCAATAAAATCATGCCAAGAAAGTTTTATGAAAAAATGGAAGAGAGTCCCAAGACTGCTTTGAGAAATTAAGCATATGTGATAGTTGATGATGAAGCTATCTACTGCTCAGAGATGATATAAACACCAACTTTTATTAATCTATCAGTCTTTGCCAATAAAGATGCACCAGCAGTTTAAGGAAATTCTGCTCTAAAACAATGAGACACTGACTGCATTCTTCCACACAGAGCCTAGTGTAGCGGGTCCCAAACCACTCTGGCCCTGTACCTCTGGATATTACTATTAACAAGCAATAAATGTCTGAAAGTTTAAAAAATGGCATTAAGCACTATTTTTGACAAATTATACAGAAGACAGTTATAAAGAAGCCAACCAGGTATTAAAAGAAGGTCTTGATAAAATACAATGGAAGACAGAAAAATCAAAACATAGGGGGGGAAAAAAAAAACATGTCTCAGAAAACATCAGTCTTGATTCCCTACTTGCAAACATTACCATTCCTTTCCTAACTCCATTGCTCTGTGAGAATATCACAAATAGAACTCACATGAAATCACCAATTTCATGCATAATTCTAGCATCTGTTGCAGCCCCTGTGAAGAGATTTGCAATGAGTGCCTAAGTTCCCCAGACAATTGGGCATTGGTTATGACACTTGGGGGGGGGGGTCACTTTTTTTTTAACCACACAGCCCTGTAAGAATGTGCAACATGATTGTCCAGAGAAAAGGCACTGGACTGTCAAGTTCAGCACCTGCTGACTGCAACTCAGATATGACACAAAGTCATGCCTATCTTACGTAAAGACTGATAAGAAAGCAGTGTGCTGTTTATGCTATGTCAGTGTGTAATTAGAAAGTCTTACACCTGTATTTGTAGGTACAATGATAATCAGTCTTCAAAAAACAAAACAATAGAAAGCTTCAAGTCTAAACGTTCAGTGGTTAAAAAAAGCAAGGGAAAGAATAGAACTGTTCTTAGATAAACAGCTTTTGAAACAGCATGACTGCAAGTACCTTCCCCAAGTGAGGTGTGAACCAACCTGTTAAGGAAGTTAGTGAGTCAACAAGTTTCGTGTAGAAATGAATCCCACTGAGCATGTTCCTCCTGTGACCCCAGCCTTCTCGGAAGACCAGAGAACCACCTCCAGGTATTTTAGTTTTCTTGGTTTTTTTTTTTTACTGACAGCATATTAGAGCATAAGCACAGCAAAAATACTATAGTCCCAATTCTCCATCACTTAGCCTGAACTTAATCCCCTGTGTCCAAAGACAAGCATTCCAGTTTCTCTGTTAACTGCTTTATAACACTACAAATGACTTCATAGCTTTCTGAAAACGGTTATAATGTGACAGTATTTTCTGTGTTTCGAAATACAGCAGTTTCCAAAACCTGATGACTTAACAGCTTTCAGCGTAACAGCATTTGTTAATACTTTAACTGACTTAAGTTTTTAAACATTCAGCTTATTTGTGCCAGGAAATTGTTGAGGTTTGTTAAAGATTAAAGTACCCCAAAACTATGTAAGGCCCCTACTTACATGCCCCTGTTTCATGAAGGGTACTAATCTGAATTGTTGTAAGTACTGAATGCTCATTAACTCTCTCAATGAGTTATGATAAATGATTAAAGGGTAGAGCCATACATTTTCCAAAGGAAGCTATGTTGACAGAGCTCTAAGTATGTTAGTATGCTCAGTAGTACCCTAAAGTAGCTGAAACAGGTGCCACAGCAGGTGCCACAAGTAGAACATAGATTTGCTTTGGCATTAGAACAGAGTATATAGCAAGTGCAGGATTGTTTTATGGATTTAAAAAGCATATGCCATGAACAATTTGGGAAAGCAGAGCCTTTAGGGGTATGGCATTAGTCAAAGCCAAGCTAATGGGAGGAAGTCCTGCCTCGTTACTGTAACAGCTGTTTGTACTTTATGACCATCAAGATATCTATTACTAGGGAAATATTTTGCCCTTCTGATGGAAAAACTTGCTGAACTGTTACTTCAGTCTTAATTTCAGCAAAAAGTTAGAGGGCTGCTCCAAAAGTAATGCTTCCTCTTTTATTAAGCTGGCCCACAATGTCAGAGGCAAATGTTGATGGTAGGGTAGTAGAGGTGGAACCTTCCCACCAATATTACATTACATGCTGTTGCCACGCAACAGATGGCAGCAGAGAGGCAGCATCTAACGTGGAAGTGAATATGAAGCAAAGGTGTGGAATTGAATACCTCCATGCAAAAAAATGGCTCCCACTGAAACTTGCTGAAATTTATGGAGTCCAAATAGAGCATAGAGAGGTGGGGGTGGCATGTTTCAGCAGTGGCAACAGCAATGTGAAAGATAAGCCATGTTCTGGAGAGCCACACAGATTTTACGAGAATTTAATACAATTTACATTTATTTCACATTTTTTTTAATAATGACCTCTTTGCTAAAAAAATTAATCTTAGTTTTTTTCCTAATATCATGGGAAACTGGTAATCAGTAATAGCCCTAGTCACTAGTATATAATATGGCATAGACAGTGACTTTTACCAACAAAAAGAGCTGTCTGTAACCATGGCTTTAGATACTTCCAACTGATCAGTTAATTCAAGTAGGAGATGAAAAGCACCTCCTCATGAGACATAGCTAACCTGTGCTGACACTCATACACTTACTGCATCCACAAGCTCTGCTTTCCATGTGGATTTGGAAATTGTCAGTATGGCTGCAACTTATGCAACGAAGTTTCTCCTATAAGAAATTCTTTGTAGCTTCTAATAATGTTAGTCATTGAAGTGGTTATTCTACAAAGGCTTTGGTGATCCTCTTCCTAACAGCTGAGCAGCAATACAACTCTGTCAAGTTTTCATTTTCACCAATTACTACTGAATTTTTCTGGCCCAACTGCAAAATCATTATTGCCTTATATCTGAATTAAGGTCAGGGATAGCTTGCAATAAAAGAAACATTTAACTAGTCTGCTTGATAGCCAGCCTATAGATATGAGACAGCCAAAACTGTAGCTAAAATTGAATATGTATGAAAAATAATTATCCTAAATGCCACCAGGAAAGCAGCCTAGCACTTCCTACACATTTCCTAGATTAACCCTAAGAAATACACAGTCAGAAGACCTCAAGCCCTGCTCTTATATTCAAAACTTTCAAGCTAGACTTTCAGATAAATAAACAAAAGTACAGTCCATGTTGCTCAGTTTCCATAATGAAGCTAGCTTGGTTTATACCAGGTAAAAATATTCTTATCTTAGAGCATGTAGTATTACTCACAGAAAAAAAAACTTTATATTAAATGATTTTTTTCCAACCTCCTTTTCACACAAGTGAATGACAACAGAAATATTATCCTTTAACTGTCGAGGCTCTTTACAAATCTATTTTCCCTGAAACTTCATAGAACTAGTGGTATTATACCAGGAATAAATCTGTCCCACTATCTTCAGTTACTCTATTTGGAAAGCAGTCATTTGCCTGACCTTCAGTGCATTGCTAAAAACAGAGTTTGTCTGTCATCAAGAGCCGGTGAGATTTCAGATAAAACAGAAGGCATGGCTCTTGCAGTGAAATTCCAGGAGCATCCATTAAATGCTTGCCAACAATAGTATCTCACTCACTCTGATAGAAGTATGAAAGTATGGACTAAAAAAAAAAAAAAAGAAAAAAGAGATAAGACACTGGAAACTGAGCTTATCACAGAGACTTGGTAAAAGATATGAAACCATAAGGATTTTTTAATTATATTCAAGCTAAAACTTTTGACTTGAAGAACTTCGGTTCTTTAAAGACTCAATTTCTCACACGATTGAGAAATACTACATTTCTGCTCCCTCCTCTCCCCTTCAAAAGTATTGAAAGTGGAATATCACCAACACAAGAATCTATTTGAAATAACACTTAGAAAATATTTGTTCTAACTCCCAGCGTAAGCAGATTGAGTAAGCACTGAGACAGAAGCAGAACTAGTTATTTTTCAAGCTTCCAGCTTCCCTGTTTGAATTAAAATTGATGAAATCTGCGTTCATTAGAAAAGCTGTTATAGAACAATAGGTGCCAGGCCAGCTTTCTTCATTATGGTCACCATGTTTACAGTCCTACCTCCTATTTCAGACCAGACCCTATGATTTCTCTTGACATTACTCAGTCCAAGCTGAAATTCAAAATTCTGTCTCAGTTCTAGCAGGACATTACAGAATGCTTGGATGGCAAAAGATATGTAAAGCAAAAATCAAAGTCCACTGATACACCTTTCCTGCAACATCATTATCTTGAAATAAGCTTATACTTCTAATATTTGTGATCTTTGTCTAATCTTACAGATACTTTATCTCCCAGTGAAAAACATAATCATGTTTATGGAAAAATCAAATAAAAACCATATTTCAAGCCTAAGCAGAGGTTAATATTAACACCAATTTTTAAGTGCAGCTTATAAGCAGCTCTCCTTAAACATGAGATTGTGTAGACATAATCCCTGTTATATTATCCAATTGAGAATGGTAACAGCACAACTTACTCGGAGTACAAAGTGATCCAAATTACTAACGTAACACTACCAAGATGCACAGTTGAATCAATGGTATTTATTCATTTGTCCACATCAGTGCCTGTTCTGAAAAGTACTGCTAGAGACACTGAGCCTTTTGGACAGGCTTCAGTATTTCATCCAATAGACAGCAAAACTATTGTCTAGCTAGACAAAGCAGGCAAAGAGAAACAAACTACTGGAATTAGAAAAATCCAAAGACTTGTGTTGAAGAATTGTAAAGATATTAAACAAAATACAAAGTATAAACATACTATCAGCTCAGACTACATTTTTACTAAGATAAAATAAATGGTGGACAAAATAAATGGTGCATTTCAGCCCTGCTGAGAGGAATTTCGGTGTTCTAGTAGATGAAAAATTTAAGATGAGCAAGGAGTGTGCACTTGCAGCCTAGAATCATAGAACTACTCATGTTGGAAAAGACCTTAAAGATCATTGAGTCCAACCATGACCTAACCATACTGCCCTAACAACCCTCTGCTAAATCATGTCCTCAAGCACCAAATCCAAATGGTTTTCGAACACATCCAGGGATGGTGACTCAACCCCCTCCCTCCCTAGGAAGCCTATTCCAGTGCTTAACAACCCTTCCTGTAAATAAGTGGTTCCTGAAATGCAACCTAAACTTACCCTGGCACAACTTAAGGGCATTTCCCCTCATTCTGTCACCAGTGAGCAGTGAGAAGAGTCTAATGTCGCTCTCACTGTAAGAACCCTTCAGATATTGGAAGAAAGCAATAAGGTCTCCCCTCAGCTTCCTTTTCCCCAGACAGAACTTGCCCAGTTCCTTCAGTCTCTCCTCATAGGGCATATTATCCAAGCCTTTCACAAGCCTTGTTGCTCTTTTTTGGACCTGTTCCACCTCAATGTCATTTCTGTACTGAGGTGCCCAAAACTGAACACAGTACTTGAGGTGAGGCCTCACCAACACTGAGTACAGAGACAGGATTATTTTCCTGGTCCTGCTCACCACACCATTCTTGATCCAAGCCAGGATGCCATTGGCCTTCTTGGCCACCTGGGCACACTGCTGGCTGACCAAGGTCACACCAAGGTCCCTTTCCATCAGGAATCTTTCCAGCTGCTCCTCTCCAAGCCTGCAGGGTTGTCTGGGGTTGCTGTGACCAAAATGCAGGACCTGGCACTTAACCCTATTGAAACTCACGCAGTTTGCCTTGGCCCATCGATCCAGTCTATCCAGGTCCCTCTGTAGTGCCCTTCTCCCCTCAGGCAGATTGACACTCCCTCCCAACTTGGTGTCATCTGCAAACTTACTGAGGACACACTCAATCACCTCATCAAGATAATTGATAAAGATATTGAATAGAAGCAGCCCCAGTACAGAACCCTGGGGGACACCACTCCTGACCAGCAGCCAATTGGATTTAACTCCATTGACCACAATTCTTTGGGACTTCCCATCCAGACAGTGTTTCACCCATCAGAGGTATACACCCATCCAAACCATGGGCAGCCAGCTTCTCCACAAGAATGTTGTGGGGGATAGTGTCAGATGCCCTACTGAAGTCCAGGTGGATCACATCACAGTCAACAGTATCCTGGGTTGCATCAGAAGGGGTCAGAAGAGACCACATAGTTGATCAGACTCCTGGAGCACCTCTCCTATGAAGACAGGCTGAAGGAGCTGGGAGAAAAGGCTGTGGAGAGACCTCATTGTGGCCTTCCACCACTTGAAAGGAACTTATAAACAGAAAGGAAATCAACTGTTTTACATGGGTAAATAGTAACAGGATGATGCTTTAAACTAAAAGAGGGGAGATTTAGATTAGATTAAACGTCAAAAGAAATTTTTCACTGAGAAGGTGGTGATGTGTTGCAAGTGCACACCAGAGACGTTGCAGATGCTCCATTCCTGGAGGCGTTTAAGGCCAGGTTGAATGGGACCCTTGGTAACCTGGTCTAGTGCTTGATTTAATGGTTGGCAACCCTGCCTGCAGCAGGGAAGTCGAAACTGAATGATCTTAGAGGTACCTTTCAAACCATTCTATGATTCAACGACGGAGGAAAGAATGTGTGCATAAACACACACACACTTATCGGGGGAATCTCTTCAAAGACATTTAGGAAAAAAAGCATGAGAGATTTTTCTGTAGGTCACTTAAATCCAAAGGCAAATCACAGATCATATTTGGTATATATTCAGAAGATAATAGGGGAAGAACATTTATTGAGTACCAACAAGAAATTTGAAACTAAACAGCTACAAGTACACCGAGAACACTGCATGTCCTCTCATGGAGCGGTATGTTTGCTTACAAATATACTATTATTTGATTACCTCCCCTCCTTTATTTAAAAAAAAAATTGAAAATAAAGAAAAGGATGTGGGATGTTTAGTACAATGGTTTCACCAAAACACATGAAAGTATTCAAATAAATATTGGGAAATGATTAGATGCATGAGCTTTTATAACGGAACTCAGAGTTCAGCCAGAATGATTCTAATTTGTGACACATCAAGAAAAAATAATTTTTACTGATTATCACATTAACGTGACTATAGTATCAGTGGGGAGATATGAACAGCTTCAGAATATGACATGCACTCTCTTCTGTTTTTTGGGAAATTGAGATTTTTTTTTTCCTTGCTTCTTGATCCCTATTTTGTTCTTGTTAAAACAGGTGAACTGCTGTGGAAAAAGATGTTATTTTAGAGAATTGTTTCTACACTAACTCTTTTTACAGAATTAGTATACACTCACGTTAAGAATTAGTATCCTCATGTTAAGATAGCTGCATGAGCCAGGCAGTCACTACTCTCAGACAGCAGCCAGGAGCAGATATTTTAGCAGAATATGAAAATTAAAGACTGCTAGCCTCAAGGCCAGAAAATTCACTGCCGATGTTCTAAAGCTAAGTGCAAGAAAACATCTTTTTTCTTCTATTCATTGAAAAAAGGAGGCTTAATCGACTATCTGACAAGAGCACATCCAGGGCCTCCGGAGTTTGGAGATCCAATCTAATTTCTGCAAAATCAATGGAGGAGGAGCAAGATTAAATGTAGACAAAAGAAATATTATTCAGGAGTACTCTTAACTTTGTTTTCCTCAAATGTAGCTAACTGAAAATCTAGTTAGTATGAGGCAAATAATTTTAAGCAGTGCTGGCTGAGAAGACAGTGTTATTAAAAAAAAGCTCCAGATCAAATTAAATTACAGAAGTAAATACTCAAAGTTGCAAGAAAATAAAACAAGAAACATTTAACCATGTCACAAAATTGCATGCAACTTGGATCCAGTTCTCGGTTTCCAGGGAAGGATCAGCATCCTGCACTGTACTTAAAAAAATAATACTGTACAGAAGCGTTCTGCCTACTTTCGAGGTTGCCTTTAGGACACATGAACTACAGGGAATCATGGGTGGAGCGTATGAAAGATCTTATTGCAGCTGCTTGTACTGCACCTGTTCAAGGGATAAATAAAGCAGCTAAGTTCTAGTTTTGGATTCACTTGTTTCTAGCCCCTTGATGCGGAAAGAAATGATATACCACCTCCTCATCTTGTCAATCATGCTGCAAATGTGTCTTCAATATTGTGGAAGTGATAAACTTCCCCCCACACACTCCCCCAAATGTTCCCACAAGCTGGGATAAGCTCTATGACAATTCACATACCCTGGAAAAATACCTATTGCTCTGCTTCACATTTTCCCAGACAGCAATCTTGTTCACACGAATAACCAATTCTTAGACTTCTTCCCATTTTTTGCTAAGAATGGTATTGGAATTAAATCTATGAAAATGGTCCAAAATTAATATTGGATTAATTCCAACACTCTGGAGCTTACATAAACTTAGTCCTATACCTCCTCCGTTGTTTACCTCTGACTCCCAAAGTTGAAAGCACAATATCATACTGCATGAAAGAAATACACTGAATCTGTGCAAGTTAAAGAATCAGACTTTTTTGATCCATGTTATTCGAGTATTTCCGGTGACATTTGGGATGCAGAAGAATATATTCACATGACTTTTTTTTGAATGCTTATTTTTGTTATTCTACAGGGCAGATTGTTTAAACTCTATTTTGTTTGCCTTCCTATTTTTGGAGGTTACCTGAAGAATGATTTCTGGAAAATCAAACAAGTATATTATGTTAGCCCCAGAAGACAACACAGGTTTAGAAAAGTAGTACATGATCCCACATAGAGAAATTTAACTGTGTTTTGCCACTAAGAATAGGTGGAAATGTCCACAGCCACTGTCCAGTGTTTTTCAAGAGTAATATTTCCTACTCTCCACCCTTGGCTTATTTTCTTCAGAGAAAAAGCTGTATGTTGCAGCCTATAATAACATTCTGCAGGGTGAGGAAGCAAATTTCTGCAACACAGGCTAGCAGACCATTTGCTGTAACAAGGCATATAATCAGAGAAACAAGGAAACCCACAGCTGCATGTTATATGGTTATAAGCCTTCATAAAGTAACTCCCATTAGCCAACTTACTGTATTATTACATCCTACACGTTCTTTTCATATTTCTCATCAATCTCCTATAAGGAGTTATAACACGTTGTGGAAGGATCCTTAACTTTCACTTTCCAAATGCAGTCTTTGCTCTTCCAGTCAGAGCACTGAATTTGAACATCCTTTGCCTTGAAGCCAAGGAAGGATGACGGACTCAGATGAGAGAATGGGTGGGGCAGAGCAAGGAATGGCAGGAAGGGGAGGTGACCCACTACAGCATTCCAAGCACACAGAGGCAGAGCTGTCTCAGCAGAGCACCATCCCACATGAAGCAAGGATGAACACCAAAAGACAACACTGGAACTCCCCCACATGACCACAGCCCACAGCAATACCTGTCCTTGCAGTCAGCTGCTACGCTGAGGCATACAATTCCTAAGCATGGGATATCCCTTCCCTCAAAGAGGGATGGTACATTTGCTGCACTTTGGGAGTGAGACAGACAAACTCTTGTCGGAGCCAACGATCTGTTCATCCTTCTGTATCAGGGGCTTACTTCCAAGCACCCACCTTGAACTACCAAAGACTATATGACCATTTTAATTTACACTCAGAAGCATCAATATGAAGTAGACAAACTGAAAGGAGATTCTGCTCAAACATGTTTGGTTCTTTGTTACTGTTTTAGAAAATGACAACTCTTGAGGAATTTTGACTAGTTCATGCAATTAGGAAAGCAAACAATTTTGAAAACCTCATTTGCCCCACCGCGCACAGCTGGCAAAAGGAGTTAAAAGGATGTAACAAATCCAAGAGTAAGTGAACAAGTGAGATGAGAACGTTCTAGATGAGAGGGCAATTTTGACAGCAAGTCTAGAGTATATTTGTACCTTGCAGCCCCTAACAAAAAAAATAAAAAGGTAGTAGGAAGACAATCATTTCCTAGATTAACTTGCCAACTCCACAGACATAAAAAATCTTGCTTTGGGTATTTATTTTTTAAACACCTGCCATAGCACTAACTGCCCTTGGCCATTTTTGAACCAGCTGTGACTAGGTAAGGAGAGAACACTGACATTCTCAAATAGAGCATAGTCCCAGCAATCAAGAAAAGGCAGACCAAATTCACCCTAATACCAGAGCATTCTGATTTGGCACTATGTACCAGAATCTGGGGTTACATGTAGTATTTTTGGAGATTTGGATGCTATGTCCCATTCCAGAAGCTTGAGGTAAATGCAGCATTCGTTCCAAATCAAATAGCTTCCTAAGTTACAGGATGCTTTAAATATAGCATGAGAGTCCCATAGAGGTTTCTGAAGAGCACACATGCCACCCTAACCAGGTAAAGCTGGTACTTAGGGCCCTTCTTGTTATTTTTCTTCATGCCACAAATACTGTCACTAACACTGTCTTTAAACTGAAAAGGCAGAAACTGCCTACAGAGTGCACTCTTTGAGCTAGTTACCTTTAGTGAGAACAAGGACTTATGCCTTTAGTTACACGACTAACCAAGAGCAGCAAGTGAGGGAGCCAAAATAGCTCAGCAGCTGGAATTTGGGCTCTAAGCAAGGAAAGGGAAGAGACAGGGTGCCTGCACATGAAAGTCTGATATTCCTAATCCTCAGCTGCCATTGCTACAAATCAAGTGCATTTAGAAGGATTTTGGGGAAAGGTTAAAACCTATATTCATAGTGTCCAGGCATTGAGCACCTGTGGCGTGGATAATCAAAACACCAACTATGTATGTGAGAGGTGCAGAAAGTAACTCTACCCAACCCACGGGATTTGCATGCCTTGAAGACATTTGATCCATCACGCCTTCCTAAAAGAAGAGTGGGTTCTCATTGACTTTCTGGAAAAATGGCTGCTAGCCACTGCTAACAATAAGAGTCACCTTGTATTAAGCATGCTGAAGATGTCAGATGGAGAACAATCATTAGCCAGAAAATAATTATTTTCAGGATACTTACTTCTGGAAACAGAGCACTGACTCAGAAAATGGCTGGAAAAAATGTTATTTTATCCCTCTGTAACTAGAGCTAATTGCTCTCAGTCCCTGAAAGGTTTCCAGAATAGCATAGAAAAAACTTTGAGAAAAAAAAATATGTTTCATCAACCTGTTATTGATGAACTATTTAGAACTCTTCCCATAGGATATCTAACAGCAGAGTTAGACTAAACCTTCAGGGTCAGTTTCATACTGACAGCTCATATAATCAAGCATTCTGTTCACTTAGCTGCTCTCATAACTTAAGGGCCTGAATTGCATACATCATTTTTTCATCATCTACACATAGCAGTTTGACAGGTGATACCTGTTTACTTTCAATAAAATCATATCACTTAAATTATGGGTCAATGCAATGTGACTGAACAACACATTTGTTGGCATCCTTTTCCTCACTCTCTACTGAGAAGAATTTATGAAATGCCATTTACTAAGTATTATAGCATACTTTCAGAAAATTAGTATTTAAAAATTTAGGCTGCTGTAACAGAAAGCCTATTCTGAAGTTTCATTCTCTAATTTTTCTTATTAAGACTAACTGCAATGGTACTAGAAGAAACAGCTCTTTCAGATGCTATACAAGCCACCCTTCTCATTACCCATTTTAAAGCTTGCATAGCTGACATTGTCAGACACTGTTTAAATTTATTTCCATGAAACTTGCAAGTATCGATTTTTATCATGTTTGAAGTAACCCTTCTTCCTCATGATCTCTCAATAGGGATTAACAACTTATCTGCATACTAAGCAGATAGTTCTATCTGCAACAAAACCCAGTTCACAAAGAGCAGATCTCATTGTCGGACAGCTTTTAGTATTTCATTATGAAATTATGGTATCTCGTGTACTTCTGTACAGAAGCTTCTAGTTACACACCAAACAAGTCAACTATATCCAATAGGGGTTGGAGCTAGCTGGAGACAATCAGTGCTAGATCATAATTGAAGACCGCCCCATTTAATACACTGTTTTGGTACTCTGAGTACAACTAAAAGCTTTTTTTTTTTAATCTACTTTTTGTGTAACTATACAGTAATCCTCTCCTGACACTGCTAATTAGACAACTGGAGTGACCAGATGAGAACTGCCATTGCTACTATAGAAAATTAATGCTAGCATATTTGTACAGTAAAGCTTCAACTTCACATCACAATGGTTGAACAAGAGTTTGAGGTAACATGTTCAGAATGAAGCTAATGGCTGAGTTGTCTGCTGTGTTGTGGAAGACTGCCATTTGCTAAGTTCAGATAACCAACACTAATAAAAATGTCACATAAAAAAAAGCTTTGTGCCTTTTAGCTATAAAGCATTCAGTAGCTTTAAATATCAAATTTAATAGTTATCTCCTGCTGTATTTACTGGTTCTAAAGCATCTGCAAAGTTATCTTTTATTTATAATTAAATCTGACAACTACTTGAAACACTACATCAACTGTATTCTGAACTAAATACTATGTCAAAGGTTGAGGAATTAATCACAGTGTAATTTCCTGTTGCCAAGAAACGCTTAATGCTAAGAAGAATAAAACTCCTTTGAGCTGAGGACTTGCTTCCTGAGGTTGAGAAATCTCTTTTACATAAAGACAAAATAATTGTTACCCATTCTTGAACTTCTTAATTTCCTCACAACTTCTGGGCCCAAGTTTATTATCCCATTCAACACTATTCCTTCCTCTTCAAGGGAAAAATTGTATTTATCTGTCTTTGAGAAACTAGCTGCAAAGTCACCAGAGTGCTGGGTTTTCTTTTGCACCAAGAAATACTGAGCTAGGAATTGCATAAGTGCTACTGTCTAATTCTTTATAAACTGAACTCTTCTACAAATAATGCCACAATAGCATTAGTGATTCAGATAAAATCACAACCCTGAAAGAATAGCTGTGTTTAGCAAGTGAAATAAAGAAAGGGCTTTGAATTTGCTAATTTTACATTATGTCAGAATAGTCAGAGCAGCAGGTTTTATTATGTAACATCCTTTCATCTAGTAGTAGCTATTATGGACCATTATTCATGTTAATCTGGTCTACGTTCTAACAGGGCTACATATTTCTCCTGAAATTCAGAACAGATACAATGGAGAATCTTAAATAGAGCTATTCACGATGTCTGCAGAGATTCTGTGCAGAGTGCATAATAGTGTTTATATGCTGCTGGCCTTTAGCATTAGCCCTAGTATTTAGTGATTACTTTACTCACACAAAAACATATAAAAGCAGCTACCTTGCCAGCTGAGTATATATTTTCTTTAACAGAAAAAAATCACTTGATGAAGAGCTGCAGTTAATTAAATATCCTTCCTGAAAGTTACTTGAAGACAATACACATTCAAATTACATTATGATGCTGAGATTTAAATAAATCTAACAACACTTTCCCCAGAAAACCTGAGTTTAAAGTTGTAAGAATAAGCTGTGCGGATAGTTCAGAAGGTTTTCTTATATGAGAGAAATAAGAATCCTCTCACTTTTATTATGATTGCTTAATCAAAGAGGAAAATAATATCTCTTGTAATGAAGCTTTGTATCACCAAAACTAGTGTTTGTTAATAAGTTAACCCTCTAGCTAGCAACTTATGTGAAACATCCACTGAGGTGACTCCTCAGACCAGCCATGGTATTGTTGGTCAAAACAAGGAATGCCTTGTACCTCAGAATATCTAATCCCACATTTCACAGAGAACCTAAACAGCCAACTTGAGAACTCTGTTCTACTTTATTCAGAGTAAAGGCTTGAACTGAGTGCCCAGTATCCAAGAATGTTCTGATCCCTGGGCCCTAAAACCCATCATAATTACTGGACCAGAGAAAGAGAACACCACTGAAGCATTAGGTCCCTTCCTGCTAGTCCAACATACATCTGCCACTTGTGCTTGCTGTGAGATACTACCCTATCATACAAATGCCCTCTACTGTATTGTCACTGTGTCAGTACTGACTACTGTGATACTTCAGATAGATAGTACCAAACCAGGGGTTTCCTGGAGTTACTCGTAGAATTATAGTCCACAGAAATGCAATCAATTCAGACATCTGGGATAGTAAACATCAGAATTGGATGGCAAATCAGCTGGAAATCAAAGATACCATCTAAATTATCAGCATTTTCTCACTGTATCAACACATGTACATACAACAAATGACCGCATAATTAATTTCAGTATCCTGTGATTTTGGTTAAGTCTCCTATCATTCAAGAAGCAACCTACAAATTCAAGAACCTCCTGAAGGAATATTGATGTCCACAGAAGAGATAGCATATTACAAAAAGGTAGGAAAGCTCTGGAACATTCTTAAAAGCTGCTTTGACAGCTCTTCTCAGCTTCAAAAAGGTCTTTGTGACAAAGTTATAGAAGACTGAAAGAATGCGAAACCACTTATGCATATGTTGGTGGACAACAGGTTGGCCATTAGCCAGCAGTGTGCCCTCATGGCCAAGAAGGACAGTGATATCCTGAGGTGCACTAAAAAAAGCACAGCCAGCAGGTCAAAAGAAGTAATCTTCCCCCTCTACTCTGCTCCAGTAAGGCCACACTTAGAATGCATCTGGTTCTGGGCTCCCCATTTCAAAGAAAGACAGGGATCTCCTGGGAGTCCACCAGATGGCCACAAAGGTGATAAAGGACCTGAAGCATCTCCCTTATGAGGTAGAAGGCAAATGGATGAGGTCAGGCTCTTCTCAGCGGTGTATAGTGGATAAAAGGAGCAATGGCCTAAAACTTGAATATAGGAAATTCCATCCAAACATGCATAAGAAATTCTTTATGGTCAGGTAGCAGAACACTGTAACAAGTTGCCCACAAAGGTTGTGGAGTATATGGAGACATTCAAGACCCATGTGAATGCCTACTTGTGTGACCTACTGTTGGGAACCTGCTTTAGCAGGTGGTTGGGACTCAAGCTCTTGAAGTCCTTTCCAACCCCTGCAGTTCTGTGACAAGATGTTATCACAGCTTATCTAGCCATAAGACAGTCATTACATGCAAGTCCAATGGCTCACTCCTTCTCTCAGATATTGATTCAAAGTCATTTGAGTTTTGGAGGGAAAAAAAAAAGAGGGAAAAACCTCTAACCATCAGCATATAAAAAGGAAGACTTTTACAGCATGTAAGACCTACCTATTAGCTATGTAAAATATTAACTATTCAAATGCTGAACTATGCCTTTTAAGGTTGTGAAAGACTTTACATTTGAAGATAAGACACAGTCCTCACACCACAGTTCTAGTAACTGCAGTGTGATTAGATTTACCAGATATGCACATGTAACACATGATGCAGACCCAGCATTTCAAGTGATCTTGTTCAATGCCTTCATTTCACTGAGTGAAGGTACGTTGTGATTATAAGAGTGAACTGTATGGTCACCACAACCAAGAGACTTTAAGAGAATACATATTGATTGTCCTGGATAACCTGAGGTTTCCTGCATTTAAGTATAGGAGAAAAGAAGCCAAGGGGGTGTCCTTTTGCCATCACTTGCCTGTTGTAAGGCACTGACACCACCCCACATGCAATTAAACAAATTAGAATAAATAATTTGTTTGTTGTAGAATAAATAATCACAAGAATCTGTACATGAAAAGCAGCCATAGTGGGAGATTGACATACATATGCCAGAGAGAATAGGAAGGTGAAATGCAAAGTGCTATAATAGCTTTGTTTCATTCTCCTCCCACATAAGTGTTTCAGGCTATTCATATCAAAATAAATATACTGACCAGCTAATATTTTTTTCCCTATTAGTATTTCCTTTTTCTCCTTATTTCACTTACATGATGATCAGACATCAACTACTTCTTCACTTAATAGAGTAAAACCCAAACAATTCTTATGTTCTGTTTAACTCTATCTCCTTCAGCTTCAGGCTCTGACTTCTGATTTGGAGCCTAGGCAATGCCAGTCACAAGCTATTACTGTTTGAGACAATATTTCTGCATACCTTTCAATTCATTTAAACACCTGCAAGCCAGTCTGCCTCCCCAATAATATTTGCTGTTCAGCAATCACCATACATGAAGAGACTTTGCTGTTGCATCCATGCATGTACAATCACCCAATTTTAGGTAATAGCACAACACATTACTTAAACTATACTTGTACAGGATTACATCTTTAAAATTAATTAATTCTGCTTGCTCCCAGACAGTTCATGCAAGAAGTATGAAAAAACAAACTGCTTTGCTGCCCATGTTAATTTTGGATTTGCACATATGATCAGGCCACCTGTGACAGCTCTTGCAGTGCCAACAGTCTACAGCTCCCATTCACTCAGTAGGAGAGAGAGATGCTCGGCTTCACTATGCCTGTCAGGATTATTCTCCTGCCTCCAGTACCTGTCCCTTACATCTCATGACAGAATTTACTCTAAAGGGTAGGATGTCTTGTAGAGTCGGGACAGTACTCTTTCTGAAGTCCTCCCAGACTATTTTTAAAGTTAACTGTTAAATGAGTATGACTTCAACTCCTTGCTACTTGTTTTTGCCTCCTCTCTTGTCAAGAGCACCTGAAAATCAGTATATTTTCCTCTTTCCCCAGAGTGAGATTGCAGATGAGGTTGAGTTCAAAGCTTATCTCACACAACTGTAAATTGCTGATAATGGAAATATCTGATCTGTTTGAATACATACTCATGTGAAAGATGATAATGTCCCTGCAATATCTATTTTTTTCTTTGGCAAAAGCCATGTATTATACTGTGTTCCAATTAAAAATAGCTCCTACTCTAGTCCTCCCTACAAGAAACTATATTCATTTCTGCATGCCTGCTTTTTCCCCCCAAGGCAGACTACAAAGCTCTCAGCTAAAAAGCTGAGCCTTACTGGGGAAGACTTCAGTACACTTAACAGTGCTTTCTGATGCTTCTATTGCTAAAAAAAAAATGCAGCCAGCTGTGTAAAGAGGTAATACCTCCTCACCTCTGGGAATCCAACCATTGCAGTTCTACTTATGCTCATAACAAGTTCTGAAAACCCCAGGATAATCATGCAGCCTTTGGGCACATTTAGTATGCCTTACAAGATCACAATCTGTAACAATAGGTTCTCCTGGAAATAAGAGCTTTTCATTTCTAGCTGTCACATAACATGCAAGTGCCACAGCCCTGACCCCTCAATGGAGGACTCCTGGCACAAATGAACTGCTTAAGAAATATCTTTCAGGGCAGGCTGCAAAATGTCATGAAAATGCCTCCAGAATTATGCTGGCAAATCTACAATTTAACAGATTTTCTCTCCATTATAAAAGTACTATTTTCAAAGTAGTGGAGGTGGTTTCCATCCCTCCCCACTCCAGTGGAACAGACCATTTGTTTGCATTCTACTCATCTTCTTAAATCATCCCAATATTTCTTTAAACACTTAAATAATTTCTATAGTCATTGCTTTGCAAAACAATAAACCTTCTGCAGATGATCTGTGGAGACACCTCTACAGAGCCGAACATTCTAGAAAGGATTTGAGGCTGTCAAAAAAGGAGGAGGGAGCTGTAAGAAGTAGCATGAAGCAGAGTTACCAAATCAGAAGTTACACAGAATACAGTAAGAAAAGAGGAAGATAAATGCTTGTGAATTTTTTGATAGTCACTCAACCCTAAGAACTGCTGTGGAAATGACATTATCAGATAATAAGAACACTCTACTGCAATGCCTTGAAATATTGTTCTTAGAGTGGGGGGGGAAAAGATTACTGGGAAATAAATGCACTCATCTATAATCAACAGATACATTGGGTGATTAATTATTAAGTCACATACTGTTCATCAGCTGCAAATGGAAGGCTCTTGCATAATTTAAGTCCTCATTTAAGCATTATTGAATCTTCTGTTTGACATGCCTTATTTTCATCCAGTTATTCCAACTGCTTCAAAAGAAGAATGTATCTACTTAATTTGAGAGGACCTAGATTTCACATATTTACAAGCTGTTACATTGTTTCTTCCCTGAAATGCCACTGCTTGTTCACATTCATGGTTCTTATTCTTTTCCCCCAAATAAACTGCATCACTGAGGCCCCAGCCAGCAGAAGAAGAAATGCTGCACAAAACAGAACTAGAAGTTCATTTGAAAGAGAGTTCATCAGCATTTGTAAAAATATATAAGCAAGGTATGCCTTTAAGACTTTTTTGAGGCTTTGCCTTGAACTGATATATCTGAATTCCACGTTGCATTCTCAGATCCTTTCATCAGACCTATCTGCAAAGATCCTCTACTTTATTTAGCCAGGTCATACAATCAGTTTACTACTATTTTTCCAACCTAGACAAGCTCAACAAAGCCTCTTATTCACTTACTCTGGAGATGGTCAAAGGCATGTTGAAGTCCTTGCCCCCTTGCAGTCGGAAGCCCCATGGTCCAGGTCCATTCAGAGTCACGCTGTAAGCCATTCTGTACCTTTCTCACAAGCCAGCAAGGCACTGCAGAATAGAAGGATGGGGTAGACAGAGAAAGCATGAAAAAGTAGTAGGAGAACAGGGAAGAGTTTTGTGTAATTAAGCAAGTCTTTCTGCCTTGCCTGTTCAGTCGTGCTGGGATATCACCTAAGAATAGTTGGGAGCTATAATGCAGATGCTGATATCTCAGCTGAGTAGGGCCCATAAAAGGTTTGTAACCAGACACCTACTATGCAAAGACTTCATGACTCAGAGGTCTAATATAGCCCCCAGGGAGGGGGACAGATCTTTCTGGGCTTCTCAAGCCCCTCTTCACATTCAATTAGTCCACGGGTGAAACACATTTTGAAGTGAAATGAAGTCCCATGCTAAAATTCCAAACATCTAAATCTCACTACTGATTTATTAAACAACTACATTGCCAATTAACTACTGCTTCAGAACATACAGCACAGCAATAGTAACATACTACAAACATTAAAGTACCTACTATATGTAGCAGGAAAAGCACTAAAGGAGTGCTTGTACTTATTTTACATGAATCTTTAAAATGCAAACTATATGCTACACACATTTGAAAACAAAAGAAAAGTCCTTAATTTCATTATTGGCTCATGGTACCATAACTTAAGCTTTCTAAAGGGGTAACTACATTTTTTTTTATCTTAGAATACAGATATTCTGAGTTATTTCTAAGCAGCATATAATCCACATAGCAAAAGCTTAGTTTCATCTCATAGCTGTCATACTGTTTTCAACACAACTTGTCTAAAAGCATGGAAATTAAGTGGAAGGCTAAGAATATAATTAGCTAGCTGTTTCCTAAACTCATTCCATAATTTTTCATAGCTTATATTCTCTTCATGCTAGGTGTTTCATAAAACCTTCATAACTCATTTGGAATATCAGATACATTTCAGCTTTGGATTGAAAATAACTAGAAAACTGAAGAAAGGGGAACTTCCAAACTGCTGGCAGAACTAAGATAAACGAAAAGCTTCTACTCTTAGATAAAACTATAAACTTTAACACCACTTTTAAGTCATTAATTTGTGCAGGACCCCCAGAAGTTCTCTAGTACATTTCCACAGTATCGCTGCTTTTACTCTCATATTACAAAGAAATTCTCATTATATTAAGTTGAAAAATAAGCAAAGGCTCTGCTCTATAATTAAAAAGGCAATCAAAACCACAGAGTGCACTAGCTCATTTGAACACTGATAGTAAGTCTGCCCATGCACCTATCTTAATGTCACAAAAAACTGATGGTTGAACTACAGAGAACAAATACTATCATGGCCTCTCTCTCTCTTCACCTGTGAAGTAGAACAATAATTTTTGCAAAGCCACAAGGCAGTAAGTGCCTAGTTTTTTATGAATGCTGGCAGAAAAGACAACTGTACAAGGGAATATATCCTCCACATAGATGGAAGGCCAAACAACATAACCACATTTTCAAAGCCCAAATTCAAACTATAACAATATGGCAGTTTCAGTGGGTGTGAGTGAAAGTTGTACTCAGCCAGTAGAACTGGCCCAAACCAAAATCAAAGAAAATAGGAAGACAGATTGAAAGAAAACAGGTTGATGTCATACAAATACTTATCTATGCATGTATTGATAGCTTTTTGTTTTGTTTTTTAAACATTATCAACATTCATTGTTTATCTCTATATGAAGACATAACCAGTGATACTTAGATGGTGATTCTGAAGGGAGAAAAAAAGATATACTTTCTGTACATTGAACCACAGAACTCAACAAGAAATCTATTAGGCCTCTTAAGTCACATGCAGGACTTATGTTTTTTATTTTTAAAAGTTCACAGACACACATGAAAAAAGTTCCCATTGCATTATTACTTCCCTTTTCCCAGGAAGTCATTGCATTTTTCTACTATTTTTCTTGGCTCTATTACAAACGTTCAGGAGAGTGCAGCAAAAATGAGAGTAAATCAAACACGGCAAGTCGTTGCTTCACTAGCAAGGAGTATCATTAAAAAAAAAAAAGAGAAGTTACACTTTTATGAATGATCAATTCCTTCCTATACTTAAACATTCATCGGGAAAAAATTGCAAAAGCTATAGAAGAATCAAACTGCACAGACAGCAAACTGAACAACTAAACATTAAGAAATAGAATTGCTGCTTAACCAAACACTAACGTACTTCTATCCTACTTCCACATGCATAACATGCCACCCACTTATCAGTTTAGGACATCTAAAAGGGTCTCTGAGGTCCTTCAGGCTGGGTAGCATGCTATGAAACCAAAGTGATAATCTCATTAGGGGCACTGTCATTTGAATGACATGTTAAACTGAGGTGACTTGTTTTCTACTTCCTTGGTTTCTGCCTACATCCAGACCAACATTTAATACAGCTTGGCACTTATATGAAGAAAAAGTAGGAGATACACCAGTGTTCTGGCCCACTTCGCCCTTTAACAAAATGGGACTGAAGTCCTTTAGCCCACACTATCAAGTGCCTCTTGGAGAGTATAACAATCAGAAAGATCAGTGCAGTGGTGATAAAGGTGGTATAATGACAAAGGGACTAGCACAATGGAAGAGTGTTTTGAAGAAAAAGGAAAAGTGCTCACCCATACCCAAAGAGCTAGGCTCACAAGAGAAACTCCACCAAGAATCTCCAACCAGAGAGCCATCCCTGCTGGCAGTCAGCCCTTAAATGGGGTCATTTAAGAGAGAGGTGCAGTCAGGCTCCACCCGTTCTGGTCACACAGCTGAATTGCATCACCTGTGCTTCCAGGGCTGACCAGGTCCTTTCCCCAGGTGCTCAATCAGTGACTCAGGCCGTGACTCAACAGTTACTATACACAGATGCAAAAAGATTCTATTATTTTCTTCATAAGCCTTTCTAGGTCCTCAGCCTCCAGTGTTTGTTTCCCCTCTACCTGCCTATGCCTTATTCTGGACAGCTGCAAGCAGTACAGAAGCTCATGCTGCAGACACAACTCCATTTGCTCTTAGCACTGCTCCCATCTTCTACTGACTCCTACCATGGGGAGCCTCTATATCAGAAAGCCAGTGGCCTGCCTAAATTATTATTTCAGTCCTGCCCCGTTTTCAGAGGTGATGCAGACAAATGCACTCACTAAGTCAAATATCCAGAGCAAACATAGGGAAATGGACCACAGCAGTCCACCGCCATCACAGCTATCGGCACAAGCCTCCACAACACCTTCTGGGAAACCTGCAGATGAAATAAGATGTATATACATAGTAGACTATCCTCGTGTTTTTAGAACCTTGTGGTGTTTGGATTAGGTTTATTTGCTTTAGATAACCACTTCTCAGACTGTTCCAAAATCACTTTTCATTTACTCAACTGGGATTTGTTTCTCTTGTGCTCCTTCCCTACACTCTCTGTCTAGGTGAAAAATCTCTGACACAAGCATAGATCCCTCCCTTCAGAAAGAAGCTAGGTGGAGTCAAATCAGGGCACCAATGTGAGGAGTGACATTTAGAGAAAAAACGTTCCAGAGACCAGGTGACATTTTTCTCTCCAGATACCAAAACAAAGATTTGTTCAGAGCTCACCAAGTCCCCTCAGAGTTGTCCCCATATGACTGATAGGAACAGCTGCGAGGAAGCTGGATGGGTACCAGGCACCACCACAGATCCCCATGCCAGCAGGTTCCATGCACATAAAAGAGTACTCCAGCCTTCCACAAATACCTCAGAGCCATCCTTCCACAGCTACGTCAGAGATCGTACACTGGCGGAAACAATTCACATATGCCAGGAGACCACGTTGCATTACAGTGAACAGGCTTTCTGAAAGCTACACCTGCATGCTTGGAAGTGCACAGACATCAAGTGAATGAAATAAAAACCTCTAGTGCCGATGCTAAATTAAGATGGAAGGAAACAAGTCATGGAAATTCCAACTGTTCACATAGCTACCACTTTGTTAGGCTGGCCACATTGCTCATTATGTATTTTAGCTCCCGTGGTAGGCTGCCCCTAAGAGAGCCTTCAATTACTACTACTGCAGCAATAAGGTTATATCATTTATGTCATCCATTTGTAATGTATCAGTAGCAGATTGTTAGAATGTTAATCTGACATCTGATTTGCAACAGCCTGCATTGCTTGACAATAACTCAGGTGTTGAAATATGCCTGATATATGCAGTTCTAGTGTTGTCCAGTATTTTTGCATTAATATTGCTGACTATGTAGTGAATAACGAGGAAGCAGTTGCTGTATTTGGGTTCTGATCTTCACTTCAACCCATTGGACATAGAAATGCGTGTGTACTATATATTGGCTAACCAGTACAAGAGAAAGAAAATCATGAAGCTTCACCAAATTCTTTGTTGCTATCTTTCCCGTAATGGTGTTTGTAGGTCCCAGCAGTACGTGCACTGAGTGAGCATATGCTATAAAGTAGTATTCCCGGGAGGTGCACTAGAGAAATACGATGATGGAGTATTATTTCCCTTCTCTGTAATATAACGCCATCAGAAATGCAGTTCAAACCACTTTGTTTGGCTGTGTGCTGCAGTCTATATCACCTTACGGACTCGCCAGGTTCCCCACTTTTTCACTACCAGGTTGTTCACTGCAAACGCTTTCACCACTACAGAAAAATCACTTTTTACACTATTTTTGGGTGTTAAGTGACTTTTTTCCTGCAATAGCCTCCTTTTTCTATCCCAAAAGACTGGATATATATCATAGTCAACCTACACCTTCAGAAGACTCTAATAGTTTTAGTAACTACGTTGAACTGCAAACCACTCCTGTGGGAAGAGAGAAAGAGGAAGGAAAGAAGCAGTCACACCTCTCTGTGGTATTTGCAGAGACCCCATTTACAAAACGACTTAAGGGTATGTTACAAACTTTTCACCTTCACGCCATCTCAGTTATGGTTTTCAAGGGCATCCACTGTAACATGCAGTACTTAACACCTCTGTGGCACTTACTTCACCAAGATAACAAGATTGTCTTGTTTGTTTCTGACTTGTTTTAAAGAGAAAGAACACCAAAATACCTGCTGTTTCAGCAAACGTGACCACCTCCTTTCTAAGGCTGGACCCACAGCGCTTAGGTTACCAGCTTCAGACCGTGAAATGAGTCAACAGCAACCGGATTAAAATGCAGAGCTCGTTTTCTAAGAGAAGTATTTGAGCCAGGAAGAAGGCTGCAGAATGCCTTGCTGTTGTGTGCGTGTCTCTCTCCTCTATCTCTGGGCTGAAACCAGGGATGCTCACAGCCACCCTGCGACTGCTCTCGTTTGTGCCTTGCGATGGGAGAGGAAAAAAAAAAAAAAGCAGATGCACGGGGGGGAAAAAAAGGGTGAAGGGGCTACGTGCAGATCGCTGTCAGCTCCAGAGGGCAGGGACAGAGCTGACACTGATGTCACAGGACTTGCACGGCGCTGGCTGGCCTCCAGAGAGCCCGGGGCTTGGCACGGCACAGCGAGAGCTCCACAAGGCTTTGACGACGGCTCTCGTACCGCTACTTCTGCCTGCACGGATACCTCACGAGTGGCCGCAGCGCACGGCTGAGGCACGGTACTCCTGCAAAAGCGCACCGTGCTGCGGGGTTTAACCTTAAACTGTTCTCAGTCCAGGAGTTCGACTCACCCACCCGCGTCTGCATTCCCAGTGGGAAACGCTTCCCCCCTACAGCAGCCCTGCGCACAAACAGGGCTGTAACAGAGCCGCTCGTGCTTCTCTGAGGGCGCCGGCGTCTCTCGGCGGCGCGGCGCGACCCACCTGTTCCAGCCTGCGAGCGGCGCACCCGCTTAACTCCGGGCCGCCCGGCTGCTCGCGGCAGAGCGCTGAGGAGCCGCCGCACGCGCGGGCGCTCGGCTGCACCAGGAGGCAGCCGGAGGGCAGCCCTGCACCGCCCCTGAGGGGAAGGAGCGCTGCCGCCCAGGTGGAGCCTTAAAGCGGCCGCCGCAGCGCGCGGCTGGGGGATGGGGGCGCGGGCAGCGAGGAGTGCCATAAGGGATTAGACGGCAGCCAGGGAGGTGGGGAGCGTTGGGAGGGACACGGAACGTTCCGGAAGGCGGCGACCCCCTGGGAAGGGGCGCTGTGGAGGCGGGGAGCCCGGTGAGGTGTCTGTCGCGGGGCGCCCCGACCCCACGCGCACCGCCTCGCGCTCTCCTTCAGCACCAGGGACAGGAGCTGCGCCCCTGGGAGAGAAGGGAGGGTCGTAAATGCGGCAGCGTGCTGGTCGGGTAACCAGATATACCGCAGGTTAAGGAGACGAAACCATCCTCACAACTTTATTATTATCATTATTATTGTTGGTCTCCAAAAAGAAGAGCCATAGAATCATAAAATCATAGAATGGCCGGGGTTGAAAAGGACCACCACGATCACCCAGTTTCGCACCCCTGATGTCTGCAGGGTCGCCAACCAGCAGGCCGGGCTGCCCAGAGCCACACCACAGCTTTGTGCAGTGTTATGGCTAACTTGCAGCAGGGGAAACGAGCTTATGCTGCCAGCAGTGCAGTCAGTTTGTCTTCTAACAGAGAAGGCAATTTGTAAAGTGATGTTAAGATGGCTGTTTGTGACTGCTGTTGTCTCAAGCCATGGATAAATTGCAGTACTTTATTTATTGGATTGCTTGCTGTTGCACAGCTAGTAAGTCTAGTTGCCGTTATCTGCTAGATTATTCTTGAGACAACAGTGAAATTGCACTGTAAAATGTTTTACTCAAATCAATTTGTTTAAACTTTGTGGATGTTTGTCTAGGCGCAGTAATGTGTAGTGGAAGTGGTAAGTTATGGCCTGAAGCAGTGATGGAGCACCTGTGGGAAGGCAGGGCCAATCCAGGGGAGCTCAGGTGCACGCAGCACACCTGAGTGACCAGGGGGGTGGAGCCAGGATCCACCCCTTACAGAGCTCATTTAAGGGCTGGCAGGGGGAGGAAAGGGTGTTTTGTTGGAGATGCCTGTCTATCTAAGTTCTTCTGATAAAAGGTTATTTTTCCCATATTTTTGTGTCTGGAGCTATTGTATTTGAGTGAGTGTTTAGTTGCTATGGTTCAGGATGTTGTTGTTCTGCTGTTGTTACTTCTGTCACATTTCTGTGGTGCTAACCAATTCTAGTGCTGATGTTTTTGTACCTGACAATTTATCTAGATAGTGGATATTTCCAGGTGGAGCTGTGCACTGAGGAGGTATTCAATTAAGATACCATTTCACAGAGTCAGAGTTGTTTGAGTTGGAAGTAATCCTTGAAGGTCACTTAGTTCATGTCTCTTGCAATGAACAGGGAATCATAATATTAGTGTAGTGCAGTGAAAGGCCTGAGTATTTTTGTTTTCCCTATCTCCTAAGAGGCATTTGAACCTGAAGAGCTTTTTCATTTTTTCAGCTCTGAGTAATGTTTTTGTTGTGTCAGAAGCCTCCATTTTGCGCATGTTAATAGCATTGCATTAAAGGCATGTGATCTTCTTTAGGAAGATTAGGTGGAATAAACAAGGGCAGGACCTGATTTGACTTTCTGTGGTGTGTGATGAAGCACTTCCGTATGTCCTGTACTCATTTCATTACATGTTATATGCATTTAAAACAGTGTACATAGCCTCAGTACCATGTTTAAGAAATAAGAATTATAGTTGTCAGAGACTTCAAGCAGTGGGCCTGTGTTAATGAATTTAAGTGTGAAAATACATGTGCAGTTATGCTTGGAGTTAGCCTTCACAGTTCTAAATTCCTCATCAGGTTTCTTCCTAGAAGTCCTGTTTAAACAATAGGAGCTGCAAAATAACAAGCGGATCTTCTGCAGATGAATGAACTTCATTAAGTAGCATAATAGTGGCTTGAGTTGGAAAGCACTTTCCATATGGAGGGAAATTATCCTTATATGATGATTGAGAAAGTGGTTATCATTTAGATTATTCCATTCTATGTGAGATAAAAAAGTTGTGAAGATTGAGAGCATAGATTTTAACTTCTACCACACTTCAGTAACCTGAATTTCTACTCCCTAGAGCACGTTAGCTGCAAATTGTCCTCTCACCCTGTTCTGACAAGTAGCTGATCATTTCTGCTTCAGTGTTTTTGTTTGAACCAGAGTGGGATCTGCTCGCTTGTTTGTTGCTCATATTAAATTAAGACTAGGAAATTTGAAAGTACAAGAATTCTGTCTGCACAGCAATGATGGAACCTTTCCATCAATATTAACTTGTATTTTGTTGCTGTGAGGCAGAGGACAGTCTGACAAAATGGCATCTGATATGGAAGTGCATATGAAGCAAAGGTGTGTTACTGAATTCCTCCATGCGGGGGGAAAAAAATGAACCCACTGATATTCATTGATACTTTCTGAAGTTTATGGAGACCAAACTGGATATCAGCACAGTTACACAGAGGGTGGTCCATTTCAGCAGCAGCAATAGCAAAGTGAAGAACAAGCTATGTTCTGGGCAGATTTTTACAAGCACAGCATGCAGACTCTTGTTCATTGCTGGCCAAAGTACATATCTAATGGTGATGACGATGTTAGGAAATAATGTTTTGTAGCTGTAAACTTGTTCTGAGAGTTATTGTGCTTTTTGTATCTGTTGTTATTTCCACGGATACGAATAAGAGCGATTACTTTCAGAGCAACCTATATATTTGTTAGCAGTTTTATATGCACATTTTTCATCCCTTTCTTAGTGTTTTCAGCTGTACTAGCAGTAAGAGAGGAACTGAGCTCCAAGCAATTAGGGCTAACAGATCTAAATCCTGTATATGTTGATTCCTCTGGACTTGGAATTACTTTGGTCCCCGAATTCTGTGCTGCCAGTCTTAACTATTCTTGTATTTTCTCCTCATTTCTAACTACATCTATGACATAAGGTTATACTATCAGTGACTGTTAATGCCTGTGGCTTGAATTTGTACTGTATGTATGAGTTCATGATTTCCTGTAGCATGGTGTCATGGTTGTCCTCCTCAGGTGTCTGAGGACCAAAGGATTTAATACATTCTTCAGTTTTTCAGATTTGAGGTAGATCTGCCCATACAATCTGTGGATGTCAAAATATGTTTGGAAGGATTAGGCTTATGGCAGGGTGAGGGAGAGTACTAGTTGCTATAATCTTGTGTGACCCTTAATGAATGTGTTGCATACTGTTTTTTATAGTATAAGTAGTAAAACAAATTGAACTGAATTTGGAATGGTTTAAAAGGGCAGCCATTAAATTTTCAAATAAAAGCAATTCAAAATTTAAATGACTGTGAACTTGCTTGAATACCTTGTTTTTCAGTTTCTAGTGCAGAACAATTATTCCAATGAAATGTGTGATCAGTGATGAGGGTTTTTTTGTAAACTGAGATTAATAAAAATATTAACAGACAAATTATACTCAATTTCAAGGGAATCTGGTTGAACCAAGCCACTAGCTCTTGAGGAGAGAAGCAAGGGAAAACAGGTGTCTATAAGCCATATGTTGAAGAGGAAGCATGGTGTTCCCTTGACTTGTTAAATCAACCAATATTCTGAGTGCAATCTACACAGACTCTGCAAAAGCTGAGTTTATTGTGGTGGTACATAACCTGGGACTTCCACAGTGTTTCAGTTGCTGAAGTCCCATCGAGTATCCCTTGAGTAAATAGGATCCCTTTTTTGGTTCAATATCCAGTGTAGAACTGTGAACAAAATACTGCTATTTGTGAAAAATCTTCAGCAAGTGGGAAACAAAACACCGAGACACAAAATGTCAGTAGGGGATGTTGCTTTATTGCCATAGGATTTTGTACTTTATTTTGTTTTAACATTATTTGGCAAATCTAGCAGTGATTTGAGATCCTTGTAAATTGCTTAAACTTGGCTGGTTTTGTTTTTAGAGAATCATCTTTAAAAAATTGATTTAAAAAATCACATTTCTCTGAAACCCAGTTTCCATCAGGACCCATACCATGTGACTCAGTTATAATGCACTGTTCTTACTGATGTTAATCTGTTTCTACCCACATGGCTTTGCTGGATAGGCCATGTGCCTCTGGCTGTTTCTTCATAAAAGAAATGAACTGATCTTATCTAAACCCCAAATCATGTATTTCCTAGATGTAACTTCCAATGACACTGACCAGACAGCTGTGTTGTTTTGTAAACTCTTGCTGTAATTTCATTTTTTAAAATCTGGAGTTCAGGCAGCTCAAACTATTGCCACATTCATGACCTGATCTAGTAAGCAATTGCCTTTGTGCTGTGACCCGGTAACAATGGAGCATGTTCAGCTGTGATGGGGATTCTTTCCATTTCAGGAGGCAGCATAATGAAAGGAAGCTGCCAGATACAGCTCTCTAAACCATGCTGTGGCCTCTTTTGTCCCTTCTCTGATATCATTATGGTCTGAGCTCTGTACTACAGAAAAGTCAAAGAGGTTTGAGTCAGTTGGGGGGGAAAATAAAGGTGGGGAGGAATCTGACACAAGATGAAATCTTGTATTCCTTTGCTTTGCTGTCTACAACAGGAAAGAGGAGGAGCATGTTTTGCATAAGGCTGTTGTATTTCACAGTATTTTGCTCTCTGTTGTCCTTTTTAACAATTACTTTATTTTGATGTGGTGCTGATGGGTATACTAAGTTGTTTCCTTTTTGGCTTCCTTTCGCTTTAGCTGTCTTTTAAAGTGACAGTTTGATATGAAAAAAAGAATTGGTTGAGATTTATTGAAACAGTTTTATGGAATGTCTGGGCTTTTATTCCTTCAGACAAAAATGTTCCTTACAGTGTGTGAAGTGAACTGCTTTTATTTCTAAAACTACACGAATGTTAACTTCTCATCTGATGGATAATAACTGAACATAAACATCCGGGACCTGAAAGATTGATGTTTGTTTGCTTGTTTGTTTTTCAGATGGGGTATGATTTTCAGAAGTCATCTGTGCAGTAACTGTTACTTGCCACTGAGTTGCCTGATACTGCTGCCTCAACTTTGCCCTTCATAAGGTTAAGATTCTTCTTATTTTTCTGAATAGCAGCAGAAACTGAGTTTTAACTTGGGTATCTGGAAAACAGTATTTAAAATAAGATTATCAATACTTCAAGAGTTCTGACCTGTGCTTCTGTTACTCAAACTTCAGCTGAGGACAGAGGGATCAAAAGAAATCATTTTAGAATAAAAGCTGATGGATTGTTTCATCTGTTTACATGCAGAGATGGACACATATATAATTCCTTTAAAAACCAAGAGAGGGTTGTATTTAATGCTGTCTTTAGCACCCAAAGGCATTGGGAATAGCTTGAAAATTATTACAAGAATGGTGAACTAGTGAGAACTAGAGGATGGTGACACTTCTGGGAGGCAAGACCCTGGAGAGGCTTGAAGGCTGTACTGCTCCAGGGCTGCCACCGAGGCGAGTAGCAAGGATGCTTGATCTGAGAACCTGCCTGTTAGAAGGGAGCTGAGATCTGGGTTTATGGGAACTCCAGAGTTCACGGTTACGAAGAAATGAGAATGCATTTTGTGCCAGGCCCTTGGGAAGAGTTCTTTGGAGTAGGTAGCAGGATGATTGGTTGCTTTCTGCTGAGACTGGGGAAAATGAGAAGAATATCTAGAAGATGAAGATTGAGTAGGCTCTGCCTTCTGCACAACTGTATGAAGATGAGCAGTGGCCCTGGAAAAGAAATTCTTTACTTAAATGTGAAACTTTGAGGTAAAAAGGATAATTATTTTGGCTTGTTTTATACATGTTTTTATTTTTCCTCATGTCACTAGTATGTTTAGTACTGACAAATAAGGGGTGAAGTATAACTCAAAGTTTCAGTAATATTCTGGTTTTTTAGTTATTTTATTCTATATTATTATTCTATTTTTTAGTTATTCCCCATTCGTGTTTACAACTATGACTGGTCTAAAGTGTATTAGTACTACTAAAAATCAGGTATAGAACTGATGCCCTCAAAATCACAACCCAACACTGGGCTTGTGTGATAGAAAATACAGAGCTCTAGGGTGACAACCACATTCCCCAGCCATGGGAAATGTTACTCTAAATTTATCTGAATATAATCTTTTTGTTTCCTTCATTGCTTCCTTTTATGGCTGAGCCTTACTGTATTTTTAACACTAAGAATTCAAACTTTGAGTTGGCCTATTTTAAGTCTTTTGACATGAATTGGGCTCTTCTGTAAATAAAAGTAAGTCTTGAAAAAGATTCTGCAGGGCAGAAACAAGTACTTGATGTACAGAGCAGGCTGTGCTATACAGTTTTCTTGGGGTTTCTTTCTGATTAATATACAGAGGTAATTGTCAAAATTGTATTAAGCTGATGTTTCTAGTGCTTCATCCTGTTAATGGTACCCTTGTGTTCTGGATGACTCTGGTCAATGACTCCCTTCTTTCACTGGCTATTTTTGTCCCATTAACAGAGCAGAAACTTTACCTATAAAGTCTCAACCCTCTTTCAAGGATTACCCACTTAAAATCATCCCCAGTAAATCAGTTGCATATGCTCCTAGGTCTACTTCAATGCCCTCCTCACAAGTAGATTTTCTTTTTAATTATGTACAGTATAGCAGAAGTTGATAGTTATTTGTAATATACAGTGATTTTTAATATACAACTTCCTCAAGGGAATACACTGTTACGCTGTGGGTTCTTCAAAGACTGTACCTGATGACACAGCATATATCTGTGTAAATTATGTTTTACCACTAGAATGCTCAGTTTTACTTTTATAACAAAGTAAAATAGACCTGCATGTGATGTAGTCAGCCTGGTGAGCATCTCTATAAATGATTTGTTGAGTAACTTCTGTTGTGGAAAATGAATTACTTTGCATCCCTTGTACACTTCAGTACAATCTCTGGCTCTCATCTGTAATAACTTCACAGTGAATAGGGTAGAATTTTTTCCAAGTATATGGTAAAAGAGGAACTGAAAACAGTTGAAAAATGTTGTATTTCCAGATGAGAAGCTTGAAGCAAGCTATGAAAATGGAGAGCAGCCTTACAAAGAGGATATTATCCCTTGTTTACAGTTAGCAATGCGATACACAACAACTAGTGATTTGCCCAAGGTCACCCAAAAGATGGGAAAACCATAGAAACAGAGTTTTGAATTTCTCATTCCAGCTTTTGTATGTGAATGTCCTTTTTCCTCTTTGTGAGGGTTTCTTATATCAAAGTGCTTAGTAGCCTTGAGAGGAATACAGTTTGCAGACAGCTTAGCAGTCAGTATTTAACTTGGCTTTAAAAAAACCTTGAACTTAGGAAATTAATTAATATACATTTGCATGGAGTTGGCAGTAAATACTAAACTGGAAAAATATTGAAAGTACATTCGGTTGCTACTAGAAGTCACTAAATGTTATCAGCTTGTTCAGTTGTGTATCTTAAGGGGTTATGTAAATGTTTATGCGTAGGATATCTTTAGGCATCTGACAGAAATGTGATATAAATGGATTATATCAATCCAAGGGGTGAATTCGTGCAAGTGTAGTACCCTTTAAAGTACTGGAGCTTTTAAAGGATGTGCTTCTACATTAGATCTATGGTCACTTTCTGTGTAAACCTTCAGGCTCGTTTTGTGGAAGGATGTGTGTTTTTTGTTTTATTTTTCCAGTCAATAGAAAACATACAGTAACTGCAAGCATGCCTGTAAGTGTTTCCTGAATAGGCTGTAGGACATCCTTTATGTGGCTTTGCATAGGGGTACTTGTTCTATCCAATAATATGGTCTCAGATTTTTGTCTGCTACTGAACTACTGTCTTATATATAAGGAGGCTACATTGAGAACTAAGTACTGAGGGAAATGAATAACAGCTTTGTTCTTGCTTTGTGGATAAAGCATGCTTTGCAAAAGCTCCCTCAAGCAACTTTTTACGTATGTGTCAAGTTCATGTTCTTAGTGGCTGAATCTAATTATTTCTGACAAAGTGAAATGTTAAAGTTGGATGGCGATGCGGAGAGCAGATCCTTTGTGGAGGGAGAGAAAAACAGGAGGAAGTAACTGTCTCCAGGAACTGTATTGTAAGAGAATTACATATGACTCCATAAATACAAACAGGAAACAATAATGGAATAAGAGGTATATCATGAGGTTTCTTTTAGCTCAAGCTGTGCTGGATTGCTTGCTGAGACTAACCTGAGCTGCAGCTCACTTGTTCTTTGCAGCATATCTGAGACACTTGATTTGAGCCTGGTAAAATTAACGGGAGTGTTTCCATTAATTCTACTAATTACTGAAGTTATAGTTATCATCAGAAGATCTAATTTGGCTTTTTTCCCTGTGAAATTCTGTGCTAAATGCCTGAGTATTTATTCTAGTAGCCCAAATGAAGGTGGATCTTAAACACATTCTCCTACATAAGGTCTCCGTAGCAAGTGTTGGTTACAGCTTTCCTGAGGGGGGTCCAAAGTATTTTTGGTGCTGAGTCTGAAGCAGCACTGCTGTTTGTGTAAGTTTCTTAATTGAAGAGTAAGGAAAAAGTTTGTCATCCAGAGGAACGAATCCCCTTCTGTTCTTCCCAGCCACTGATCCTATTTTTTAACCTCAGGTGAATCCTAATCTTGAGAGCCAATTCCATTGCCAGAAAATACTTGTACTTAGTATGCCAGCCAAACACTGTGAGACCAAAGTTGTGGTTGAACATCACAAGATCCCGATATCTCCATGCACAGTGAGGTGATATCAGTGTTTGGAAAATGTACTAGCATTTTCCTATGCTGACATATCTCTTGCACCATTTGCTTTACTCTGTGAGCCAGGTACACAGAATTCCTGTGTCATGTCTCTAGCAGGGTTCTGCTGCTGACAGGATTGCTGCAACAAAGCTATTACTTTTCTACAAAAAAAAGTGTGTTCTGTATTAGACTGATTAGGCTAGATTTGCTTTTGAGAAAATGTACTGAGTTTATTGGGTTTACACTGATCATCTCCTCATTTCTCTGTCCTTGTAAGTGACATTGAAGTTTGCAGTCATCAAGATTTAGGATTTGACCTATTTGCAAGTTTGAAAATGAGTGTTTAGGTTCTGAATCAGATAGGAGATGAGGAAGGCATCATAAACTTTTTTTGTTCAATGTAAAATGTTTAATGCCTGGGATTGTGGCCCTTGTCTGAGGTTGCTAGGTGTGGCCAGTACTCATAATTTCTTTGTTTTAAGATTGCTTTTATATAAAGCTATTTATAACATGGGACTCTTCACACTCCTATGACGTTGACAACTGCAAGGCTATAAGCACAACTGAGATACCTATTGCTCAGCCACTGAAATAACTAACTGATACTGACATTGCTTTGTAGAAAAAGGACCTCTCATTAGACTCCTGTGTAAATAGTTGTTACAGGAACAGAGACATACAGCTGCTATGTCTGGGTTACTGAGATGTGACTCTTTCCCTGAGGGATCAGAGTAGGATGAGGGCTATGCTGCAGCTTTCCCTGGAATGTCCCATGTAAAAACATGGCACCAGTCATAATAAGAAAAACAGGCATACCTGTGCAGTTTACCCATGTTATGTGCCTTTTTTCTGGGTGTTGGACTTGCTGTTGGTTTTACACATGTCTTAAAGAAAAGTACTCTTTGCTGCCAGTGCAGGGAGAGAATTTCCTTTCGCCTGTTACAATAATTCAAGTAAAACTGTCTACAGCCCTGCAGGCTCTTTGATAGCAGTCTGTGTCTGCCTTGCTTGAGAATGTGTGAACATTTATTTAGTGCTGTGTGATGTCCCTTTCTAGTCCAGTGCTGGATGAGAAGTGGATTCCCAAAAGTACATTAACCGAGCCTATAACCTGCAAAACATAAGAACTAAGATCCTTGATAATATGTGAAAGCTGGAAAGATCAGCTGCTCACCATTGCCTTTTTAGGTGCTGCTTCAGACTTGTCTTGCAGCAGGCTTTTTTTACACTGGTTCTTGGCATCTTCTTTGTAGGACCACGGCAATTTTGCCGAATTACTTGGAAGGTCAGGCCAAATATTTTTACTTGTGACCCAAGTCTGAATTTGAGCTTGTTTGAGCTTGAGCCCATTGTGGTACAGAGCCTGTTAACTCACAGCACTGCTTGCTATTCCCTTTGCCAGCAGGCTGCTCTGTGAACAGCTGCTGTAGCATGAAAGGCCAAAGGGAAGTGCCTCAGTTTTGCCCTAGTCCTTTCACACCTCCGCGTCACTGGAATATGCCCAAGTGCATGGTGAACAGCAAGCAGTCTCACTAGTGCAGAACAGCCTGTACAGTTGACTTTAACTGAAACATGAATCACCTCAGTCCTGAATTATTTTAATCCGATCAGTCATCTCTGTTAAGGGGTGTAAAGAGACGGCAAAGCGGAGAGAATGGCTGCCAAATAGAGGATACAGGACACAAATAAAGCTGCTAAAATGAGATGAAATAAGAACTAATAATGATTTATTCCAAATGCCACTGGGGTTACCGTGTCGATGACTTTAGTGACAGATTTAGGTGTAATGGGTTTTGTGGGCTTTTCCACGAATGATTTTGGTAGTGTCAGTAGAAGTGAAGGGAAGGTGAAGTTGTTAGTTAGTACACACGAGTTTTCAAATGCTCCTAAACAAATTCTTCCTAATTAATATATGCTTTTCAAGCCTCTTGTAAGTAGACAAGCACTAACAGCTGCAGTTCTTTTTATAGACACAAACTAATCTCTAGTACATGTTAGAGCTGAAGGATAGAGAGAACAACATGCTGTGGATTCATAGGGCTTTTCTAGCCATCAATGTATTCTTTTAATACTATCTAAAATTGGAAGGGAATGCAGAAGAGCAGAGTACAGTCTTCAAGAATATTAATTCTGAATGAAATTGTAACAGGAGTGAAAAGTCTAGCTCTTAATGGCAAGCTGTACACAAATGGATCTTATTAACACAAGAAAAAGCATGTGTAAGCCTTGACCTATTTTCATAATGTGTTCAGCCTTTTGCAGTCTGTATGAAATAGGCAACATTTGCTAGCGCTTCTTCCCTACTGTCACCTGGCTTTCCTGGCAAAAGATGGAGACAATTATATGCTTCATGCTTTCTTATTTTATAAGCCAAAACAGTAAGCAAGAATGTAATTCCTCGGGCTCAATGAACAACTTTGATCAGGCTTCCTGTTTGAAGATATGTTTTCCCCCTTCTTTTTCCTTATTGCTAGTGTGTATATTGTCAGTGTAACATTGTTTTCTGCATGGAAACAATATCCAGTTGCGGTAGGTGAAGGGAGATACTGCACTACTCCTTTTTCTGTTTCTAATGCCTATGGTTTTATTTATGTAGATACACTCAAGACTTTCAACATTTTCTTTTGGTTGTTTATTACCTGTCTGAAATAGCCACTTGTTTGTGACCTGACATTTAGCTGCCTCAAAAGTCATTATCACCTCCATTTTTAATTCAATTCAAAGTAAGTTTCAAACATTTGGCTGTAATCAACGACCCGTGTCTTCTGGAACAGGCTGAACTTTTTTGCCTTCAAAGGAATAAGCTGGTTACACTTGTATAATCTTATGGCTTTCTCTGATATGACATAAGAACTGATTTACTTAAGACAAAATGACTTGGGTGGTTTCCTCTATTCCTTCAAGCAAAGGGAGAACTATTGAGGCACCCGTTGTTAAGAACTGCTTCAATAGCTCTCTTTACCCTATTCTTTTAAAAGGGATATATCCCCACTGTGGACTGACTGTACCTTATCATTCTTGTGGTGTAAACTCTACAGATTGTAAACTAATTCTATCTACTTATTTTCATGCTCCAGAAGGAGCACCAAGGAAAAGCAGATTACTTTTTCATCCTCTAGAATCCCAGAAATAAAAAAAAAAGTCTGAGACCTCAAATTAGTGCTCGTGCGTTACCTTTCAATTGCATTGCACAAGAATATGAGGAAACTTTCTAATTACTAAGAGAAAGGAGCACTGAGTGTTTTCATTTGCTTGAGGAACTTCAATAATGAAAGCATCTCCAGAAAGTAATTTAGGTTTTTCTCCAAATAGCTTTGAAGTTACTCCACAGTAATTGGACAAAGGCTGGATCTCATACTTCCCTTTTCTCTCAAATTAATCAAAAGAGGCTTGTAGGTAAGATCCATACAACAGTAATATGCCCGAGATGAGTAAAATCCAAGTGAAAGAAATAACTTCTTTGAGCCACAAAAAGAAGAAATAATAAAATTGCAGTGCGACTCAGAGCAAAAGTGAAGCACTGGAGTCAGTTCAGAAACTGAACAGGTTACTCCCTTTGATTTTTATTCTCGCTTGTCTTGTGCTGTGTTTCTGTATAAGTGTTTCAGAGCAAGGTAGGAGAGTCTTCCTGATTCAGCTGGTTCATGGTTCCTCCAGAGGTATTGGTGAAGGTGATATTCTGTGCTTGCACCACTCAGCTGTTGGAGCACTTGTTCTGCTTGTGGCTTTTGTTCTTCGGGTACAGGAAACCAGTGCTGTATCCAGAAGGCAGCTCTACTCCCTGTACATTGCTGCATGTTATTATAATGCTGGGTATCTGAGATGTGGATGTTCTATGGCGAGGCTCTCCTTTTCTTAGTCCGCTGCCACTCAGGCTCTCACTTCTCTAAAGAATGCAAGGTTTTAAAAGAAATGGAAAGCACAAACATCTACAAAGGATATCAGGCTGCATTATCTACAAAAAATGTGATTTAGATCAGCGCTTTGCCAGTACCCCCTACTACCTTAAAGCCAAACTCAAAAGATGGAGGAAGAAGCAGATCTGAATACTTTTGGAATGCTTTATGAGCAATGTGGGGAGGGGGGAGGTGAAGTTTAAACAAGTAGGTGTCTTTGTGTTAGTATATTAATTCAGAATATAGTTTACTTTGAAGGACCAGGCTAATGACAGCACAATCCACTGTGGGAGGAAGAAAAAGTACTTAGAAAGTACTCGAACAGTGTAAGAGATAAATAATGTAAAGAGCCCCTCCATTAATTAAAAAAATGACATAGGTGACAAAGCAGCTGTTTTGGTTCATTAAGATGAGGTGGTGTGAAACAGAGATAAAAAGATTGATATTTTGAAAGGGGGACGAATTAGAGAATGGAATCAAACAGGAAAGGATTAATTTCTGCTAAAATAGCAGTGATATCCTTCCCTAGCAAAACAAAAGAAAGTGTTAGGATAAGGCTAATAATAGCTTATAAGGAACGCTACCATCAATAAAAATTGTATTTGTTACATTTCTATTATTACTGCAAAGATAAAACATTTTTTCCACCTATCAGCTCTTTTATTTCACTGATTTAGGGCAAGTTAACTCAGTTGAGGAATACATTTAGAAAAAAAAACAAAACAAACAAAACATAAATAGCAGTATGCCATAACTTTGTTAAATGGAAGTAGAGAGACACTACGCCCACAACTTAGTGAATAAGTGATGTGACATGTTTAATGAAACTTACCTGAATTTCCTCCACACTGTCTTTTTCAGATGTTTTGCACTATTCAAAACAGAGAACAATAAATAGTCATCAGCGTCACTTTGCACAGAAGTACTTGCTACCATATTGACTGTCTCAAAAGGACAGCTATCAAATAGCTATTTCCACTTGCTGATTTTTGTTATCTTTATTTCCACTCACCCCAAAGAAAATTATGGGCAGACAGCCTACTGAATCCAACTTGAGTTCTCTTAAGAAGCAGAGCTTAAGGAGAACCCTGTAGCACATGTATTCTCCATCAGTTTCAGCTATATCAGATAGCGATCAGACAGATCACTATCTAACTTTTGAGGTCATATTTTCTGTATCCTAGTGGGAGTCTCATGTGATTTTTGCATCTCAGCAAATAACTTAATTTGTGCTCTGGGACTAGGATTGTCATTAGGTTTTGTTGCTTCATCTAAGCCCGTGCCAAATATTAAAGTAGTTCTTACAGTAGATGTAGCAGAATGCTCTGTGACATTCATTTCCACCATAGGTATTTCATCTGTCTGGAAAATGAACACAGGTGAAAAAGACAATGTACAGCTATGTTACCATGTCCCATGTACAGGAAATACAGAGAGTGGGGGAAAAGGGAACAGAGGAGGAATGCATTAATAAACTAAATGTAACTTTGTACTACAGAATATAAAGTAATTTATATTCTAACTAATTATAATATATTCTATATTCTAGAACATTCTATATTCTAATATAAATTCTCTAATAATAAAAATTCTCTAATTTATATTAACTAGACAGACTAGTTTTCTATCACTCACCATACAAGCTTATTTGATAACAAATGGCGAGACGACAGAAAGATGAGTCAAGTAATATGGGCAATATGGGGAAATAAAAACATTACAGATTATACACTTAAAAACAAATACAGGGTAACACATCATGCATATGCTATGTTCAATTTAACAACTCCTTGCCAGAAATACAACAAAGACAGCTGAATGATGAATTAGAGCTGTAAATAAAAAGCTGATGACCTTTTACAGCTTAAAGGACGTTACTTACAGCACTAACTTACAGATTACTCCCATGATTCTTTGATTAATTATGGTAAAATGTGCATCGTTGACCTACCTGCTGCCTAAGAATTCTGTTACTATGCAGTGTGTTACCTTCCCAAAAATCCCAGAATCATGGCTCTTCACTTTAGGTTTGCCTCCTAGGTCACTATTTTGGGTAGTGTCTTTGCCCATTTCATAGGAAACCTGGCTGCTAGCAGGTCTGGAGGTCATACTGGTGATATCAGTTTCTGTATCGGTACAGCCCTAAAATGAATGCAGCAAAAGCAATAGCATGATCTTAGATTTCTGACTGAGTAGTATGATACCTAAACAGAAATTTTAAGAGACAACCACATTGTGAATGTTATTTCAGAAAAGTTATGCCATGTACAACTCCATGTGCTGTTTTGCTTTAAGGAAGTCCAAAAACCTTATCAAATCTCTTCAGTCAACCTTGGCTTACTTCTTTTTTTCTTGTTTGTTTATTTTGGTAGTGTTTACTTCAAAATTTCGAACAAGATGTTGTTCTGTTATGTACCATGGAAACTTTTCTAATGCACTTGGCTAGTTTAGAAGCACTTCTTTCCATGAAGGCTTCCCGATTTTATAAAGATATATTTCAATGAATGGAAAAACAAACAAACAAAAAAACAACGGGATTTTGCATGAGTCAAATGTTCTTTTCTGCACTGCCTTCTTTTCCTCACTCTGTTGGCCTTCTCATTGAGTTTTGATTGGGCTGAGAAGTCAAAAGAATATAGAATCAAAAGAAATTGAAATGTCACTGTTAAGAAAAAATGTTTGAACTCGGAGTGTGACTACATTAGATTAGTCTGACTATGAAAAAATAATCAATGAGAAGATCATTGCCACTCTATATATTTGGAGGTTGTATTTAAAAACAATTCCAAAGTTACTAATGTAACTGTGTAGTAAGGGAGAGCCTAGGACATCAAAGATTTGCCTATATCCAGCTGCTGTGCAATGCATTTTGCTTTACCTAGAATGGTAGCACAATGGTGTTGAGGTCTCGCATGAGAAGGGTTCAGAAATGCATTTGTTGATTTATTTAATCCTGATGGTTAACACTTCCAAATATACCCCGCTTCACCTTAAGAAACCACTGTTTCCTTAAATTTTTGGTTTCACTAAATAATTTTTTAATGGCTAACAGATTGGTTGTGTTGACGGGCTATTGGCTGAATGTGAGCCAGCAGTGTGGCCAAGAAGGCCAATATCATCCTGGCTCGTATCATGAATGGTGGGGTGAGCAGGGATAGAAAAGTAATCCTGCCCCTGTACTTGGCATTGGTGAGGCCTCACCTTGAGTACTATGTTCAGTTTTGGGCACCTCAGTAAAGAAAGAGCATCAAGGGCAACAAAGCTTGTGAAGAGCTTGGAGAATATGCCCTATGAGGAGTGTCTGAAGGAACTGGGGCTGTTTGGAGACGTTATTGCTCTCTTCCAGTATCTGAAGGGTGCTTACAGTGAGAGCGAGGTTGGTCTCTTCTCACTGGCGACACACAGGACAAGGGGAAGTGGCCTCAAGTAGTACCAGGGTAAGTTTAGGTTGGATATCAGGAAAAAACTTCTTTACAGAAAGAGATGTTAAGCACTGGAATAGGCTTCCCAGGAAGGCCGTTGAGTCACCATCCCTGGATGTGTTAAAAACCGTTTGGATGTGGTGGTCAGGGACATGATTCAGTTGTGGGTTGTTAGTTACATAGTACGATTAGGTTGCAGTTAGACTTGGTGATCTTTAAGGTCTTTTCCAACCAAGCAATTGTATGATTTTGATTCTATGATTGTTTTTTTACGTCCAGACTCAAAAAACTGCAGTCAAACAAGTTCCATCCTAGAATAATGGTGAGGCTTTCTAGGATTCTCTGACTCTAAGCTTCTCTTGCCTTCTGAAATGCCTGTTGTCCCATTCTTCCTTCAGTGTAAAAAATGGACAAGAATATAACATGCTACAGTTTGCTCTTACATGTTGGTCTTCTTTTATTTCACTTCTTCCCTTTCTTTTTCTCAAGTTCTTACAATAAACAGCATAAAGTGTTTCGTCTAAAGTAATTATCACTTTGGAAGACTCCATGACGTCAATTACTCTGCAGTTAAAAAAGTGTATGAGAAGTCTTTCTTACCGATTCACTGTCAGAGATGGAAGATAATCGCCTTTTTCCTTTCTGCAGCCCACTTGTCTCAGAAGACTGGCTGGTTATGGTGGTTCGTCTGGAGGAGGGATAACTGCTGAAGGACCGGGACTCTCTAGGAGAAACTCTCAACAGGGATCCAAGGCAGGGAACATATGTTGCAATGGCGGTTCTAATGGACAGGAGGTAGAACAAGTCAGATTTTTTAATGTTAGCATAAAAATTCAGTCATACGCAGTGCATTTATTCAGAGAGATACACTAAAGCTGCATGGACTGGAAAATTACTGGTACTATAAAGGGTTTTCCATATATCCAGTGTCTCATAAACGATCACCCTACAATATCACTTATTAAGAGTGGTCTGTAGAATTCAAATGCTTTACTTGGCAGGGGCAAGGGCATTAAAGAATAACTCTTTGAACTGAAGGGACCTATTAAAATATTTTATCTGCTTTCAGCTTAATCAGGGCAAAAATAAAATAATGTTCTTTCAACTGAACCTTGCAGAAGTACCACATAATAAATTGTTTTAATCTTCCCCTAAGCAGCTATTCTGGCCTCCTTTAGCACATCTGTCTGCCTGCTATCTGTAGGGTAATACAAAAGGCAGCTATGTTACGGAATTCTTTTTCTCATATGCAGCGTAAGGAAACTCTTTTGCACAGCTTTTCTCTCCCTCCCAGTCATCCCACTTAGAAGTCCATGTCCACACTTCTTTGTCAAATTATCTTATAGGTCTGTGTAAGTAATGAAATAGCGTATGTATGGCTTTGCTGCCGTCCATCAGATTCCATGGCCTGCATCTGAACTTGGTATGGTCATGAGTGTAGATGTTACAGCTCAGAAGAAATACTATCTGAAATAAGGAAGCGTGAAGAAGGGTGAGGAAGATGCACAGAATAGGGAAGGAGTAACTTGACTTACTGGATTGCATTCCTCAGTGGCCTGGTTAACTTAACAAACTGCTATTTCTAATGCTGACAGATGTCTGGATCTCTCTTGAAGATAGTTAAATTTACAGTGATTTCCTCTGAGCTAGGAAGGTCTCTATCATTTATCATGTGATCTCTAAGTACAGATCAGCATTCCATAAACATCTCTAGCTCCCATCTGCACAGTAAACTGTTCCAAGTACAAATTCTACTGACATTTATACAACACTGAGAATTTTGCTTGGAGAGGAGAAGGTTGTCTTGCAAAGGTAAAATTAACAGGTGAAAGGGTTACTAGTCCCTTAAGTGATAAAGCTATTGCCTGATATTCTCTGCTACATTAAATTTATTTTACAAGAGTGAACTTACCTATATTTAGGGTGAGTGATGGCATAAATAATGGGGTTATGGATGGCAGAAGCTTTGGCAATCACAGCTGGTATTGAATTCATGAAGGGTGTTAGAACATGAGAATACCTAGAGTAATGCAAATACATAATCTATTTAGTGTATATACAGTACATATTTACTACTGAGTTCTCAAAATCTCAGCAGTTATAAGCCGACAATACAGTGTGTTATTATTGCTCCACTGAACGTAAAAAGGGGATGTTCTCTACTCAAACAATGAGAGAGAAAAGTTTTACATCCTTTTCCTGCAAAGATGTGCACCAGCCTAATTGCATTTCTGGGAAACGCAATTTTCGTGATGCTTCTCTTGCAGCACTACTATGATTCAGTGGTAACCCCTGTGCTATTTACCCTAGAGACAAAGTCTGCCTGCAGTAATTGAATGCGTGTTCATCAGAATATCTGTTTCAAACTCAGCAGATGTGCTTGCTTCCCACCACTAAATACATCATTAAATGAGTGTGCAGAGTGAGGCATTAAAGAAAAGATATGTAATCAATTCTGCTTTTCAAACTTTTTGCCTGATCTGAACTAAAATCAGGAGGGAATGAGTCTTCTCATGACATACGCTTCACTTGTGTTACTGTGGCCTTGCATACATGCAGGTTTTGTGCCTTTAAAGGATACAGGAATCATGACTGATGTCTATCTGCCATGTTCTTTTCAGCCATTTAATCTGAAGATACTTTGAGGTAGCCCATGGAGTCTTGTCAGAAGAAGATCAGTAGAGCTACTCATACCAAAATAACATGTTTTGTAGGCAGCTTCTATCAGGCAGATTCTCCATGGATCTGATTAGGAGCTAAGAAGAACTCGGATTTGTAGAAAGGGTTAAGTAAAATGACTCATTAGTCTAAGTTAGCATCCTTTCTTTATGACACCCCTATTTTCTGAGACAGCAGTTTAACCTCCATCTTTAACTGACCTATTTATCATTGTGTTCCTGCTTGTATTACTGATATACTCAGGGAATTTCTTAAAAAAAAAAAAGAAAAAAAAAGCTGTATCATACAGTGAACCATACAGAACAACCTGACAGTTCTGTGCAGCTAGAATGCTTATCTTAAAGCATTTTCTATTGTATTCAGTTCTCTTGGAGCAAGCAGTGCTGTAAGGCAGCTATGATTCGTTTTTTACCTTCACACTTTTCTTCTATCTCTAGTGGTCTCATATCACCAGTGGTAAGTGCCCAGTACCTAAGTCCCCTGTGACAGGAAGTTGGACACATTCTAAGGATTTGAATTTCTGAGTGAGGAGCCCTCATGGAGAAAATGTTTGCTGCTGCTTGGAATTGGCTCTCTGGGGAGAGAGCATTGGAGAATGATCTCTTAGCAAATTTTCATCTTAAGCAAAATATTTTTAGAAGAGCTGTGTTTAGGAAGCCCCTTTCTCTGTGAGTCTGCCTCTTCCTTAGGTGTGTTACAATAATCACTCCTGCCTCCCAAAATCTACTTCCTTCTGTTTGAGTCTTCTAGTTGAGAACTTCAGAATCTTTGCAGTTTACAAGGTTTTCTAGAGCATGGTCATATCCACTTTAGAAAGCCTTAACCTGAAGCACTGGAAAATGAAGAAGCCTGTTCAGTGTCAGCCTTTAGCATGATAGACATATCTACACATAGCCAAGACATCCAGACTTCCAGTTTTTGACTTGTTCCTAGGTTGCACCAACAGTATTCTGGTCAATATCAGATAGTCAAGCTGTATATAGATTCTATATTAATGGTATCATACTTTGGTGGAAACTACTGTATGAAGCACTGATAATCAGATAAATGAAGAACATACTGTTATGATTTATGTTCACTTCTATGTCTAACACTGCAAAGATCTTTAAAGCAAGTGTATACTTGTGTAATGTTGAGCTTGTTTTCCTTACATGTATGTAAGGAATTTCATCAGTTCGATGTAAGGCAAGCAAATAAATAGGCTTGCAAGTAAAAGAAGTGGAGAAAAAATCTCCCTTGGGTGGTTCATTTTGGTGCTAAATAAAATTCAGATAGCTCAAATACACTGTCACAGAGCACGCATTCAGAAATCATCAGCATTATTTCTTATGTTGAAAGTAATAAACTTCCTACTACTGTTTATTTTTTCCTTGCAAAGTCAAACTTAAAAAATTAGAGTCATTGTGTGCCTTATTTGTCACTCCAAAATAGGTTAATGTTTTGAATGCACTTCAGGCACTAGAGTTGACAAGTAGCTTTGGCTTTCATCTGTCTTTTCCAATTGCACACCTTCATTTGTTGATAAATTCATAATTACCCAGCAAAAGCTACCAGGGCAACAACGGAGTATGGTGACCAGGAAATGACATAAAGCAAGATGATGATCAGTGCAATCTTAGCCAACTTCCACTCATTCTTCATCCTATGATACTGTTTCTGGAGCTCTTTGTTTCCGTGTTTGCATCCAAATGTCTGTATAGACCTAGGGGAAGTAAATGTGTAACAGCAAAATTGAGATAGGGAATTGCAACAATTACACTTATGCTAGTTTATGTGATAAGTCATGTACTTTTAATGTGTGTCAGTATGTGACCAGTCCCTTGCAATTTGGTGCACTTCAGCTGCACTAATCAAGGGCAAAATGTAGGGGAAAAAAATAGTCCCATGCTAGAAGAGTTTCCACATAAATCAGGTACTCCATTTAATTGGACAAATACAAAATATAACTAAAGAACTCTTTTCTTCTCCATATCAGATTGTTGTATTTTACTGTCGGTCTGCATTTTCTACTGTGGTGATACTTACAAGACAGATAACTAAAAATAGTGGCAGACACTGGCCTGTATGATAGTTTCTGTCTCAGAGACATGTGATTAATTTTATCTCCTTTTTGCTCATTGTAAAACATAGTAGTTGCAGTTGATTTCATTTTTTTTCCATGGGGTAGCTTTTATGCACTGTTATTGGACATCTCTGATGTCCATTTACTATTGCTTTTCACAATTGGTTAATTTCTACAGTCCTTTCACATCCTGATTTCACAGGTTGCTACTTGTACCATTTTCTGTATCATTAGCAAGTATACTGAACAGCTCTGGTGTAAATTCAGAGCCCTGAATGGCCTTTCTAAGGATCATAATTTTTACCATGTTGACAGAATTCTTACTTGGTTTCCAGTTATACACTTGAACTGAAAGAGGAAAACTTTCCAATTTTCTTCTGATAGTCTGCTTTAAGAAAAAAAAATAAAAATCAAAACTTAAGACTTCTAGTTACTTACTTGTTGGCCTTCTTGATAGCCTCAAATATAAAAACGTAGCTGTATATGATAGCAATCAAAGGAATGAAGAAGACAAAGCAGAAAAGCAGCATTGTGTAGGCACGGACTGATGGTGTGAAAGTCATGTAATCCCAGGAACAGGAAGTCAGCAGACCTTCAGGGACATAGGCGCCTAGAGACAGGAGAAGATATAAACCACAGTGTGATTCCTACCAGTATTCTGAATGCAGGAGTTAGGGAAAGATACTCAGAGTAACATGAGATGAGATCTGAAAACTGAATCATTTTGTTCCAATTCTTGAATATAACTTCAAGCTCAACATAGTCAAAGTGCATCTCCCCAGATACTTCAGTGGCTCTCTCATCAGACCCACACTGTTTTCATTTAAGTCCAGATTCTCTCAAATTGTTTTCTTCCCAAGGAGTGAAATGAAACTGATTGCTTTAACTGCCACTTTTTGAAACTTCTCCATATTATTTTATTCTGCAAAAAGGAGAGCTATGTTGTGTAGGACAAATTAATTTTGTTACAAATGGAAGTTGAAATAAAATATATTTTCCTTAGGGAAACTGTGTCAAACAAGTAAAGACATTCTCAACAGCAACCTATTTCTCCTCTTATTTTAATTTTCCTTGTTTACAGTGATATTTTCTGTTGAACTTTTAAAAATAGCTCACCAAGTTTGCTCAGATGCATCCAATTTTTGTACGAGGGTTAGTAGTGTGTATCCTATTGGAATCTAATTATAAGATCATGACTTAACACCTTTCAAGTTAGTATTCTGCCTTCTCCCATTAAAATTCCAGAATCTAAGACTGTATTGTCACTTAATTCTTCTAACCCTGCCTCATTCAACTTAAGTCTGCTTCTCCAAGCGTTGGGGCTTGGTTAGTTAAACATGCCTCATATTGTAGGCAGACACAACAGGCAGTAGCAAGTCAAAAAAACATTTTCTAAAATTCAACTTTGTAACCTTTTATTTTTTTCCCTCCACATTCTTTGGGAAAACAAACCATTGCTAAATTCTCTCCTCAGCTGAGCTGACACATTCTGTTCTGGAATTAGGGAACACAATAATGGGCTGGAGTTTTGATTGATGAGTTCATTCTAACTTACTGACTGAAACCGGTGACTCACAGGAAACAAATTAATGTTACTGAGATGGGTGCAAATGAGAAATAATAACAGGAACTCTCTTTGCTACAAGTGGCAATGATCAAGTGTGTGTTCCAATTTGCAAACAAAAAATTTATGAAATCAAGTTGTACTGTTGTTACTAAATGTCACTCCTAGCAGAATCCTCAGTGAAGATACTAAAGTCTGAATGGGCAATGCAGCCATTATCCAGTGCCATTTGCACATCTAGAATACAGTCAAGACATCCTGAAGATGTACTTCAACAAAATCTTCAGACTGTATTCCTCTATTATATGAATGAAGACATTTTAATTGTCACCACTCTTACACAGCACCTTTGGGGAAGAAAAATGTCATGAGAAAAAATACAAACATATTAATTTCACTTTTTTATCGTTCAGTTTGGCTCAACAGAAGTAGATATGGGATAATAGGCAAGTTCATCATTCATAAATTTTGGTCTTTATTTTATTTACTGTTCTTTGTACAATTGTTCTTTGTACAATAACTAATCAGTTCAAGAAGAAATGCCAGTGTCATTTAAGTTGCTCTTATTCACATTGTATTTTTTCTCCAGATTGAGGTCTTCAGTTTCAATATATATTTTTACCAATTTTCCTCAGACAGGTTTTTGAGGTCTAATATGCAAGCCATTCATATATCCATCTCTTATAAATGTAACAGTCCAGTTTTTTGTCCAATGTTATAGGGGAAAAAATCTTGTATTCCATTTCACTTACTCCATCCAAAGAAGGGTGGGAGGCTCCAAGCCAGGGAGTACAGCCAGACGCCTACCAGGATTATAAGGGCCTTCTTCTTAGACATCACTCGAACAGAAGCCAGAGGTTTTGTGATGACAAAGTATCTGTCCAAGGCAATCACCATCAAAGTGATCATAGATGTAATGCCAAAAAGAGCTCCGCAGAAGGCATACAGCTCACATCCTTTCAATGAAGATGACAGAAGTAGCAGTGAAATTAATCTAGTCATGCTAATTAATTTATGGGAGGTTCAAGTCTGTGTTTCCTGTAAACTAATGTCTTCTGGGATTCATAAACCAATGGAACTTCAGTTTTCCAGCAGTTGAAATGCTATTTCAAAGCTACTGTTTATCTTACTAATTATATTTTCACTCACTGATTTATGATGTTCCTAGTAGAAATCTTTCAACAGTCCCATGATATCTTGCTTAACTCCAGTTTTACTGAAGGTCCCATAGAAACCTCTGTTTTGTTCAACGATGCCTTCTAGCTACTTTGATATCATGGTATCATTTGTATCTCAAGGTCAGCATAATTGTAGTAAATATTCAGACAATGAATATATTCGTAAGTAATTTTAACAATTCAAGCATCATGATTAAAAGCTGGGAGTTGTATTTTTTATTTCTTAATGTGTGTGCAATTGAAGTAGAAAAAACAGCTATTCTTTTGGTGATCAGAGATCAAAACAGCCATGTTACTTCTCTGATATTCCTCTCTGTCAACACCTATTCAGGAAGCAAAGACTAGTCAGCTTCTTACTATTGTTATAAAAAGAATGAAAGCTATTTCCTTCTACGGGCTTTTTTTATATGTTATTGATTGTGGACTCCTTAGGAGTGAGTTTTCTCCTTAGATTTGCACACCTCTTATGCCAAAGGTGAAAATCCCACTGTTGAAGCCTGCAGCGGATGTGCTGTTGACTTCAGTCACATACGTTTCACCTGCAGTTTGAGAATCTTTTGAAGGAATATTGCCTTCTATCTGCTGGAACAGAGGTTTTGTTTTGGGTTTTTTTCTTGGATATTGACTATTTAGACTGTAAAATGATTTGGACAGAAATTGGGGTTCATTTTTTTCCTAAGTATTGCTGCAATTTTATAGCACATTGAAGTTAATTACTCCTGTAGTTGCAACTACCAGATGTCTTCTGCAAATCATATGTTAACACGAACTCCCACAAGAACATTTGCTTAGTGCATGGGCATGTTCAGTTTATATTTCTGTTGAGAAAACTCACTGTTGCCAAGCTTTCTGGTTGCTAGTCTTTGAGCAGATTATCTAGAGCTGCTATTAAGTTGATGATTTGCTAGTTGGTGGTTCTTTGTCACAGGACTCTACCAGTAGTTACCTTACAAGATGACTGGGAAAAAACTCTGGCAAGGAGACTGGTCCTCTCTCTTAGATTGCCAGTGTCTCCTTTGTATCTTGAGTGTGTAATTTTCCAATTTGTGTTGGGAATGTAATGTTGCACAGGGACAAAAATGTTCAGGGAAATTTTGGTTTTAATATTGAAGCAATGTTGAAAATTGCAAGTGTACCTGAGGATTAGGAAATGGGAAGTTAACTGCCACTACAGTAAAACAATACTTAGTGATTTATTGGAAAGTAGATATACAAACCTTTCTCACCAAAAATCCAACGTTTATGGAGACTGTTGGTGAAAAATACTGGAGACTGTGTGATGGACATAAGGAAGTCACTAACAGCTAGATTGATGATGAATATATTGGCTGGTTTCTGAAGGGTCCTACTCCTACAAAGACAAGACAGAAGGAATGTTGCTTAAACAATGCAGTGCTCTTAATTATGTTGTTACACTTTGCTGTGAGCTTTGGCAGCTTCACAAACACCATGGCACTCTACAGAACAAGTTAGGACAGTGTTCTTCTCATTTCTCTCCTGAGAGAACATAAGGCTGTTTTACATCCCTATCCTGCTGTGCATTTTAGAGGACTCTTTTGATAACTGGCTCAGTGGTGGGGATAAATCACATTGTTCCTTAAGTACTCTGACCCAGTGCACTGCATGTCCGTGATTAACAGGAAATTAAAGCTGATGTGCTCTATGGATTTGCTGGATCTGGGTCGTGTTAAGCTGGAGGAGGGGTAGTGCATATCTCCATGCTGGTGATCTTATCAGCAATGACTTACAAATACAGGGATTAAGCAAACTTGCTGTGTACCACATCAAGCATTTTTTTCACATCAGGTCTTCTCTGTGACACTCGTTTCACTTGTACATACACTGTCTTTGAAGAGAAAGGTAGCCAGCCTTCAGTGTATTCTGCCGAGAATACACTGAGAGCTTCTTTGTTCATGGCTTAGTGAAAATTTTTAGCTCCTTTCTCAAAATTTTAGTCTTAGACAAAAATATAAAGTATCTGAATAAATGATCAGTTCTTTGTACTGATCCAGAATCAGTGAGTAGATGCACTGTTCCCTAACTGTCAATTTGGGAGCAACAAGATATTTTTAATAGATACTTAGGGGCCACTTGTTTCTGTCCAGTAATCTGCCAAGTTGCTGAACAAATCTCTGTTTCAGATACCTGGCTGTCTTAGACTTTTGTGACTTTTTGAGACTGTTTTGTAGGCATCTGATGTATACCCTGAACTTCAGATGTGTTTGTGATTTTTCTTTCAGTGTCCCTTTTTATCTTCATAACATCTTCAAATAAAGACAGGCTGTCTCTCTCACTGGAAATGCAACTGACTGGATTTGCTGTATGGCTGGATTTGCTGTATGGGACCAGCCAAAGTGCTAAGCTGGGTCACTTACTTCACTCTTGTCTCATGTATCTGGTCTGCATGCCAACACCTGATCTGTTCTTAAGGCCGTGTCATTCACATAGAAACGCTGGTATCTGTTCTGAATGCACACAGTGATATGTAGCAGAAAATGTGAGATCACCTTTTTAACCTTCTAGATAAATGCAGTAGATTAATACGAGCCTCAAGAGCCTCATTAGTTCGGTTCTCACTCCTGTGATTCAAGTTAACCCAGACAAATTGTTACGTGGTTTTTATTTTTTATGTTTATTACAGTAATGCATAATGATCAACCACAAAGGAGAGGCTTGCTGGTCTAGACATCATGGCAATGCTGCCAGTGCTCAGTGAAAAGACAGAAACAATGTGAATAATAAATAAAATAAAATAAAATAAAATAAAATAAAATAAAATAAAATAAAACAGTGAAAAAAACATGTTATCACAGATCACATTACTTTCAGATATAAAAGTTGGGACGTGGCTTTAGTTAGGAAATAAGCCAAGTATTAGAAAATGTGAAAATGAAAGTCATTTCCAGTAGGGAACAGGGGGGCAGAGCAACTGCAAAGTAGATAGCAGGAGGAAAGAAGCACCTAAAATACGGGTGATAAATGAAAGAGAAGCAAAACATCACATCAGTCCAGTGCAGAAGTTCAACCAATAACGAAAATATTTCTGTAAGTTTTCTGCTATAGCTGTGTTTCCATTGCTTGGCATATATGGGTGAGACTTTGCAATGTTGCTAATGGACCATGGTTAATGATAAGTCAGAAAAGTCAGGTTTCCACTTTGTGTCATAAAGCAATGTCTCTTGATGCATTTAGAGTATGTCTGCGCTGCATTCAGAGTGCAGTCATGATGCTGTTAAAGTTCATCTCGGTATTAAAAGAAAAAAATACAAAAAAAGATACCTGCAGAAAGCATAGATGACCAGGAAATTACCCAGAGTTCCTGTGATTCCCACGATAAGAATGACTGTTCCAATTGTATAGTGGGCATGGTCTGGGACGTCCACTGTAGGAAAAGCACCACGAACATCTTTCACTGCCATCTTCTACAGAGCAAACAAGAGTCATAGGTAGATTGTCAGACTTTGTTGAATAAGCTGGCGTGTGCTTTCCTAGTAGAGGAGTTGATCAAGAGTGTGAAATGCCAGCAAGCAAAAATGAATCAGAATAAGCTAATTACTTTCAAATTATGTTTACAGTTGATCATCTTTGGGAGCCACATATACACCATCAAGAGCACACAGGTTAAACAGTACTCTGCTTTTACTGTGGATTGAGAATTTTAATGAAAAGCAATTTATTCCCTCCCAAAAGAAAATGAAAGATATAGAAGGGAACTAGAGATACGAAGGGACCTTTTTTATTTCATCTGACATCAATAATGCAGTACCTAACAAGAATATTTTCTTCAGTTTTTGTTTCATTAAAGTTTCTGTATCCATGAAGTGTGATTTATGTTCTGACAACAGTATCTTTAAATAGAACTGGTGGATAACTGTCTATTGATAAACATGCATTTAACCCTTTATGGGATTAAAGGTATATGGCTAATATGGGTATTTCATTTCTCTCACTGAATAACCAACACATTGCTAGCTGCCCTCAAGGCTTAGTTACTAAAAGTCTGTCAGCAGGTAAAAGACTGAGCAGCAGTCTTGTGGAAACTAAAAGATTGGAAAACTTTAAACAGGAAAACTTTCTAGTTTGCACCTTGTTTACATATCAGTTTTATTTTCACTCTGGACGGAGCAAAGGTATTTTGCTTTTTGTGATAATTGTGGTTTAAGCACTTGAAAGCATGTGGATCTTATCTACTAATAACTTGTGGCAAAATTCACTAGGTAAGTCTGGAGACTCCAGCACTTCTAATAGTAATTTAGAACGTTTTCTTAGTAAGTTTCACGAGCTACAAACACTTTTCAGACCAAATGACCCCATCTTAGTAATGAGGCAAACAAGAAGTCTGCAGCCAGGAAGCAGGATCACCTAACAGAAATGGTAGAGGACATGCAAATTGTCACTGTTCTGCTGCCTTTTCTTGTGAAGTCGGGCAACGAGATTTAAACAAACACCTCTGTGCAGCTGCCCCTGCCCTAAACATGCTTTGGCACCAGCTCCAATCAGTTAATGTAGCCGTGGCAAACACAAAGCCCCATCCTCACTCATCTGCACAGATAGATCCTGTCTCTTCTTCACTGCCGGGTTTTTCTCATCATGGGTGGCACTCACTCTGGAATGGCATGCCATGGCCACCATTCCTAATTCAAGTCTGTCAGCTGCAGCCATGGCATTCCTCAGCTACTGAGCTACAGGAATCACACCATGTCAAGAAAGCCCAGCAGATATCTTGAATAGCTTATGTTTTTCCTACTGTGAATATCGTCAGTCTGGCTGTGGCCTAGGATTCAGGGCAAGGGATCAAAGTCTGTGCCTGTACTGAACATAAATAATGCTATGAGGCTGGATGTGTTGTCTCCAATAGTGGGAGGTGGTGTTACAGCTAACGTATTCAGTTATTCCTTCCCAGGAAGAGGAAGATTACTGGTAGGAAAGTGGAAAGCAGTAGAAGTATGTATGAAATTCTTACTTTATGCTCCAATTATGTCAACTGCTGGCATTCAATGCTAGAATGATCTCAGGAATGCCTTCGACAACACCCCAGTTATCAAAGGACCTTGGTCTTTCCAGACAATAAAGGCAGACATTACTTATAAATAGATCTCTGAGATTGGATTGAAATTATAAGAGACAGTTTGCATTTAAAACCAATGTGCCGGTAGCAAGAGCTAAAAACCCCAGGAGAGTCTGAAATTGTACAAAAGATTGTCTTTGACTGTGAGCTGGAGAGCTGCCCATGGCAATCCTCAACAAGAGGAATGCACTCCCTGAGTTTCTTTATTAGCAGGGATGGAATGCTGGACAAATAGTCTCATCGTAGAGACTGAAAATGTAGCTCTGGCTGTTATTGCAATTGGAGCAAAATGTTATGATTGCATTAAGGCTGATATACTAACTGAAAGACAGAATCATGATGCTTTTTTTGTTCATATTCCTTCAGCAAGCTTAAGTTGGCCTCACATCATAAAAATCAGTGGGCATCTTGCCCATGTAGAGATTGCTTTACTTAACACGCTGTCAATAAGGTAACACAAAATCCCATACTAATAGCAAGTGGAGTGGGAGAGACTGAGATAAAACTCTTTTAATTAAATTAAACCAGGTGTTCTTTGGTTTGGGTTATTTTTTATTTCTGTAGCTTTACGGATGCTGCTCTGCAGAGAATGAATCATTATCACTAATGTAATGGAGATTTCTGATATTTTCCTCTATAGCTATCCATTTAATCAAGGTAACAGAAATGAAACAACTAAAGGAGCTTGTTTTGGCTACAAAAAGCAGATTTAAAATGGCTTCAATTTAAATTAAAATTGTGGGGGGCTAAGGACAAGAAACAATTTGAAGGATAGATATGGATGGAGAAATAACAATAGTGAAAAAGGTTATTTAGGGGACAGTAGAAGACACCAAAACTACTCATTCAGGAATGAAACAGGTTTAGAGACAATAAAAAATGTCAAATGTGAGAAAAAAAAAAAAAGTGTAATATTTCTAATTGAACATTGGTAGGACATAATGCCAAATAGACAGAGAAAGAAAGGGATTGGCAAAGAGGAATAAATCAACATTTTAGTGTGGACTTCCCAGAAATGGGTTCCAGTTCTTGCTGTTCTCTAAGAAAAAAACTCCATTGTTTAAAAAAAAAAAAAAAGTAATTTAACTCTTTTTATTGGAAAGACAGGTCTGATTCAAAGCTTCTTGAAGTCAAAGAAAGGTGCTAGTTGACTGCAAAGGCATGAGATCAGACCTAAGCACTTCAAATTCATCGCTGAGTTGCACATATCACCTTCCTTGCTAGAAGATGAAAACACTTGCCTGTCACAATCATCTCTAGGTCTTACAAAAGGAAAAATGTAATGCTTGAGGATATCAGGACAGCAGCCTAATCAAGAAATCAGACAATTCTCAAAGCTTTTATCTGTTTAGCCCTGTTTAGTCCATCTTCTGTTGTCACCCCATGGTATTAGTACTTGGGTGGCACAAGAGAACTAAAACCACATCTTTGCAATCCCTGCCATGGCAATTGTCCTTTGAAAATGCTCTATCTGAACAACTCTTTCAATTGCACTGGTATCCTAGAACATGATTATCTTGCCTGTTCTTCTGTTCAGCCTGCTTTCACTTATATAGTGAAAACGCTAAGTCATGACTTGAAACGGTGATTGAGCACCTGGTGAGAAGGCAGAGCCAACCCAGGGGAGCTCAGGTGCATGCAATACACCTGAGTGACCAGAAGGAATAAAGCCAGGATCCAGTCCTTCCCAGACTTCATCTAAGGATTGGCAGTAGAGGTGAGGGTATCCTGATGGAGATCCCTGTGTGTCTGTGGACTTCTGAAGGTAAGCAGTTTTGTTCCCTTGTTTCTGTATCTGTGGCTGCTGTATTTGCAGTTGTTCTTGTTTGCTGTAGCCTAGGATTGTGCTGCTCTGCTATTACTGCTGAACTTTCTATCATGTTATAGTGTTTCAGCATTACAGCTCTATAATGAAGATTTTAAAAAATGAACAGGCAGAACCAGTGCTACATTATTTCTTTCCTAAGTGATATGAAATCACAGCTTGTTTCGTGTAACATGGCTCAAAACAGCACCAAACAAACAAAGAAGCAGAACTGGGAAGAAGTTGAACTTTTACTGTAGTCAGTTTTCTTGAGTCAACTAATAAAGATGCTTGTATCTGAGGCTCTGGACCACTGGGTGCCAGTATACCCACAGGCATACTGTGTTGTGGGTGGCTTAGATTGGTATTAATTCTGTGGAAAGCAATTTACTGGGAAGCACCAACTTCTTGACAATCAGCATAAATATTGCACACTTCTGAAACAAGCAAATAAAATAGTTGCTTGAGAAACTATGGAAGATGTTGAGGAAGTAACTGAAATGTTACACAATATTTTCACAGTAAGTAGGGTCAGTTTGAGAACATATCTTAATGCTAAGGATGACATTTTAAGCCCTCCTTATACTTTGTTTAGATATGAAGAAACCTGGCCTTTTGAAAGAGCTGTAAAATAATTAATCTCTGATAGGCAAGCCATTTATTATTTATTTGCACTATAGTTTTGAAGAATCAAACCATCTGTCTGAGAGTATTGTCCAAATGTTTCTTGGGCTCCATCAATCTTGGTGCCATGACTGCTGCTCTGGGAAGTCTGAATGCATAATGAACAGCGATATGAGAATTCCCTTCCCACTCTTAGCAGTTGGTTTGTATCCTAAAACAGAGTTGTTATCCCTTTGAAAAGATAATCTTAATGGAGGATATTTTTATCCCTCATATATAGGTGTAATCCTTTCCTAAATCCTACTCTGCCATTTGCCTTAAAGTCAGTGGCAGCAAGTTATGAAGGTTGCTGCACATCAGTGTATTTTCTTCCATCACGTTTAAGTGTGTCCTTGTGGAAGCAATAGAAGAAGGGGGAAGCAACTACATTTAATGCAGTCTTCCTTCTTGAAATGTATGTTCTCCCTAAAAGAAAGCTTGTATATTGCCTTTAATAAAATGGCTAATGCAGAACTGGCCATATTGCCAGCTATCATCCAGTAAACTTGAGCCTTAATGTGTGGCAGTTTGTGTAGTGTGTCAGAACCATACAAGATGCTGGTCTAAAAACAATTGTAAGGAAATACATTTTGCTTTCCAGGGCAAAACCACTGACTCTTTAAGTGTTTTGCCCCTGTTAAAAGGAAGTCCAGACCAAAAAAATGTGATGCCTTCATTTGCTTTATCTTGGAAAAGTGTTTATTATACATGTTTTCCTAAAAAGCAGGTTTTCCAAGTAGGTAAGTTGTTAAACTAAGTAGCTTAAGTTGTTAAACAAACAAAACAATACCAGCTCACTTTTGAGTAAGTTTCACTTGAAGACGTACAGTTTTTTAAAGTCCTAGTGTTCTCCCTGCATTCATGACTTCAGAAAAATATTTTGTGTAAGTGGAGAAAATGACAACTTGCACAGAATACACTGTACTACTGAGGGAAAGAAAGGGAAAAAAAAAAGCCTGTAGTTCTTCAGAGTAATAACTACACTCTTCACTCTTCTGAGACACCTTGATAACTGAAGTTCTACTAAAGCTAAGAGTGATGATAGTAGGAGCAAGGCCACAGATGTAAGCATTTATACTAAATATCATATTTGATGTAGCTCACTCCTCACAGTCTTCCAAAGGCAAGAGTGTGACGTGATGTTTAGTTTGCAGGGAAACAAGAGATCCTTATAGGGGGATTTGGGGATTTGAACATCTTTCAATCCTGGTTCTAATTGATTAGTTGAGTTGTTTGTTTGTTTCAAAAATTGGGAATGGAAAAGATTTAGACAAGGACATTTTCCAGCTACTCTTGCCTGGACGCCAGATGGATTATATCTAATACAGTATAAAACAAGGAAGAAGAAATAGGGACTGCTATGTTGTTCTTAGGGATTTCACACCGTAGTCACTGGTTTTGCAGAATGACTGCTTTAATGGAACAGAGCCCAGTTCTGAAACAAGCTTTAGCAGTCTCATGTTGACTTTGATAATGTATCAGGTCTCTTTGTTCTTAATTTTCCTACGAGCATAAGTGATGAAGTTGCTTGTTTATATGTTACCATTGATTGTATGAACCATAATGTTAAGCCTTTTGCAGTACAACAAATTATATAGATAGAGAAAATTATCAGAACAGAAATACAGTAATTTCTTAGAGTTTCTAGATGCGGTTTCTAGATGCAGCCTACCAGAGGCTTCAAATAACTGATAGCACTTATTTTCTTTGCAGTTTCTTGCTCTAATTCCTGAGCTTGCTTCTAGTGGCACTTCTACTGTGATGACAGACAGGACAAAGAGAAGTGTAATCAATTCCACCTCAATTATGGGTTCAGCAGGGTGACGCCAAATGCTAAGCCCTCTTTCCAGCAGGCAGCAGGGCTTTCCATGGTTGATGTTTGTCCTCTGGAGCAATTTGAATAGCAGATTTTGTATCCGGTCTTCTGGATTTAATCTCAACCCCGGGCAGCACATATTGCTTTCAGTTCTGAAACTCTCCTAAACCAATTTTTGTGTGAAATTAAAATGCGGAAGTTGGAAAACACTTGACTTAGGGGGGAGGGAATGGGCAGCTGATTTCCTCTTCCAGCAGAATAAGGACAGAAATTAATTTTGAATTTTTGAGTGTGAATCACTCTGTCCCCAGAATCCTTTTCCATTTTGCCATGTGCTCTCCAGTCCCAGTTATCCCTCCCTGCTTTGTTCCGCTATCCTCTTTCATTATGTTATCCATCTAATTCAGTTTGTAAGCGCCTTGGCTCAGGATGCTTCTCTGTTCATTTTCCTGTATTACACGATGCATATCCAGCTTTTATTAAAAATAAACAGTCCGCATTTTTACTGTGCAAATGATAAAATATTTACTGCTGCTTCAGTATAAATTAGGATCAAGCTGAAACACCGGGTTTAATATGCTATGTGTATTGAAAACTGGCTTATGTGGGTCATGCCAAAATACCTGGTGTGACAGCATCAATATTTTACATTGAAAGTCAGATTTCAAAAACTTCAGAAATTGCTTGGATCTTTTATTCTTTTTAACAGACTTCTGTACAAACAGCATGCAATCCAATAGTATACTGAGTTACACAACCAAGAACAGGTTTCTGAACTCTTTCTGTTTGGGCTTGTGGAACAGAATATTTTTAGAAAACCCCAAGAGGTTCTGTCCTGAGGAGTCGTCATAACTGAACTCCACCTGCACGCTTTTAAGGAGAGCTCTTTGGTAGAACTTAGCTGGAGAAACCTCCTGAAAAGCTTTGGTAATAGCAAGTAACAACTCTTCAGCATTTACATAATCACTTTGCTGCACTTACAGGCTATTACAGAAATGATGGGGGTTTCAAGTTTGAATAATAACATAAGCAAGCATTGTGTTTGAACTATTAACCAACTGTATAAATTAACAAGAACATGCTCTCTTGGTAGTTTATAACATATTCAACGTACTTGGTCATTAAACAGTCCTCCCTGTCTTCTGCCCAGGTAAAACTGCTGAAGAACACTGTTTCTACAGACTTTTCCACAGTAAATATAGGAATAAATATAGGAATAGATTTTTTTAAAGATTTCATTATGTTGTTTAGTATTGCATTAAATCTATGCATGGACCTAAAGTGTCTATTTACAGTTCTATAAGTGCCAGCTTTGCCAGCAGAACTACTTGCTACAGCTGTTAGTGAGAGAAAGCACTTACTGTTGGGGCTCTAAGAGGCAGATCCATCAGTGTGTAGGCAATCGCTCCTGAGTCATTCCATGAGTTGAGGGACTCCACAGATTTGGTGCAGATGGAGTCTTCAGAGAGACAAGATATATCCCCCTTTGAACGGACTGGCAATATACGCAAATGAAATCTAAGCAATAGCAAAGAAAGCAAAGCTCTCTTCTGATTTTAAGTCAGCCAATTTACCTGTGTGTGTGTGTGTGTGTGTGTGTGTGTGTGTTTAAAGCAGATTGTCAGATTGTCTGACTGGAATAGGTCAAGATCTAGTGCAGAATTTCTCACCAGAGCTTCAGCTTGCTTTACTCCATCTTCAGCTTAGCAAAGGGCAGCAGCGGCAGCTTCCATTTAAATACAGAATCCTGCAGGGTCTGCACATGCCCAGTTTGTTGTTTGTTCCATCCAGATTCAGGCTTCATTTCAGTGGCAGCATAAAACTGATGCTCACTTAAAAGTGCTGTAATTTTTTTGCCTTTGACAGAGTTATGTCTAAATTTTAATGCTATCTCTACAGTATACCTAAAGAAGAAGAAGGTAAAAGACTGACTTCACCAGCTCTCTTAAACATTAGACCTTACTGTTCATTTTCACTGGTGAATTAGGATTTTGTACTCTGCATCGGAAGAAGATGTATGTGTACAGTTCTGCTGAAACCATCTGAACTCAAATAGATTCTGATATTTAACAAAGTACATGTGTGCACTTCTGTCCTATAGAATTTAGGTTGTGGTTGTCGTTGTTGGCCCACTTCTAAAAATAAACAGGAAAAAAAATTAGAGTAAAATCCACTGTCATCATCCTTCTCTTCAGTTGAAAATAAACCAATAACATGCACTACTGCCTTAGGCAGAGTAAAACAAATAACTTTTTCAAGAGTTCCTTACTTTCATTTTTCATTGTGTTTAGTTAGAGCATACACAGGCAGATCCTTATTCACAAAGAACTTCCTTTACATTGCACTGCATATAGTTATGAATAACTCTATTTTCAACTGAAGTCCCATTACAATGGTAAAATTGTTTATTCCTAACAAAGAAAACCAACTCTGTTCTCTCACACTGCAGCCTGAGCATCATAGAGTTTAGGCCTTCAAGTCACCATCAGAATCACCTGGATGCAACACACTAGCTTCATTGCAGGTGGTAATAGATGGTGTGAACTATTTCTGGAGAGCCTCTGTGAGAAGGTAGTGACTGCAGGTGTGGGAACAGGATTCCTTCTGCTCTGTATGGATTCCCCTTCTTGTGCCCCCTTCCTCCAGTTCACACTTGCAGTACCTAACTTTAAATTAAGGGAAAAGGGATTGCATTTCTTTGTATGAACAGGAGGGGTATGTATTACAGACATATGTGATCCGTGTCTTTATCAAAAACACATCTCTGTAGAGCTGCAGATTCCCCTCCATTGACAGTCATTTAAGGAAGGTAGCATTTATCTTGTGTCATCTGGTTACTGTTCAGTGGCCTGATGATACAAGATAAATGTTACCTTCATACATTCTTTAAGTTGTTTAGCTGAGTCACTTTAAAATTAACTATCAGCAGATATAGTGTGAAAGGCAGAGTGATTTCTTTGAACATCTCCGTGGTGTTAGATACATCCAAGCTAGGTTTAAACTAGCACATGGGTCAGAACAGAGCTCAAATGTGACCAATCACCTGACAAGTTTAACTTCGTTGTTGGCTGAGATTCTCTGGTCATTTTCTAGGGTATTCCCTTCCCCTCCTGTCGAAGTCTTTCATCATACCCATGAATATCACTGTGATAGTAGTTGTGATGTTATGATATGAACTCAGAATCACTGTTTCCTTGCTTTGGCTGCTGCAGCATGCATATAGCACACTGCAGCTACAAGGCAGCAAATAATGATGTTGGTCTCCTCGAGAGACAGGACTTTCTGGAAGACAATTTTATATTTTACTACTATACAGGTAAGAGTCGTTCCAGAAAGCTACAATATGAAATTGGAAAGAGCTTGTACTGATATCAAGAGAACAGAGTAGAAAGTACATTTTTAATGATTGAAGTGTGGAGAAAGGAAGGAAAGTGAGGTCTCCCGTTTTGGTGGACTTTACGTTCAAAGAAGTTGGGTAGCATTATACTCTGTTCTTATCAATTTGATAAAACAAAATTCAATGTTAGGCATAAATACTAGATCAGAAATATTCTTTGACTCTGTTATAATTTTCTTGCTCAAATCCACTTAGTTTTCTTCTTTGTTTTGGTATTGAGCAATTCCAACATTCAGTCTCTTTACTTCCATCTTGTACACTACATTTTCCTTTTGGAAATGCTGGTGCACAGGTTACTTTTTTCTTCCTTCTTATTCCATCTTTACGACAAATCAGTGCACTGAAAAATTGTCATTCCCAGTTAGCCTGGATATATCCACCTCTTCGGTATTTCTAGAGGGGACCATAATATGTCTGGCAGAGTAATCAAGTCATGAAGTAAATATTCCTTTATAGAGTAAATCAGACATCATAGAAACACTGTCTACTTGCTTCATTAGATTTAACTGCATTGTACATGCCTTTCCAGACAAATGAATTTGATTAGTTCATTAGCTGCTGAGACTCTATTATGAAAAAATATGCAGTACAAAAATCAATACTAGTCCAAAGTGAGCTCTTGATTTCACATCCTTCCTTCACCTGCAGGGCCTGCTTTTGTGAATGCTAAGCATTAGAAGGCTAGGTGTAATCATTTTTGAAAATCAGACCTTAACACTACGATCGATGCCCAGTGGAAATGTCCTCATATGGTTACAGTTTTCTGATCTGGTGTTGTAGCCAATTTCTAGAAGCAATCTGTTCCATATTTGATGCCTCAGCTTCCTTGGAAGGAGAGCAATTGCATCCTAGCACTGCACAAGGTGTGAAGTATGAAGAATCTCATTCTCTGTAACTAAGGCTTGCTAACTGTGGCAAAGACATACAAAACCAAATCATCCACAAAATATTTCAGATTTTTTTCTGTTCTATGTGCAGTATTAAGCCAGAGAGAACAATTCAAAGTAACTTAGTGAGCAATAATTGTTTTCTCTATAGGTATGGCTAATTCACTCACAGTTATCAGAACTGTAGTCTTATGGAGGGAGAACTTTGCCCTCTGCCTTTCCACTATTTATTCTCCAACAAAAATTTCTTTCCTTGAAAAGTGAAATAGAGAAAAATGTATCAGTTAATGACTCTTGGTATTTTCTAAAGCCACTCTGCACATCTTAAATTTTTCAAACACTT